>JAEAOA010000511.1:320000-725000 GCA_016746295.1 Potamilus streckersoni
TTGCCATTTAATTTATTGTTAGATACAGTTTTCAGGAGTCGATTAACATAAATTTTAAGTAGACAACTAGGACCATTGGTTTGTTTCAAACAACGATATTAATAGTTTATTTTTACAAATTTGACATCATGATTATTATATGCAATTTTAGGGTTATAATTCTAAGAGAGAGTATATAGCTACCCAGGGTCCATTGCCAGCGACAAGAGATGACTTTTGGAGAATGGTATGGGAACAAAGTGCTGAAATTATCGTCATGTTGACGAAATGTACGGAAAAAGGCAGAGTAAGTCCTGAACGGTCATCATATAAATGATAATATTCAAATTGTTTGGAAAGCTTCTATTACACAATAACTTTATAATAGTAAGTTGTAAAGAGCAATATTTTGGGAGAGGGGAGGGAGTTGCAATCCTACAAAAGAAGTATATATTGTGCAAAATAAATACCTCGTTTTTTGTGCGTTGCATAGGAGAAATAACATTTGTCAGAATTATGCATGATTCCAGAAGAGAATCCCTTTTGACTGTTAAATGTCTCTTTCTAGCTATGGATTTTACCTGTACTTTCTGACCTAAACTTACAATTTGTTATAAGACGTTTACTTCCGTGAAGGTTTCCCAGTAAAATATACTGCAAATGAATTCTAAAACTGTCATAAAGGACATAGGGACTTTAGCTAATACATGGCAATTGTCTTTGATCCATATGCAAATTACAGTTTCAATAAAGACGATTTCTCAGCTGAGCTCGATTGGCGAGTGACCGTCTCCTCTTCTGGCTTGTACATTGATATAGTTCGAGTCACTTTGTTATAGCATGTCATTTAGTTACACAGAAAAAAGGCAATCACATTTGGCATTTCGTTGCAGAAATTTATGGAGTTCAGTTTCGTAGTGTATCATTAGGTTATTTCACAAGATGACTGAGTACAGGTAAATGATTCCTGACAATTACATCGCTTTAAATTCGTTTTCATAAAAAGTGTTTGAGATAGATTCTTTGTTGTGTTATTAATGGAACGTCAAGCCCAGCCTAAAATTCAAGAAGAAAAATAACCTACTAGTTAAGTGCTAATAATAAAATCATTTAAAATGAATATATTTTGCTGAAACGAACAAAAAACAATTGTTTTTATCTTTGAACATGCAACTTAAATACATTTTGACAAGATACTTCGGCCTGAGTGTGGTCGAGATGTGTAAAATCTACTAGTATAAACCTGTTATGAAATATTTGCTCTCTCTCTTATCTTTAAATCATTAGTTTAGTAAAACTTGACGGTTATTTCCTGAGGTGGGACCTGGCATGAACTCATAAAACAAAGATCAATTATACAGAAGATTTTATTTAATCACTGCCAGGTACCGCCTTCAGAGGCTATAAAACATTTCTCACTTTATAACCATATTTACCATAACGTTGCACGTGCATGCAGAAAGGCTATCAAAACATGATAAACATGACTTATGAGTAGCTGATTACAACATGTAAACTCTCCAGTACATACGATTCAAATTTTAACATAATATAAGCATATGAGCACTTATCTTCAAATCATTTGGTCAGAATGGTCGCAAACAATTGTGTTAGGAAACTCCAGTTGCCTTTAGCTGTTACCGCAAGAAATCTTATCACTGCTAGACACAGAGAGAGAGAAAATGACCATATATAGATTGCAGAATTGTTCCGCTCACAATGCTGTCTATTCTATGACAAGGGTTTACACTACATAAAATAATGTTTTATATATAAACAACTAAGGAAATAAATTTGTATCGGAAATGGAAACTATCTTTGTGTAATATAATATACACACATTCAAGAATACTTCCAAAGAGCAGACATATAGCGTTTTTGCCCTTAAATGTGACAAAAACACATTTATAAATGATGATACGACCAATGGATAGTTTTGTAACAGAGTTTAACCAGAAGAACATAACTCCTGAAAGGGCAAGGGTTAAAAAGTGTATATATATATATATATATATATATATATATATATATATATATATATATATATATATATATATATATATATATATATGTTTATATAATTGATTTTAAATCAATTCATTATTTTAATGAAATGCTCAAAACATATTCTAAATATCGAATATTGTATTCTTAATCAAGAACAATATCTTTAAGTGACAGTTCCATCGTCCATCGTCAGTTCAGACGAGCTTTTATCAATTATTTGCTGTTTCGGCACATGTCTGAACATTCGAATGGAAATTGAGAGAATTATGTTTCTCTCAATTTCCATCTTCATTTAAGTTGTTTGATTATGTGCTATTGTGCAAATAAATATTTATTCACCATTTGACATTGTATATTATTATAAAGGTGAAGTGTGACAAGTACTGGCCAGATGTCAACGAACCAGTTTACCATGGAGAACTGATAGTAAACGTGTCATCTGAATCTATACTTGGAGATTATATAATCAGAGTCATTCAATTACGACTGGTGAGCGTTTGCTGCTATCAAATTTAATATGCTCTTAACTCTAAGTGATCTTTGTTTGAAACTTAACCTGCTAAGAACGTATCATTTGGAGAAGGGCAACAACCCTTATGATTTAATTGATTTAGCTTTCCCAAAGTTTGATCCACGTTTTGTTAATTACTTTTGTTACTACCATCTTTTGAATCTTGCTTCTTTTTGACAGAATGCAAACAGCTTCTACGCTTGATGTTAGGAGCTAGCTTTTAACAGTGAAGGTCTTGCCATAAATTATCAGGCTGTACTATATATAAAGCAATGTGCATTAGCTTACATAATTCACTTCGAATCAGCTCCAATGCCTCATTACTCACTGTACGATGTCTCATCAATAAACAAAGACTACTGCACCATAATGATCGAGCTCTAATGAATACAGTTTTACCTTTAAATTAGGAATGCTAAATTCAGACTCTTGTATCAACACCAAAGTGAGAAAGGAAAATATACTCTAAAATAGACCGGGACTATTTTCGTTTGTACTTAAATGGGAGTAGTAATTATGATGTAAGTCCGTGTTTTATCCGAACATGTAGAATTTTATAAACCTCAATAGAAGTAATTTATCGATCCTGTATCCTGTAATAGACAAGATGCGAAGTATGATAACTGTCATGAGCGGCATGTTTGATTGCTTGAAACGTGATATCTATCAGTCCGTTGTATAAATCTGCTTATATTTATTCTTTGTCGCCAATACAATATTTGACAAGCCTCTTATAACCCGCCATTGATCAATTAATGGCAAAACATTCATATGAAGTAGGGTTTATAAAGAAAGTTGGAAATCAAATGCACTATGTTTATATAAACTTAAATGATTATGACAAGGATAATTTTGTCTGCGCTTTTTCATGCTACTTATTACGGTGATGACAACCAATAATTCTCGTTATTCTTTCTGTTTTGTTTAATACTGTGACAATAAAATGGATTAAAATAAATGGTAGTTTATTGTGTGGATCGATGTACACTTTCATCTACATGAACTTCGACTTATTCTAAGTCAATTATTTTCTAAAGTTTACTTCTATTTCTCCAGAGTCTACAGTCTATTATGTATAGTTCATAATATTCCTGTCTAGAGAAACCGATGTTTTCGTAAACAATTAATACATAGCTAGTATTGTATAGAAGTGTTGGTTTGATATCAGGATCATTACCAATAGAGGAAAACATATGTTGTATAGGCTAGGTCAATGGTATTGGAACTCCTCCATAGAAATGCATAGTCAACCTGATGTTTTCCAAACCCTTCTTATCATTTTAGCAATATATGTCTTTTGTTCAACATCAAAAATATACTGCAACTGAAATTTCCATTAAGCCATAATTTTCCAAAGACATCGTACTTGCGCTTTAGATGAAGTATTGGGCATTTTAATCTTATTTATCTGGAAATTACTCATTCTTCTTTTAATATCTTAACACGGAATCATTTGAATTATTATGTTCAGTATTTTGATTTGTATTTATTGGGATAATCAGATCATTTATTAATTTATGCACTCAACTGGAAAACGGGCCCTTAAATAATATTCCTAGGGATAAATATTCATTTGGAATTCTTCTAATGCATTATTACTCTTCAAGATATTTTTATATTAGTACATTCAAGACAATGAGCAACGTTTCAGCCTTTAGCGCTGGATCCTAATTCAAATGTCACTGGAATAAATTAAACGTTATTCATAAGGTCTGGTGATACATATTGTTTGACCATTTTGGATTTATTTCTTAATATTGAAAGTTCTTTTTCAATGTTTCTTATAGGAAAATAATTATTTGAAGAACTATATAGAGCTTGATTTTCAGCCTTTCTGTTAAATAGTTTCAGAAGATGGAGACGAAACGAGACTATATATATATATATATATATATATATATATATATATATATATATATATATATATATATATATATATATATATATATTCGATCAAAGTAGGTGCAATGAAATGCCTAAAGGTCAATAGATTCCCAGTCTCATATGTAGATGATTTGATTAGTGGCCAATGTTTGTGTAATTCTTTCCATGATATAAAATGTTAAAAGGCCGGCGTCAATGGTACTTTCTGCCTTTTTTCATAATGAGGAGTAATTGTTTTCTATTCTCTGCATTTGCGTTCATTCCTTTGATATTGGAAAAGGATTTAATGTTAACATGTCAGTATTCATCATAATATTTTGTTTCACGAAAGACAAAGTCATTAAACTATTCGCATATTTGCATCCTAAGACAGAGTAGTAGTTATTGTATTCATACTAGTAATAATAACAGCATCAGTAATTATTTTAATCAGTAGTAGTAGCAGCGCAGGTAGCAGTATGATATAAATCACAATTTCTTATTTACCTGTGCGATACTGTAATTTGCCTTTAGTCCCTTGCTTTGGATAACTACCCAATGACAAAACCTTAACAATTTATATGTACGTAAAACTAGCCTGAAGTTACATTAAGTTCTCATATTTTTTCTCATTTACCCTATACTGGTATTTCTACCCTATTTGTTTTATTTCTTGATAATACTGTATTAATGAATAAAATTGCTTATTATAGGCTCAGATGACAAAAAAAGTTTACCACTTTTCCTTTCTGAACTGGCCTGACATGGGATGCCCGAAGGCTCCAACAGCTCTTTTGAATTTTGTTACCTCCGTAAGAACGTATGTGAAACCTAACTTCCAGTCTCCTATTGTTGTGCATTGTAGGTAAGTTTATTACATGCACCATTTACCCATTTCTGCACCGGTAAAATGTATATGGAAGCAATTATAAAACTGTACTTCATATGCCGGGAAACCCCAAGCTACATTTATGTAACTATTATGATGTTTGTAGTTTTATTCGACCTTTAGAGTAAATTATTGTTTTCACAGTTCACTAAGATTGTCCAGGGAAATCATTACATTGATAACTTTTAAACTCCATAACTTCTTGACAATCTTTGTGTATATACTAATGATCATCATTCTAGTTTTATTGAGATTATTGTAGGAAATATTAAGAGCCGTTCACTTTAAGAAGATGATTCAATTATTATTCGGGTACAAAAACGTACATTAAACTAGATTTAGCAAGAAGAACGGACTGAGTAACAACCTAAAATGTCAACAGAAGTTACATGACGATTCTCGTGATTAACAATTGCTAAAAAATGAAACAATGAAATAATAATATTATTTGCCAATCATGCTTGAGAGCAAAAGCAGATTGAGTTTTAATGGTCTGATTATATTATATTGTGTAAAAAACTCACATGTTTTAAATGCAAATGTAATTGGTACCGATAAAACAAATACTCATCATAAGAAGCAGCAACTGTATTAAAATATATATGGTATTTGCAAACCTTGCAATATATATATATATATATATATATATATATATATATATATATATATATATATATATATATATATATATATATATATATTCAACGCATTCCTTTTAGTACTCACCTTTTACAATGTAAGTGTTCAGAAAGGAGTATTGGTAATGCCAATCACTTTACAAAAACTGGAACCAAACTTGCAACTCAAACAAGAAAATGTATTTTATCAGCAAATGCTTATAAATCATACATTTAATAATACAGTGCTGGCGTTGGGCGCACGGGTACCTTCATCGCTATAGACCACCTGATGCAGCAAGTGAGAGATTATGATGAAGTAGACATATTCAACTTGGTGTACGAAATGAGAAACCAGCGTTGTAATATGGTGCAAACAGAGGTAAAATATAATTAACACATCCATAAATGGAAACAGGCTATAATTAATCAACAAAAACGAAGTATCTAAGTTCGACTTTTCAAGTGCCTTGTTTGACTACCTTATTCCTTAAAAAAACATAGTTGAGATAAATTTGCATAAAGAGCACAAAACAGGAAGAAAAAATAGACGTAACGATTATTTATTATTTATCGACTTAGGTCTTCCCACAAGATCTGGTGTTTGTGATTGCATCTGATTGAGAAACATATTTTATAGCAGTACACAGATTTCTCAAGCAAACGTGTTCTTGTAGATATAATGTTTTCAGATTTTAAGTTTGCAAAAATTTGTGCTTGCCTATTCCGTCTCTCTTTGTCTAGTATTTATAATATCAGGTTTGAAGACCAAAGCTAAAACAATGCATCAGAATACTACTTATCCATATGATTAACGTTTGATAAACAATGCCTTTTTTCTGTTACACTGCCTTATAGAAACATGTAATCATTCTAAACATATACCGCCAGAATGTTTGATATAAACAATCTCAACCAATGAATGATAAATCAATAAGAGACACAGAAAAATAATTATATATATATATATATATATATATATATATATATATATATATATATATATATATATATATATATATATATATATATATATATATATATATATATATATATATTGTATCACTACCTGAAGAAGGAAACATTCTAATTTCAGGATCAGTATGTCTTCATACATGATAGCATTCTTGAATATATTACAGAAAATGTCGACGGGGAGGAAGAAGAGGGTACTTATTTTAATATCCTTGATCTTAGTTCGACAGTGTTTAAGTATATACTTGTCTATATACTTGTATATACTTGTATATGTATTTGTATATATTTGTCTATGTACTTGTATATACTTGTCTAAATAAAGACGTATATTAAGTAATTTCCTTATTATAGCCAATAGGTACGTTAAACAGTTCCAAAGTGTGTCCATATATGTAGCAATACGTACCATAATGATCAAATTAAAATTATATATCAGTCAGCTAATTACAACATGTATATAACCTTACCTGAAGCTCTACTTTGTATCATTATTTCGTAAATGTTTTGTAAAGAAATTCAAACTTATCAGCACCATCCATCCAAGGAAAATACATTTCTTAGTCTAAAGTATTTTAAAACAAAAAAGACCATTTTTCGTTTGCTTCATATATATTCTTACTGTCGATAAAACATTTTGGAAATAATAAAAATTCATAAATGGGCATAAAATCAACTTATTGAATATGCGAGCTTCATGTGAGCTCTACGTAATATCGGCGACTTGAAAGGATGTGAAGAAACATGCAGCATGAGAAATAAATGAACCCTATAAAATTAGTATTCAATGCAGAAATTTCTATTACGACGATCTCGTGATTCATGCTTGAAAATAAAAAGAGTTCCCGAATTTATACTTTTAAGGAAAAGTCAGGAATTGTTACTTTGCCTGCTTTTCTAACTTGCACTAACTTAACTAACTTAAGTCTAACACTAAAGCTCATATCAGAAAGATCTTGCAGATCTAAATGTGCATATAGTTCATTACCGCATTATATCTCGTTTCTGTAAGTGAAATTATAAAAGGTAAACACATCGTCAATATCCGACGTCTCAAAGTGTGCTTATTTGTCATATTAAAACATGACCGTTTTGGTTAACTTAAATAAATTGTGGAGTGCCTTCAGTAACACATATAGTTAATTGTCAACTTAAGCCGTCTTTCTAGATTTCTCTTTCTTCTTGTCGTAATTATTGTATGCATTATTATTTTCGACAATCACAATAAATCATGAGAAAATAAAGACGCATCAAAATAGCTTTACTAAACGAAAATGACAGCAAATTTAATATCTTCCATGATATCATATGATTGCAACATTTAGTGGATTAATTTAGATCAGATCTTGGAATTCATTATCCACTAATGCTATATGGTGCATTTACGTCATCGGGGATAGTATTGTTTTCCCGCTGTAGGAAGATATATAACTTTGTTGCGGAAGCATCTATCCCATTATTAATTTAACTGGATATTACTTATCCTGTATCCAGCCTTTATCATTTAATTTTAGCTCTCCACTTGTGTAGTTAATATCAAATCAATACTCGTTTATAGAAATCACTAAATTAGCAAACTTGGCTTTATGTGAAAGCTTTAAATATTTTTATTTCTTTCTGGCATTGCCTGCAACTGTGCCTTTGAAATGATTGCAATTGAGCTTTACCAGCTGTCCTCAAATTATGTCGTTCCTTTACTTTTTTATTTCAGGCATTTACATTAACAAAGATGCAGATCACAACAACGTCTATGAAAATACAACATTTATCCAAGATTAATATCATCAAGATTAAGATGTGTCAACTTTATATGCAACGAACTTAATGATGCCAAGAATTATAATGTTATTTAATATTTTGTCATATTTCATTTCCATGATTGATTGTGCTGCAGAGACCTTCTTATGAATAAGATCTAAGCATTCTGTTCTCTACGCTAAAGAGCATACACATTATATTTGGATCTTTTAAAAGAAAATTTCTTTATTTAATGTATACTTTTTCACTGTAATATTTAAACTCGTGTGTATGATCTTCGTATAAAGGAATTTTACATAACACTCTAAAATATATTTTATTTTTAAATAAGCTAGCATTTAATACTCTTGTACCAACACGTGATGTAGGCAATTGAACCGAACAAACCTCTTTTTATATATATATATATATATATATATATATATATATATATATATATATATATATATATATATATATATATATATATATATATATATATATATATATATATACATATATATATATATATATATATATATATATATATATATATATAATGATAAATTAATAAGAGACACAGAATCCTACTTAATAATTGTATAATCTATCCTAAGGATAGATATAGGTCTCCTATGCTTGCGATGGCCATGCTCCGTTTGTATAAAGTAGTTATAACACCTTTGATTATACGCTTAGACGTTACCCTTCTAAAAGTACATTACTCTATAGGGTTTCAAGCATCAGATTTCATTCTTATTGAAAGATGTGATAGAACTTCGAGGTTAAACTATCGGATCCCTGTGAATTTTCTTTGGCATCCTTCTTGATATATTATTGTCTTCTCCTTTTATATATTCTTCGCATCGGTTTCTGCTGGTCTTGCTTTATATTTTGCAATAGCATTTCTTTAATATATATCTCTGGTTTCTCCCTGTTTATATTTTAGGTGGTGTACAACTCCTTATAAAATAAATTTGCAAATTATTAGTATCTTATTTTTCTCGGTATAAATGGTAGTCCATACTTTCACATTTTTAAAGATTTTTGTATTACCTCCTCTTTATCATCTAAATCCCCAAATTTATCTGCACCTAAAATGACTCTCTGAATTCTGCGTTATGTAACGTACTATGATCTATATTTTCTTTCAAAATCCGTTTTGCACTATCTATCATTTCACTTATGATTTTTATTAGTTCTTTTTTTAGCTAATTTTTACACAGCAATATGTTTTTTTTACTTAATAGTTATTTTTAAGTGTTTTCATTCGTCTATTATGATACGTTGCCCTTTGTAAATTTAGTAGACCTGTTTACCTGAATTTGATGTTATTTAACTTATAATACTTAATTGTTTATCTTCCATGATCGTTTTCCTTATATTTAATTTTTATGGTTAATTAAAAATATTGTGGTCCGATATTTTTAAGTCCTTGTTTCACATATTTAAACACATGTTCAATATTTGGGATATTTAAATATATAAAATCTACTTATATTGTCATTTTCGTATATATATATATATATATATATATATATATATATATATATATATATATATATATATATATATATATATATATATATATATATATATATATCTTAAGTTATCTTGGGACGTAAATTTTAAAAATCTGTAACGGACACTATCCCAGGTTGCAGCAAAGTTTTCATCGAAAAATTTTGCGATATTCCAATATCTCAGTTAATTAAACCTTCTTCGTACTATATATACTTCGATGTTATGTATACTTGCAGGATATGCCAATTATTCATTTTTTTTACGTGCATTATTCTTCCTCTAAAACTTTCTCTCAGATTATAAACTCCACATTATGGTGGATCTTTAAAAATTTAAAATATATGCCACTATAGCACTATTTCCCAAACTGTTGTTAGCTAAAACTATCGTTTCATTTGCTCTTCTATTATCTTCTATGCTCACTATCTATATTAAGTTACTTGTATCAAAACTATCGTAGAGTTTTAAGTTTTCTCATTTATCGTATTATTTTCGTCTTCAATTATCCCATTTATATCCATGTATTCAAACGAAAGTTCGATTCCCAGACAATTTCTCTGTATATAGTTTTATCCTAGTCTAAAATAAATTTTATAGCAATGTTGTACATTTGTTTTTCGTCTCAGACATTTTTACTTTTAGCCAAAAAAATTTATGCTTCAACAGAGCAGTCTTGCTGGTCTTCGTCTTCATCGTCATTCTGCGTTTCCCTTTTCTTCGTCCATTTCCTCTTCTGTCTCCTGTTCTGTCATTACCGTCCTCTCTTCTTCCGACAGATCACTGTATGCGTCTGTCTGGTTCTGATTAGATTGTGTGATCCAGTCCTGTACTTATCTTGCTTCTTGTTCTGTTCTGCTAAGATGTAATCCTACATTTATCTACCCTGTTTCGACCTGCCATTCTTCAGAGTGTTTATTACGTCGCTTCTGTTTGTGCTGCAAGGGGCCTGTTGTCAAGGATTTACCATTATCTTCTTAATCTCCGTGTCTTGTAGCTTTTTGCTATTCATCTTTACTTCATTGTCCGACAGGGTTTTTTTTCTTTCTAATATTCTGTCGGCGTGTCTTCGGCATGAGATTGTTATCTCCGTTTTCATAATTGGAAATGACTTGATGTAATGCATAACACATGATTTGTGTCAGTAGAGTCTGAATTTCCTCAAAGGTTTTAAATAGTGTATACCTTTATATTAGACTGAATTAGAAGGTATCCCTTTTTTGGATTGGAAGTTTTCTCGCTCCGTGGTTGGGGTATGTTTATATTTTGCTGCGTATCCGAAGTGTTGCGTCACTCAGTGGTGCAGAGGAGCTGCTATGTTTTATGTGTCCTCTGTTTTATTTACTTGTTTCCCTATTTGGGGACCAATCTCTATTGTAAATGCGCAAGTACCCATAGATAGAGGGTTATGGAAATCTAGGGAGGGAGTGAAGCACGTGCCGTTTGTTGACAACGTGAACATCGTCAGTCCTGTTTGCATCCCCCTATTCAATGTTTTTAGGATTATCCGCATAACCAAGAAAAGTAAGCACCTGTTTGGTTGTTTTTTCTGGGATGTTCTTATTATACATATACGCTGTTTTACAGGGGAGTACCTTCAGACGGCTCATGGTCATTCCGTATCCAAGTCGTTTTGTACCCATGGTGCTGGTTGTTTCGTGCCCAAGGTGCTAGTCGTTTCGTACCCGAGGTCTTGGTCGTTTCGTACCCATGGTGATGGTCGTTTCGTATCCATTAATTTACAAGGACAAATATACAGTATTATCATATTTACCGCTCCCTCTCTAGCCTAATTTCTTTCCTACCTTAAAAATTACATGAGCAAAGCATATCCGGGCAAAGATTTAACTAACACAAATAATTACAGTAATTGTGTTTTTTCACTGCATAATAGTATCTATGTACTGAAAAGAATTAAGAAAAATTCACGTTGCAAGTAAAAATTAAAAGAAAATATAAGCCAGGCTTAAAGAGCTGAGTAAGTCCATTCTTGTTTCTATCGCTCAAATGAACACACATTGTCCTATTTCTTGGTATAATTTAGTAATGTCTATGGTAACTGAAACCCCACTCCACAAATATTTATCCTCTCAAAGCAACTAGAAATTCTGCGATATGTTATTAATGGGGTTGAATGCAGATGAAACAGTGATGCTTGAATAATATTCTGTTCTCTAAAGACCAATACTGGTTTTAATTTCAATTTTTGTCTCCTGCTTTTAAAGGTGTTCAACGTAGTAAACTATACGTATTGTGAAGCCATTTTTTTCTGGGGGGGTTGCACTGTAGGACGCATTAGCATATTCATTTCTGTGTTTTCAAAATGACGTATGTATTTATTAGAACAATAAAATTTAAAATTAAATGAATGATTGAAGGAGACATCTCAGTGAGCCGAATGATTAACTCAAACAGGTTTATTAAAGAACGAAGGGCTAACAACATTATTACGAATTTTATACATTACTGAGTTTTATTACAAACATATAGAAAACATAATTATAAATCATTGTCTAATAATACACTTAATTTGCCTTGTCAGTCAGTTGTCTGACTCTATATGTATGTGCAACGTTTCAGTAATTTTGGGAAGATAACGCCGTTCTGGTACTCTTCCCACACCGAGTTTTATCCCCTACATTTGTAATGGTTTATTTTTCTTTTTCTGGCATCTTCTCAGCCTTTTATCTGCTTGAACTTTAACTTACTATATATCCGTGGATTTTATCATTTGAGAACTTAACATTAAAGTTATGCTTATTATATATTATATTTGTACTTAAGGTACGAGACGATTATAGTATTGGGTACGAAGCGACCAGCACATTGGGTACGAAACGATCAGCACTTTGGGTACAAAACGACTCATTTGGGTACGAAACGACTTGGGTATGGAATGAACAGCCCCCTCCAGCCGACAGTCATAGGCTTTTGTTTCAGGATCTTAACTTTATTTTTTGATTCCCAAGTTATTAAGTATATATTTCCAAATGGGGTACAAAGACTATTAGTTCGATACTATTTGCCTCTACCTTTCTTGTAATGTGTTGGTGGTGTCAGTGGAATACCTAAAATAAATTTGAACGTTTTCCATTTATGATGATTAAATCTGCTGATAACGGGTGCTCGACTGTGGCATAGAGGTAAAATTTATTTCGTCCTTAACTTTTCAAAAGATGGATATCTGTAAATTTTTTCACTTTACGCTTAATGCCATCAAAATATCCGCATAGCTCTATCACCCTTATAATTTGGTATCTTCAAATTTAATTATTTTACACATTGGAGGATTGTACTAAAAGTACTCTATCTCGTTAGGTGAGAATTTGACAAATCGTTGGATGCTCTATTTGTGTTATATATATAATATATATATATATATATATATATATATATATATATATATATATATATATATATATATATATATATATATATATATACACACACCTTGAAAACTTGTACAGATTGTTTTTCGATTAATGAAAAAAATAATTCCATTATATAAAATTAGGTTTGCAAAAATGTATTGTCTTTACGTACAATTTAGGTGCATCAGACTATATGTTTGCGCTAAAAGTCTCAAAGGTATGATACAACACCGATATTACATAACGTTCATAGCTAAATTTACGTTGTATGTCTATCAGCGCAAGGTAAAAGGTGTGTTCGAGACTCGTCCAAAACTCTAAATGTCTTTTATGCTGCCTTTGTTGAATAGTTCACATAGTTTGCAAAGTCACAATTTATACAAGGGAAGGAAAGCTTGTATGATATCAAATTTTTAAATTGTTCACTTTTTTAAAAGGACAAAACATGTGTTTTGTTTGAGCTTGTTATCTTTGGGATAATTCTTGTACTAAAAGCTAATTAAAAAGTAGAGCAAGTATTGTGTGCATAGCATAGACTTCACATATATGAAACAGTTTGAACTTTGACCTGCTACAAGACAAGATTGCTTGTTGTAAAACAATTTTGAATTAAGTAACAATTTTCGAGATTGTTTTTAAAAATGACATATAAATTTATAAAAATGTCTCTGAATGACCCTGAAAATAATGAAAATATAAAAACTATTTGAAAATACCACAAAACTCACATATATGGAACTTTTATATATTAAGTACTCTTGCTTGAAACAATTTAATTTATATGTTAAGTACTCTTTGCTTTCCTCGCCTCCTCATGGCTTTCACAGGTTTGATATAAAGCAATTTGGTATACCAGTACTATTGTTGTATCAAATTGTGATCTGCCCATGGCGCAATGATCCTCTTGAATAAATAGTCTTGCAATTGTTTGTTGCTGATTCTAGATCAGTGATGAATTTCCACCCATGAATCGTTAGTGACCTATGAAAATAGCGATAAAAATATTAATATCTTCTATTTTTTAAAATGAGTTTAATATGGTACACAATTTTATCAGGATCCTTTATGCATTTCATTTCTCCCTCACCCCTTTCCAGCGCATTAGACAAAATACGCAAAAAATCTGGAGTGAGGGAGAAAGCAAATTTGAGCTGGATGAAAACCCTGAAACCTGAATTTGCTTGACGTACTTTCCTTGAAATTTATCGACAGTGTTTATATAAGCAATCACACAAATCTGCAATAGCATGTCGACAATATGCAATCAATTTCTTGGTAAAAATGGACACATGCCGTAACGTATTTACTGCTTTATTGTATTGCGGTTGTTGTTTTTGTTGCAGTTTTCAAACCTATTATAATGTTCTAACTATTTATTATTATTAATTAAATAAGTAAGTTATAAATACCGTCCTCTCTCACTATCTCTGTCTCTCTGTCTCTCTGTCTCTCTCTGTCTCTCTGTCTCTCTCTCTCTCTCTCTCTCTCTCTCTCTCTCTCTCTCTCTCTCTCTCTCTCTCTCTCTCTCTCTCTCTGGACCATCTTTGTTGGTTCGTCATTTCGCTAAGATTCAATGACACACTTAATTCAATGCGCCGGTTCGTGGATGGCTGAACTTTCAATGTTTGTAGTTCTCTACTTTCTTCATTAAAATCACCTTACATGTTAAAATCGAAAGCGTATCTTAAATTAATTTAATCAATCTGAATACTTATAGAAACTAAAACAACAAGAAAGCAATCAGTTTATCCATACGCAAGGATGATTGTGAATAACCACAAAAGACACAGAACTACATTTTGTAGTGGAAACACTCGGCAGGGATATGAGGTGTTCATTCGCTAGGCCATTGCACAATTGCCGTTCAAATGGCAAATCTATATATGTGTGTGTGCGTGTGTGTGTGTGCGTGTTTCATGT
The DNA here is from genome assembly GCA_016746295.1 of Potamilus streckersoni. Taxonomy (NCBI): domain Eukaryota; kingdom Metazoa; phylum Mollusca; class Bivalvia; order Unionida; family Unionidae; genus Potamilus; species Potamilus streckersoni. The sequence goes on from JAEAOA010000511.1 coordinate 335,391, forward strand.
GTATTGATGATTTGTTATCTGTAATACAAAATTAATATTGTAATTTTGTCTTTCGTCTTCAGCAAATTATAGCTATTCAGACAACAGTTTTATAATTTTATACCTTATTACAGCTGAAAGTCGAAACTGTTAAATTTTACTCGAACAACTAAGCTAAATGTATAGCAATTAATCCATACACTGCGGTTTTCTGACAACTATGTGGATCGTATTTTTGAAGGTACGGCACATATAAACGTACAATCCCGACTCGTATTAATGAGAAGCTCAGAAAGATTTTGAAAAATTTTCAGTGTATGAATGTGTGATGCAATAAAGTTAAGCTCTATCTCTGTCTCCGTCTCTCTCTGACTCTGTCTCTGTCTCTTTGTCTGTCTCTCTCTCAGATTTTTTCTTCAAACGAAACTTCATAACTCTGAAGACACAAAGTATAATAAGGTCAAATAAATCAGTGCAATTTGAATATCTTTTCTCAAGACATCTCCCTTCAAGTCATTATTTCATCATATTCGCTGTGTTTTATTGCAATGTCTCAATCATTATGTCTTAATATCAACACGATTTGTGTGCCGAAAATGCTCTCAACGTCCGGTTATCGTTTACTTTCATGGCAAATTGCTCAAGAAATTCAATATGCCACTGACATATGTAATGTTTACTGATGATGATTCTTTTAAATTTTATCAAATAACACTTTCAAAAGCAGTCAGATCACTTTGGTAAATGTTCTTGAACGTTTCTTGAATTCTTCAGTCAGACATCGTTATTCACTTGCCTTACCGAAATTCGTCACTAAATAAATGCTAACATTCGATGAATATAATTTTCTTAAATCCCAATACCACCCTTATTAATGTAAATTTTACCATTCTTCCTATAAAACTAATGTTAGGAAAAATTGTGAAATTGGTCGAGCGTTGATCAGACTAATCATGATCAAGAAGATGTTCAACTCTTTATTTGTGTAACACGGTCCAAAACTGTTAGATATTTACCTAGAACTCATTGAATGCAGATCTTTACTTTTAGAAAGAAATGTCTGGAAATAAAGGGTAACATATCACAACAATACAAATTTTTCATATAATGACTGCCAGGAATTTTTAGGAAAGCAAGGTTACAAATCAGATTAACTCATCACGTCCATATTTCTAAAATACTTCAACAAATTAGAAGTGAAATTGGACTATGTTGCTTGTGTTGACAGTATTGCTTCGTCTACGATTGACATTGTGTTTAAAATGCATTGAATACTTCGATCATCAGGGAGGCTGGAAAGACCATTAGGTATACAAATTAGAGAACCCAATTAGAGGACCGAAAAATGGACATACAATGTCTAGAATGATATATCGAAGACTCTGGTGCGTCTGAGGACTTTTAGACTCACCGCTGTCCTTCTTTGCTGCTGTATATGATCGGAAAAAATACTGGTGGTAGATCGTCGTTGATTGTCTGTGTCGTTGTTTAGAGCCGAATATTAGACCAAGAGCAGAAAAAAAACACAGTAGCTGCCCGCAACGATATATATGCAATTAAATAGTCGATGTGATGAAAATAATGAGTGATTCTGTTTGCCCCAATAGCAAAGCAGCCATTGACGTTGGTCTTGACAAGATTATTGACACCACTGGTGATGATGTTGGTAAGGCATTCTCAACAATCCGACAACGACTCGCAAGATTAATTTGCAGACGGGTAAGACCCCAAAATCGTACACTTCAAATCACCGAAGCAGGGTCAGCAAGTTTCAGTAAAATAATAAATCAAGTTGCAAATCAACGGCAGATTGAATTAGTTTGCATGCCCTCTGTTGGTTAACCATTTACAAAACACCAAGCAGCCGAGAGAAAAAACAATATAACAGCAAGTATGATAGCAGGAAGTGAATCATCTAAGTCATTTTAAATAACAGCGAATATAAATAAAATATTAAAATGTGTATCTGATCCTGCATTTGACATGAACACTTCCGTCCTCAAAATGAATCGGAGCATGAGTATCAATACTATTACTATAATGCACGCTCAACTAACGCAAGTGGACAAATCGAACTACTAATTCTGGATACAAGGAGATATGTCTTGACCGCTTAATCATTCATTGAGATTGAAGGTATACTTTTGAAAACAAGTGATACAGCATAAGGAATTAGAGACCGAGTTGGTTTTGTTAATAACAGTATTATGGCGTTATTTAACAGTTCTACATACCACATTGACTGAAAGTAGATTGAATCATGTGTCGCAAACATTGACTTTGCTCGGATGATTATAGACTTAGCACGGTATAGCAATGATTGTTCATGATCCACGGGTCCATCTATTATGTTCGCGAAGGATACTACTGATCAATCCGAGAATCATAACACAACAATGAATGATACTGGAACTGAAGTTGCATCGGTAAATGAAACTTCAACTAGTGACTGTCAGTACGTCGATCGATGTTAAAACGGCGATGAAGAATTTTATGTGCAGTTTCACTATCACATATCTTTGGAATTTGCCGTAACGTGAGAGAAAAGCCAAGGACGACGTTGTCATCTGGTATCCTGCTGGTATTGATAATGGAAAAGTAATACTGAAAAAGATTTAGTTCTTCGTGTTAACAATGACTGCAATGACGTCATTTCTGAAGGAGGAACAACGGTTGCATTTTTTCATGGATAGTGGAGGCAAGTCAACGCTATCGTGGGTGACAATTATCATATACAGGTTCTAAGGTACCGTAACTTGTTATTCACATAGCTGATATTATAGCAAGGTTACTGAGCCATGACATAAATTAAGAACGCTTTAAGATAATGCATGGGTGGGTTGGCAGGAGCAAATCATATGGTGTTTGACACGCTTGGTGTTAGCAAGGTTTAATTGAGGATAAACGGACATCAAGATCCATCCTTATAAGCGCTATTGGATTTTGAAAACGATCATGTTTTTGTGTAGCAATTTTTGATGAAGTTCATGGGTAATGATAATAATATTGATTTCGGTTTGCAGATATCTCAGTGTGATCATACATTGTTGCATCTGATCTATTACTTCTTGCTGAAAGAATCGGATTTGTTCAGATAATTAGTCATTGATAATACTTGCGAGCTCAGGTAATTAAAAACAATTCGTTGTTATACTTTTAAATAATGTCGCTCAAAGACATTGATGGCGAATGAGAGTTATTGATGCACCAACTAAACATATGTAACAGGATATAACCAGTAATTAACTCGTACTTGATATTATGGTGTCACATCATGACGTGAATGGTATTGTGACTCCTGGTTAGATTAAAAGCTGAAATCAGCATCAGCGAAGACTTCTGGAGCAACGATACTGCAGCAATCAGGGACATTGTGAAGTCAAAACAAATTTTCACTTACACAACGTCAGCTCAAACACTACGATTTCGCCAAACGATCAAAGACAAGTGTGAGACTTGACCTTTCTGTGGGTGCTATTAACACAAAAGAAAGTGGAAACTAGGGACACCAGCCTCATTGTACGGTCGAGACTTGAGACTACCAGTAACCCTTCGTTAATGATGGCGCTAACCACGATTAAAACGCAAGGCTTTCCATTGTCTAATTTGATTTGCTGGATGACGCTCGTCTATTAAACATCAATAACTTAAGAGGAGTTTTCGTGCTAGATCAATTAACAAAACAACAAAAATCTTATTGAAACTGATATAATTAATCTAGATGGTCATTCGGCTTAAGCACTCATTTGGTTTCATATGCTGTGGATCTACTTAGTGTTGTTTATTTTGATTCATATGTATTGGATCCACCAAGGAATTTATCGAATATACAGCGGATCCCCACTAACATATCCTCCGATATGCGGTTGCGAATCGCTGGCAATTCTAGATGCGACATCAAGGTCATGTACCATTGGTGAAACACAACCTCATAAACTTGTACACGCGTTCACTAGTGAACGGTACACTACTCATCGTCGTTTTAAAGTTCCCTTAGTTTACAGTGGTAGATATTTACGGAAGATCTCAGAAACAAGGAGATGTTGATTTGGCAGCGTATGTCCGTTCATCTAATCAACCTCGCTGGTATTGACAAAGATGAAGTTGTTGTTTTACAGGATCAGAATGGACAAGCAATATTAGGTTGGTTGATATTGGTCCGACTAGTTCCCGGTGATAATATCTCAGTATTTACTGATGAATGAAGAATAAGAAACATGCGATGATCAATAGGGAGGATCATATACGAGATCCGCAATCCACAATGAGGTCATTGAACGCGTTACTAAACCCGGCGATACAACGACAGAAGAACTAAACATGAATAACAATACAATCGTTTTATTGAGAGAACCAGCGTCTGGCGATGATGCTGCAACGACGAAATACGTGGAGGACAGCGTTATGACAGTTAGTGATAAATTAGCCAGATTGTGAGCTGACTATGACGTTCATTTGAATATGATTACCAATCTTAGGAATAAGTTTCAGAAGCTTGATAAAGTCACCTATGATTTTTGCGATGTTCAATGGTCGTTAGTATAAGTTTCGCCAAAATTAACAATCGGACCACCAACTTTGCTTTTGAATCGACCTATATTCAAACGTCAATTGCCGCTATCGATGCAATTGTCTTATATGTATTCAGTGGAATCCCTGACGTTGCTGAGGGTGTCAGTAGGATTGATGTCGGTGTAATTCATACTACCCAGTTCATCAACGTTGTATACACAGTTACATCTGATCAGCAACAAGGTCGAAACAAAATTATACACTATCAAACATAACGCTGAGGTCACCGGTATATACAGGCTCTCCGAGTTTATTGCTGCAAAGTTTAAAATACATATCACATACCCATGGCATCATTCCACTTATCGATTTTTTTGGAAACGTGTCTGTCTTGCTCAGTCACAATACCGATTAAATATTCACATTGAATACCGAAGAGAAAAACTTAACCGTGACGATGTACTGGTAGTGTTGTGAATGTGTCGCCAAAACGCCTTAATTAGTTACTTAGAGTACACTCTTATAATGGCCACTCAGACTGTAAACAATCCAAATGTTAACATTCCGAACGTCAACGTCACCGAAGGCAGTCAGGCTACTCACAGTCCACTGGAACCAAACAAGCAATGGAATAATTAAGCAGCAGAGAGGGTGCACTGACCACTTTGCTAGAGACCTTATTTTTGAAAATAAAGGTTCCTACGAAGGCTGGAAAATAATGTCGATAACGTTAAGCCTAAAAGTTTTCTAATTGGGTTAGCTTATCTCAGACTTTTGTTTTGTTTACGTGCTGGTCACTCAATATTAGTTATTCACCCTCTCTGCCTCTATGAATTAAACAGCCAGTATAAATATTATCAATAATGAATATTGCAGAAGCACATTCAGCTAGATTAGCTCGAGAACGACTAGAGGCAATTAACAATATTATCTGTTTGTGATTCTGTTAAGCAACAACTACAATCGCGTCGGTATTCTCAAGCTGATTTTAAGAAAATATAAAACAATTATTTAAACCTATTACAGAAACCACTAAAAATATTATACCTGTGTTAGAGAAAACCGCTGAAGGACCTGAATAAATAGCATAAAGAACTGAGAAAACAAAATAGATTTTTAAAGAACTTCCAGCCAAAAGAGCTGCTGCTCAACCAATACAAGTACCTGAAGCGCTAAAGCACTTGCTTCTGAAACAAAATCAATAGGTACTTTAAGTAATACCGAATTGATGAATAAATTTAATAAAGATAGTGTTAAGACAATTAAGAACGAAGTTAAAAACCTACAACAATTAGCTAAATTTGTTGTGGATAGGTTTAGTCGAAGAGATAAATTAATGAAATTTGATAACGCTAAAGACATTAAAACTTGTGAACAGTGGTAGAAATAATTATATCGCATATTTATAAATGTTGAACAATCTAGAGCTGATGATACATTATATCAGAATTATGTAAATGACATTGATAATTTAATCCAATCGAAAGAAAGGGAAAAGAAACAAAGAGCACCAGAACCATTTGAGAAATCACTTTGTGACTATCCAGAATTACCAAACACATCATCAAAACCAAGTAAAAAAGTACCTTCAAAACCAATGAAGAGAAAGAAGAATTTCAAGACGCTCCTAGCGCAACTGGAATTGGTTCAGGGGGTGGCCTTATTACTTGCCCCAATAGCGTTCTTACTGATGTTAATCGACTAGAAATCCTCGTTGGAGGAAAACGAGCTGGCAACAATTCCCGAGAAGTCAATAATGAAGCAGCTGATATTTGCAAACGATTATTTACAGGCCGTATCATGTCTATTAATGTATATCGGTCCCTTATTAATGAAATCGCCGATGACAACATCAGTGATTAGATACAAGTAGTGATAAAGTCACTTCATAAAATGATCCTACATAGTACCCAACGTGGACCAATCGTGGTCAGGGTAATAAATTCACGATTACCAGTACACAAAACAACAAACGGAGATGCGCTAGGTAATGTTGTTCAGGGTCTGTTTAGAAAGATAGCCAAAAAAGCAATACCGATTGAAAAGCAACTTGGAATGAAAGCTATTGATGTTGTTCGTAAAAACGGTATAGGTGTTGTTGGTGATATTGATAGCAAAGCATTTTCAGCAATCAAGGATAGACTAGCACGATTAACATGCAGACCGCCAGTGAAACTGGCCAGCACTGAAGTTATGCCCGCAAATGTAAGCAAAATAATAAATAATAAATCAAGCTGATAATAAAAAATAACTAGCAGAGTTGGATGTCGGAAAAATAGAACCGCTAGTTTGATAGCAGGAATTGTTCTTTGTTTTAGGCGAAGACCATAATAATAAAGATGTTCAAGCGTATATTTTATCACGCGTTTGACTTTGACGCACCAGTTCTAAAGGATGAATAATTTAGGGATTATCATCATTATTCTTATGATGCACGTGTATCTGACGAGCTTGGAAGAATTGAATTGCAAGTTCAGGATATAAGCATATATTTCGTAATTGTTCAAGCGTTTATCGAAGTAGAAGGTGAAATGTGAAAACGGATAACACTGAATATGGAACCGATGTTAGAGTTGGTTTTGACATTAATGGTATTATGGCTTTATTCAAAGTGATACATATAATTTTTGTTGGACGAGAGATTGAAATTTATCATGACTAAATCGATGTTGCCACAACGATATTGGAACTTGCAAGATACAAAAATGATTATACAAGAATTGCACGCCCATCAATGATGTTTGCGAAGGATGTAACTGATTCCCCTGACAATAGACAGTATAATTTAATACAAACGTCACGGGCTACTGCATCGGATCCACAGCCATCTGGAGTGATAGCCATCCTGCTGCTGATTTCCGTTAGTGCCCATGATTAATCCATAATTCAACGGAGGATTTACAGCACGTAGAGCAAAGTTAAAACGTAATAGAATACCATTTTTGTGTACAATTCCACTGTAGAAATGTTAGTAAGCTTATGTTTGGAGCTAAACATACAGTCGTACTCGTACGAAAAGGTTCCGATCATGATGCAATATGGCGACCCATTGGTGATGCTGAAAAAAATAATGCTGACCAAATTTTCTGTGTGGATGTCAACAATGAATCCATCAATCACCGAAGAACAGCGGTTACCTTTTTGTGGTTCTAGGTGGTAAATCAACGTTGTCATGGTTGACAATGACCACAGATGCTGCGCAGAGCACTGTTAATGGTATATTCACGTGGCAAATAGCATGACATAAAGGTGTCTCTCCACCAAAGCACATATATTCATTGCATTTCAAGATGCTGCACGAGTAAATGATCAAACACGTGGTATTATATTTGATAATTTTGGTGTTTCCGATGTTTCGTTAAGAATACATGGACATCAAGAACCATACGAAGATATATTACTGAATTTCGATCAAAATCATGTAGCACATGTATAGGTTTTACAAAGTTGTATCCAATTTATTATTTTTCGTTGGATCATTTAGATTTGTTTAGACAGTCCGTCGTTGATATAAACATTCGAGCTCGTGTGAGTAGAGGAGCAATGGTAAATTACAGGGCAATCGCAGTTATACTCAACGATAAATCAATGCTAATCGAGGGTACTGGTGGACGAATGAGATTCGTTGATGTCCCAGTATAGAATATGTAATTAGATAGCTCATAATATTACAGTGTCATATCATCATCTTAATGTCACTCTGACTCCTGTTCAAATTAAAAAGAAACAATCATCATCAAAAATTGTTTTGCGGTAAAGATATCACTAAAGCAAGAACAAACTACAGGTGGTCCGAATAAACTATCGTTATCAGAATGTCAGTGCAATACATTCAATGAAGCCAAGCGATCAAAGACTGGGGTACGACTTAATCTTTATGGGGACGCTGTCAGAGACATCGCTAAAATGGGTGGTATATTTCCACTTCTCGCAGCTATACCAGCATTAATATATGCTGCAACCCCAGCTGTTGCATTAGGCGCGGTAAGAACCGTTGCTGGAATGACATTAAAGAAAGCAGCGGGTCACGAAATAAAAACCACCAAAAAAGGGAAAATGTCTAAGACTTTCAAGACCCGCATTCTTGGTACGGAAAAGGTCTAATACTAGGGACAGTTCGATGATTCTCCCTATGTCTAAGTTTGATTTACTTGATGCCCCGATAAAGTAAAAATAGAAATCTTCATAGGAGTTTTTATGCGTGATCAATTGCCAAAACAACTCAACAATATTGAAACAGATATTTTTAATCTTGCTAAAAGCTCTGGACCAGGCACGCATTGGTTCGGATATGCAATTGATTCACGTGGAATTGTTTATTCTGATTCGTATGTGTTGGCGCCACCAAAGGAATTTCTTCATTATGTCAGCAATAAAATTTCTCCAATCTGGTATCCAACGCTACCAACTCAAAAATAACGGATTCCCCAGTATTTTGCCGAAAAGTATTTATTGATGCTGTATCAACATCAACAGCGCCACCTCATAAAGTCGTGCATGAATATACTACGATGCCACGTATAAACAGACATTAGTAAACATAATGGCAGATATTTATGGACGATCTTCTAGGCGAAAAATCCCCGAAAGTCGATTTATCTAAATACTCAACTCTTGATCAGCTCAGAAATGAAGTTGATGATTTATTAAATGTCACAAGTGAGGATAAAAATGAAGTCGGCGTTTTTCAGAATAAACAAGGATGATTAAAAATAAGCAACAGACACCTACCAGATGCACATATATGAATTCCCACCCCGATTATTAATAATGTCGTTACTTTTGCTGATCAAGGTAAAATAGAGGATTGTGGTAAGTCAGTTAACGAATATGTTAAGAAAACTGGTGATGTATTTTAACTGGTGACATAGTAATGGGAACAATTTTTACATATCTTGGTAACCCAACCGTATATAGAGGTGCTACAATGAAAAATACGTCGATGATCAAGAATCTAAGTACATATTAACCAATGGTGGTATCATGCGTTCATTATCAATATGAACAACGACATTAATAATCTCAGAGCACCAAAACAGACTTTGACACCGCAAATAAAAATATGTCGACGATAAGGACAGTCCAATAATGACTTCGTTAGCAACAATCAATGATGGAATTTCTGCATTTATAACTGATTATAATAATCATATACAAACGTTTCTTATTTTTTAAAAAGAAATTTAAATAGATCTATTAAAAAAATTTTCCTACCTCCTCCAACTGTTGAAATTAAACTCATCGATATTAATGAAAGATTCAACGATATCATTAGTGGCATTCCTAATATTGCTAAACCAAATCTTATTAAAATTCCTCACGGACGAGCGAACAATATCGTGTATACGAGAGCATCAGAATCTAATACATGGTCGCAGCAAAATAACACTCTCAAACTCACCGCAGAGGTCACTGGTGTGTACATATTGTCAATGTTTAGCAGTGGAAAGTTAATATATTTACCACATTTCTATGGCGTCATTTGACCAATATTTTTTTCTGGAACTGTATTTATAGTTTTAAATAAAAAAATACCGAAGAAACATTTATACTGATAGCAGATCATAGAAAATTAACCGCAGCGTCATATTGGTGGTGTATTGAATTCGTAGCTGAAACTCCTCAATTAATTACCTAGATAATAGTATAATGAATAAAATGACTCCGTCATTTATTGACGTTCAAAGGAACAGATAGATACAATCAGGAATGTAAGTGTCAGACTGAATTAAACATATTTACGATTACACAGTGAAAGTAAAAAAAATATATCACAGACGTATGGTTGTTATTAATATAGTCGTTTACTCTGATTCTGCTGTTATTTATGGAACCAGATTATTATTTTCAACAATAAAGATGAAGGCGCCTGCAGTTGTAAAAATTGTCGTTTCTACGGCAACAACATGCACATGTATTTTCAGTATTATTGCTAAGAAAATAGCGCATGATGAAATTTACAAACAGCAACAGCCGCCTGCTCTAAATTATCAGCGTATCTTTCAACGTACTTTGAGTGATGGTAAAATATCTGATGAGGAGTTTGCAATGATAATGGAAACTTTAATGAGGCATTTCATGATCAATCCACTTGTGATAATGTGGAGGGTTGACTTTCCGTTGTATTAAAACAACATCGTATTTTAAATATTGTCAGAACTATTGCAGCAGATCGTCGCTAATACAAGTCGAAAACTACTATGATATCAGTAAGTTCGACCAATATTGAATTTAGCGTTAACTTTCCAACTGTAATTTCAGCAAGTGAAATGGCATTAGCACAGTTTTATCATAGCTGGCCAAATATTAGGTCGAAACCTTTTTATTTATTACCAGCAAATAATTCACTGGTATTTGTGAATATGAATAAACATGATAAAACTCCTGGTTGGCAAGTTGTTAGAATTTTAACGGGTAAGTTATAAAATACAACAGATCAATGATGAGTTCCAACACAAAATTAAATGTATTACTTGAAAAGAATATAAAGCGATTATTGTTTACGAACCAACGTTATCAGCGGAGATTGAAATAAATTTTCCTGATTATATTCCATATATTTATCAAAGTTCCATAAGATCAGTGTTAGGATGGTTTGAAGTTGCATCAGTTTGTAACGAAATTTAAGAACCAACTAAAGATTGAATGAGACCGACCGACATTCATTTCATCCATTGTTATGATTATATCAACTCGCCACTATGTTTCGAGTAACTGTTAGACACTTATGTATTACTAGATGACGATATTCTATGTTGCCTTACTTGCTTGCTATGTATTTTAATTAAATATTTCATTAAGGAACTTGTTCCTTTAGTTTTGTAATGGCGCCATTGTTCCCAGCATTCTATGTTGTTAAGCGCGAGGTCGTAGCGCTCCCATTTCTAAACCCATTCGGAGAACCTTGAGTGTCCCGGCTGTTGATGTTGATGTAAACATCCGAGGTTCTCCAAGGATTCAGAGAGCATAAATACTGCCGCGTCTTTGCAGACGACAGACAGACAGCATTGAAGTCTGAATCGTTTGTCTCCTTTCTGACCATTATTAAAAACAACAGAAAAGAAAAAAAAACATTCTGTAATGGCGAATTTAATTCAGGAAAAATTTATCTCTAAGAAGTTATGTGATTAAAATACCCAAAATTCAGGTAAAGGTTATCTCTAAAAAGTTATGTTATTAAATTATCCAAAATTCGGATTTGCCCAGATTTTGAATGATATAAATTTCGGACTGCTCCAGATTTTGAGTTATACAAATTTCGGAACTGTCCAAAATTCGGATTTGCTCAGATTCATATTTAAAAGTTTTATTGTATAGGGAGTTAATAGAGATAGATTATTACAAGCCTCTACCACTAAGATTATATTGTTGCTGTAAACATAAATAAATAAACAATAATCTCAAATTTTATTAAAATCACTGTATAATACATTTATGATAAAATTGTTTCCTGAAGTATACATTGAACAATTATGTAATAAGCAAGCAATCTTATTTCCTTATGTTGTATAGTAAATGTATGAACATGACGTGAAATTGTTATTATGTATGTCAATATAATTCTTATCTATGATTATTAGAAAAAGAAAATAAGAGAACATAATAAAAAGTAAAACATAATTTATTCTGTATTTATTCACCTCATATATATATATATATATATATATATATATATATATATATATATATATATATATATATATATATATATATATATATATAACACATTTCTTCAATCTTTTCTTATTCTTCTCTGTCAGTCAAGTCTTTTATTATCCAGAAATATTCAATACCAACACCACAAGTAAACATCTACATTCCTTTCACCTCAAGCCAATATCAGGCGAACCCAGAAAATGTTATGACTGAAAGAACTCTTCACAATATCGTAAATACAGATTAGTCGAAACAATTGGTGTCAGAAGTGGTATTGCTGAAAAATAAAATTAAAAAACAAAATTTTAATAAATAATAAAATAAATCAAATTACTGAAGTTTGGATATTTATTTATTAACCTGATATTGGTGGTGAAAGCACAATGGATGAAAGTCGCAAAAACAATTCTCTGGAGAATGTTTTTGAAGGTGTATCTTCAGCTAGTGAAATTGATATTGAAAATGACAATAGGAATGAAAATTGGAAAATGAATAGTTCCTTTGAGGAAACGTTGGATAGAAATTTGAGTCAGTTTGCACATGACGTGAAAAATTCCATTTTCTCTCTGAGTGAGCCAATGAGTACACAATTTTGAATTGTTTCTCTCAACCTGCATGAAATGCAAGCAAGGATTGAAAAAGTAGAAAGTAATGCATCTGCTAAAGGTAACACAAAATAAAACAGAGTTGCAAAAGAATCTTAAAGCAAAGTGGTAAACCATAATGTGCATTCATTGCACAAATCGTCCCAGAATGGTGGAACAAACATAATCCCTAAAATAAAACCTCAGCTATTTGATGGAAATATAGACATTGATGAATATCTCACTCAATTTAACATTGTGGCAGAAATCAATGGTTGGAATAATCATGAAAAAGCATTGTACCTAGCTAGCAGTTTGTATGGGGTAGCTCTTTCATTGCTAAGCGAATTGGAAAACGAACAGAGAACAAATTATGATACTCTAGTTAGAGCTCTCATCAATATATTTGGTTCTATACACAGAGCAAAGATCTTTCGCTCAAAACTGAAATCTCGTTACCGAGAAAAAGGGGAGACACTTCCTGAACTTGCTCAGAATATCAGAAAACTTACCAGATTAGCGTATCCTTCTGCAAGCAATGATGTGATAGAAATTTTAGCGATAGAACGGTTCACTGAAGCTATCAATGGCGCTGATATAAGATTGAGACTTAGAAAACATGGTGCAAAGACCATGTCCGAAGTTGAAACATTGGTTGTAAAACTTTAAGCGCACAGAATAGATGATAGACACAGAAACAGGACAGTTGGCTCTGTTCAAGAGAATGTTGTTAAAGGCTGTGAAGATTGTAAACAAAACTGTGGGAGCGATGAACTCAAACAAAACTTGGAAAGGCTTGGGTACAACGTGCAGAAATCTCGCTGATTAATTTGAAGTCCACAGTCGAAGTTTTCATCTCTACCCATTAATGAGATCAGTGTGTAATATGTTCGTACAACATGTGCGTCCAGCAAGACTTATTCGGCTGTTTTATAATTGTTTGTTTGCAACCATTCCCGAGACATTTCAAAATTGTCAACTGCCATTTTATTTTATGGTGTGTTAGTTATACCGTCATATATCTTGAACCTTTATAAATACTTGTCTTCTGGCTGAAACTGCTTGATGAGATGCAATTTGCCATGTGAACAGGCCTGCCGATGTCCTGTAAAGGAGTCGGAGATAAATAGCATGACAATGTTGAGTCCGCTGTCAACGGTGTTAGCACTGGTATACACAGCGACAATTTTGTTAATGTAACTTGCCTGTTTAGCGCGCAATTGCGTCTGCAATTGAGCCTACTGCGTGCCAAATTTTACATCGTCACTAGGACCAAGTCGAGTCAAACAACTGTATGTCTTTGTCATCTCTTCCAAATCCAAAAATATGCGTCGATGGAATTGCCCATCAATATTAGCCACGTGCGTTTTTTATAATCTGCTTGCTTGGATTCCCAGGTTGAATGTGGAATTAGTATCTGGCAAATTAGCAAAGTGGCACCATTTTGCGCTATAATTTTAGAAGCATACGGATTAGAAGCTGTACATTGTGGAGTTTGCACTAAGCGAAATTATCTATCATCGGTCCTATATGCGGTGCATTTGGTGAATCTCATTAATGGACCAGCAATTTGTTTGGGGGGAATGCCTCGATCTTTTCCATCAATTATCTATCTCAGGCTTTTAAAAACTAGTATTATTCTGTTATTGACAAAACCACCTCGTTATCCTGCCACACATGTATAACTATGTTTTACGGATGTACCTTCAACTTTAATGAATGCCTCGCCTGGCATGAAGTATCTGTTTGATCTTGAAATTGTGAATCTGACACAGTTTTGTACAGTTGCGTCATAATAATAATATTTATAATCGCGCTCTGACTCGTCTTTGAGCACTGTCGTGTCAAAGTTAAACGAGGGATCCAATACAAGTTTGATCATTTTGTTATACCTATTGTGGTATCAGATTTGCATGGATATTTGTTCCTCCTATACTTTTCTGATCATCAACATAGAAGTAAACTGTTGCTCATGGACAAGTTCTAGAAATACTTGATTTTCAGTTTCATTTATAATTTTGTTGATACTAGCAGGCAATGTGGTTGTGCTGGATATTTTTTACTTGCGAATGTTATTTGAGACATTAAACCTGCAAGTCTAGTTCAGACTAATATAAATGCCTTTCCAGAAGTAACACCGATTGTTCCAATAGCTTTGTCCCTAACCACGTCGATTGCTTTCATCCCTTACTGATTCGTAATCGAAATATCCTTTGGAGCAATTCTTCATAATAAACCAGAAATAGTACCACCAACCTCTTTACCGTAATCATCTCGGTAAAGAGGCAATCGTGATTTTATCGCTCTGACTTAAGAGTAGATAAGTTGGTTATTGTTTATGATCATTAAGTTTCTGTCGCCGGTCAAATTGGACGTGTTCTGTACATTAGTAGGTGTACTAAATGTCTTAGATAATTCATCGACTAGCGTTCGAAATACATAAAGATGTCTGTCCATTATTTTGCCAGAGTATAATCGCTGGTACGTCCCCGTGTCCTTGTTAATGATTTTATGAGAATCATTACCAGGTTGTAAACAACCAAAAATAATAATTTCTAGACGATCTACGTCGGATAAAATCAGAACAGAACATTTGTAGCAAGATAACCTGGTTGGAATTTCAGATTTATAGCATAATATCGTGCACTAAATTTATTCGGTTTTTCCCATCGAAAACCAACATAACTCTCTGTTTCTAAATATTTGTACAATATACATAAAGTGATTTATACAATTCCCTGACAATGTATGGTTACGACGCACTACGCGCTACCTCCTTGTCTTTGATCATCCTTATGGCGATGGCTGTTTCTTTTGTAGCGGTCCTTGATATTTTCCTGGTGGCTGTACTATTTTAACTTGACTGAAATATTCCTTGTAATCAGCAAATTTTGCGATATTCTAAAACTCGCCGTAGCAAACTCAACTGGAATTTATTAAACCTCATCAAAACCATCTAGTTTAAAATACATGGCTACTAAGCATGGTTTTGTCTCTACTGTTATTAATGATATTTGCAATACCAGTTATTTTACGATGAGTTTTATCAACTGATTCGAGACCTTCGTCGATTTGTGTTGGTAATGCCTGTGTAACTGATCTGCTATTAGTTATATCTGATGGTAGTGAGTGAGTGTTTCGATTGTTACCCCGATTGCAGTAGTTATTTATTTATTAGATTAAAATTTAATTTATTAATATTAAAACCTGTTATAAACAGGCAAAAAGATCTTTCAAACTCACTTTCAATTTCAACTTGATCGTAATCGTACGTATGCCAATGTTTTCGAGAATAATGCCTGTCCTCGTTCTACACAGTTTAACTTCGTCATCGACAAACTTTCCGCAGGATCGTAACATAACATTTCAATATTAGCTTCTTCATGAGGAGTTCAGAGTTACATCTAATACTCATTATATGGTATGGCGAGTTAGTGCTGTAGTATTGCACTTTATAAAGATACAAACATTCAATGACAATGTCGTAAAATACGGCATGCAAGATTTAGATTACAATAAGAGCTATGACATTGATTACAAATTAATTGTAAGTACTTGCCTAACAGCTACTCTGATTCTTTAATATATACAATCAAAATGCATCTCCACCAAACACAGACACTATAACGATTCTTGGCTTTTTAAAATTCTTCAATATTTGTGTCACCTTTATTACAGGTTTATTAGAGTATGCTATGGTTTAAGAAATTATATGATTATATTGAGCGAATGGAAAATAGTGTGCACTTTTTCAATTATAAAATTGTAATTGCATGGTCGTTTGCCACATTTTATGGTGAACTAACTTTTATGGTATCAATTATAATGGAAGATAGGTATATGAGCACCAGCCACTGTTTGTCCACTATCAAAGATAGCACATGTGAATAATAGAGCGTAGTGGTTTCCTTTTCTCTACAATAGGTCATATGTTTGTGCAAGTTTTATCAAAGGAACGTCTCAAATTAACACAATATTGCATGTAATGTTTTCATATAGTGCTAAACGTACCAAACTGTGTCAACGTAACATCACTGAATACATCAGCTGTGCAAATATTTTGGCACAATACTGGAGTTGAAACTCACTTTCAAATTCAACTTGATAGTAATCGTTCGTGTGCCAATACTTCCGTGAACATTACCTGTGATCAATCCTCAAACTGCAGTTCCGGGATTGACAAACAATCTGCTGAATGGGGACATAACACCGAAATATTGGCTTTTTCTGGAGGAGTTCAGATTTCTATCTCCTGCTCATTATATGGAATAGCGAGTGAGTGCTGTACTATTTCATTTTTTTTAATCACTTGCACACGGACACTGCCAATTCATCCAAGTCAGTCATTTAATCATGGAAATTATAAAATGTATTACCCAACAAAACGGCCCAAAACATTTGTATTACAATACCAGCTATGACATTAATTACAAACAAATTGCAATTACCTGTTTCACAGATAATGAACCTCAAAATATATACTGTCTCAATGCAACGTCAAGAAAAGCAGAAAACACGATTCTGGGCTTTATACGACGGTTAAATATTGCATTCACTTTGTAATGTAGATTTATTAGAATATGTTTCGGTTTTCAAAATTTCTATTATTCTAGTGAACAACTGTAAAATAGAGTACACTGATTTGTTTGTGAGATCGAAATTACGTGTTTCGTTTGTAATGCTGTAATGTTGGTAATATTTCAGTGTATCAATTCTAAATTTTCAAACATCGCACATATGTATGAAAGGTCCTGGTCCGTTTCTTCTCTCTACCGTAGTAGGTATGTTTTTTTTTGGTACAAAAATAACTTCTCAAATTAACGCAATATCGCATTTATTACTTTCCTTAAGTGCCCTAAGTACCACATTGCGTACAACAGCTGTACAAGTATTTCGGCAGAATACGAGAGGTGACTACTCACTTTCAAATTCAACTTGATAGCAACATTCGTATGCGAATATTCCCGAGAATATTCACTGTCCTCATTCGACACATTGCAGCTACGTGATAGATAAACTTTCCGCCGGATCTGGACATAACATCATAATAATAGATTTATCAGGAGGAGTTCAGAATCCCAATTCCTGCTCATTATACGGAACAAGTGGTGAGTACTATATTATGTTACCTTTGAGATGTCCCAGAAATGGGCATTGTTGTTTCATCAAAGGCAAACGGTTGTATCTAAGATTATCATGGCCAATTCATTATTGTAGTACCGATTTCATTAAATGCAATTGTACAAAAAATGGTAAGAACGCTGATGAGTATGAATCTGCTGAAAGTGTTTGTTCAAGAAATATTTATCAGGATTATCTTACCTTATGCGTCTGATATTGTTTATTAATTATTTTTATGCAAAGTTCTAGAATGACAGAAAATATAGAATAGAACACCTAGGAGATAAATAGGGTATGTATTATTTTTCATGCCTTCCATGATCAGCGACTGCAAGAGAAACAAAGATTTGATTGTGTGCTAAAATGATAAGATATTTTAAGTACATATATGGCACTTGTTGAGTGACAAAGGCATTAATAAGACTCGTTTTTAAATGACAGTGTATAAACGTTTGTAAACACTTCGGTTATAACAAAGATTGTCTAACCTCATGCTAAGTATGTTATCCATTCCATTCATTCCGTACCTAAAACAATGCTCTAGTATTCCTATTTTGAAACGTTGATTTGATATTGTCTTGATATGATTATTAGATAATCAAACCACAGATCTGCGATCTTGAAAGTGTAATGGAGGAATGGAGGAATGCGAAAACAGTATACCTTCATTTCATTTCAGGATCTAAACTAGATGGTTCATTTGGACCATTTGGTGATTGGTGGATATTAAATGTACTACTTCTAAAAAGCAATCCTTATTTATGTCTGCAGTCATTCTCTTACCACTATCACAGATGAATAACATGTATTATAGTGTGTGGCCTAATTATTTTCCTTATAATAAGATACAGTTTTGGTAAAACGTAACTCAATTGTACACCTTTTAATTTCCTTTAGTTCCCAACCTAACACAGTGTGATCACGTGACATTAAAACGTGTTTAAGTATTAAATAGTTTCTAGTTAAAGAACTTTTTGATCAGCTTTGAAAGTTCTATTTCTTATAGAAACCTTTTCTTTCTCTGTAGTGAAACTTTTAATACATAACGTGTCCACTTTTCTCGCTATTCTAATCATCCGTTTTGTCCGCAGTCTGCAATAGCCTTACAAATATACTAGTGATTCACTTTTTCATCAGAATTTTCATTCAAATCATTCATTCTTAATTGTTCGGTTGTCCCCGATTGGAGCATATAAATAGAAATATTTATATAATTTATTAAAATACTTTTGCATTATCTTATTATCTTCTGTTGATTTGATAAAAACTTATTCACTTGTTTTTCCATAATGTTTGCTCTGGTTTTCTTCAGCACGTTTCATGTCTACTGTTTCGTGATTACACTACCTAAATCAGGTAAACTAAGTTAATAATTAACACTAGTGAAAACACTAGAAATGACAATATCAAACGTGCTCATTGCAAATTAAAAGGAAGGTACCTTTTTCATGTTTAATATAATATAATTTACCTTTATTTTATCCAAGATGTGGATGTATGTATAAACCTGCTCCGATTGAAAGATCTTTCAGAATAAACAAACAAACTTAGTTATATACGTCAGGGCCGTTCATTTCTCTACATTAATTTGAATTGTCAGATTATCAGAGCAACGAAGTGGACCTTGTCAGTAACAATCATTCATAAGGACTAGTTAAAATAAAACATCAGGTGGCACAATATATGTTATACCACATCAATTAGGTTTATGCATAGATCATGCATTATCATTAAAGACTAATTATAAAACAATGACAGTGGTTCAAATAGAAAGAATATATAGATATAGACAAAAAGTAAAGCCATAAAAAGGAAAAGAAAGAAAAAGAATTAAGAAGAGGAGAAACACACCGGCTCAAAACATGGGATAAGTTAAGACGAGAATTGCACAGGTTACTTACCAGTATATATGTGCTTAACTCGTCTTAATTCAAGCTGGCTTGTCCGCCTCTTGGACTGTATCTGTGAAGTGTGCATTTTGATGATGACATTGTTAACTAGCAACCTCTCCCTTCTAGCACATTGATGAGGTATACATTGAAGCTTTTAATCGAGGACACTCAACTTTCATTTTTCTATTTATTTTTACACGGTTACTCATGCTGTTACTGACTCAATAGGTTTAAATATAACTGCATTCGTTTGCTTTATTAATATTGTCACTTGAACAATGACTTTAATTCAGGAATTATTGCTTGAGAAAGTATCTTTTAATAAAACAAATATTATCATTTTTGTAGGATCATTTTAGGAATATGTATAATATTTTTGCCCCAAATCACCATTTTCATTAGATCATATGTCAGGAAAAATGAATATCAAACAACGAGTTTCTTCTCCATAAAATTTTTGACAATTTATCCGTCTGAATATTACAAGACATAGTGATCTTAGCAAATCCAAGACTAATGTAAAAATCAGATCTTTCGCGCCTTTTGTATGACATTGTTTGAAAAACCTTATCGCTATAACCTTTATAAATATTGAACTAACAAGTTATATAGCAACTACTATATGCAATAAACAGACGACGAACAGTGCAAAACTAGTATCTAGCTAGCGTGAGCGCTTTCGACTCTTAATGAATCTTTCCAAAGGCATATATAAAACATAGTCAAAACAAACAAATAAAACATAAAAATGTGTATGTAAAATTCTAAATTAATTAGAAAAAATGAATTAGAAACAGCCATTTTGACGTTTACAAGCACAACGTATTTTATATATTATTATTTGCTTATCTATGTTTTGTATATCCCTTTGAAAAAAAGACTCATTAAGATTTGAAAGCGCTCAGGCTAGTTATATACTAGTTTTGCACTGTTCGTCGTTACTCTTCAATAATCTTGCTAATCGTTGAATCAATTTCGATGTCACGTAGCTCTATTATATTTTCAGCCTCTTAAAACAAATACTGATCATGAAAACTCTATGTGAAGAAGGTTTTAATGCATCTAAATCCTTGTAACATATATACTTAATATTCCAAGTTTTCGAACGTCTGCTGAAATACTTCATAAATCATATTGTTAAATATGTTATCTCTTGGTTAATGGGATATGTTGATATATTGCATATTTCTGAACCACTAAACCTATATTACTAACAAATTTCATAACAAAGCATGTATTGACTTCATTATATTCGTTGACAGTTTTTAAACATTTGTCTCTTTCACGACCATATCAATATAAATAAGACCTGAGAGGGAGTATGTGTGTATCCATGTTTTCCCGAATGCAATTGTAAAAAGGACTAGAAAATAATAAAACGTATCTTAAATTGACTGTGCGTAACTCATAGCATATCTAGCATAAACAGCTCATCGATGTCATATAGCACTTTTGTGATGCAAACGTCTCTTCCGCACAAACATGACTGACGTATTCTGCATTATCCGCACAAGTAAGAAGCATCTCTGCTCACTTTGGCTAAACATAAATGTATCTTTTTCCAAAAGAGATCCCGGCACTATTTGATTTCTGAAGCTGATATAGGTCCATTTGTTCAGAAGAATGATTTAAGCTTAGTTATGATTACATCATCCATGACTTCTATGAATATGATATATCACGCATGACTCAATACCAGCTTCAGATTGAATCATTCATTGTTTTGTCTAGAAGAATGTACCGTCCAAACCAAGGTACAAATTTATTCAAAGATCCAGTCAAAGATGTATTTTACTCATTTCTGGTTTAAACTGAGATCTCTTCCCTTTATAACTCAATAATCATCCGCCATTCCAAAGTCAAGGGTCGAATGTACAGACCCAGCGTCAAATGTTTACGACTAGAGCCAATCAATAATTTTAAGCATAATTTACGTTCTAAATGACCCAGAATTAGTATAATTTGACTACATTTATTTTGGAAGCATTTTGGCTGTAGACCAGTGTATAATCTACACAAATCGTGGATGGTTTTTCCGAATTGAATGTAAAGTTTTAGACAAGTAACACACGATGTATTTCCTAAGGAAACTTTTTAGTGTGTCAAACACTATCAGACATATAATTGTTCAATTTATGCAGCCTGACAAATAACCAATGATCCCTTGGTTTAAAAAATGTATGTACGAGAGTCACTGTGGTGGTACAGATCGGTTGCAGCTGTTCTGAAATGATTTCTGATTTGGTTATATTATTATGGTTAACCAACGACGGTCGTTGAATACGAAAGAATATCTCATTTATCTTAATCGCTTTATATATTTGTTTGAGAAGTGGTGGAAAATGTCAATGCATAAGAATCACATAGGACGGTAAAGAGTTTGATTCGAGTGGCTTTGGTAGGCCGCGTTTCTTACAAACTATTTACACTGCTGAGTTTGGTCTGTATCTTCTTCAGCATCTATGCTTTCTTCTTTTGAATATCATGATTCTGAATTATTGCGACAATGAAAAGGTACCAAGACATACCGAAAAGTCATACACTCTATTAATAACTGATATCACTTATTATAATTTGTTTTATCAATGAGGTACTCATGATCATCAAGACACAAATAAAATATCAAGAATTCAAACAAAACTGTTTACATTTATTGTTTTACATTACTGATGGTAATATTGTTTCATCCTGGTATTAATATTGTCATAATTATTATTAGGAGCAGTAGCAGAAGTAGTAATATCAGTAGTAGTTTTAGTAATTTTACTTGTAGTAGTTGTATTGAAAAGCTACATTTACCTTTTGTATATAACACAATCTTGCCCAGGCATTCATCGATGCCTCTACTTGAAACGAACATGCATATCTTTGAAACTGTGGAAGTAAGATCAAATTAGGATAATATCTAAAACATAAGTAAAAAGATTAAGTAACCATCGTACATTTTCAACTACAATTATTAAGATGCTTAACACTTTCCACACTTTCCACACAAAATTATTGCACTGATATTTGAATACAAATATTACTGTCGTCTCATAAAATGAACTTATTTTGTAAAATGTGTTTTATCTTACATCGATCACGATTAATCGGAGCGTTTATTATTTCAAAAGTGTGGAAATTGTAGTTGTAAGGGGTATCTTATAAACAAAACTATGCGATTATATTGTATTTGTTGTGGCTGCTGATATGGCTGTACCTTATCTACAAATTAATATAACTTGCATTGCATAATGTCATACTGTAAATGCAATGTTTCAACTTACAATTTCCTATGAAAATCCCCATTTTACTTCAAAGTTGCTGACTATGAAATCTGCAGTAACGCACTTATATATATTTTTTACCAATGTGAATAGTACACTTTTTGGTCTAACCCATGCAACAATGACTATGGCGTTGTAAATACGCAGGGATGTAATCATAATTGTGATTTTATTCCGATGAATCAATGAAAACACTCAATATATAAGCTGTCACCTGGTAATCTAGCCAGTGCTATACCACGTTATGTGACTTCTATCTAACATATGTTCAACATGGCTAAATCACCTATCGTCAGTCATTATACTCTCTCTGGCCCTCTGTTGAGATAGCATGACCTGCCTCCATTGGCCCGACGGATCCTGTTAAAATTATGATGTTGGGCTTGGTGTTGGATAAAGCACCACCCAACTAGTACCCGAACCACAATCAATGGTTTATAACCTAAATGGCGTTACATTCATGATCACTCTTTGTGGTATAAATTCTTGTATATATTTTGGCCCGAAAAAGAAATTTCTCATTAAATTACATCTTGTTCATCCCTCCTAAGAACCAAACTTGAGTTTACATACCATCAATCACTGAATAAAGTTTGGTATTCAAGGAAAACAAAATAAACAGCGGGATAGTGAAAAATGAATTAACGGACAAACTAAGAGACCAACGGAGATTTTCATAATACTTAAGACACTATGTCATATAAAATCCACACAGCATTCGTAGATTCTTGCGAATGTGTATTCACATGCATGTATAGACAGGTTCATTCTCGCCTTAATCATTAAATACAACTGACTAATGTCTTAGAAATTGTAGTAATCTTGCTCAACTTTTTTGCGGTTCCTTGTTTAATTTTTTTCCTCCATATACCTTTATTTGCACGAAAGAGTCTCCAGTATTGAAACATTCAGAGTAATTAAAATAGAACATATTTTCGCAGCTTATCATTTATAATTAGCATTTGGCTATCTGTTAGCTTCTGTTTTTATCAACTGAGTTAGTGGAAAGTTGTGATGGTCCTATCAGCACTTATATACACAACTGATTGATAAAACACACACACACACACACTCTCTCTCTCTCTCTCTCTCTCTCTCTCTCTCTCTCTCTCTCTCTCTCTCTCTCTCTCTCTCTCTCTCTCTCTCTCTCTCTCTGAATGTTGTATATTAAGATTTTAGGACCTCTTAACTCACATGAAACAGTTTAAAAATTTATAGTTCCTACCCTATTCATATCAAGAACGATATGTTGTAAAACGCATAAAGAATATCCGTACAATAAATTTGCATTTATCTTGCATCAGAGAATTAGTTTTTGGACTTGAAAATGAAGAACAGAATGAGGGATGAAAGTGCTGCATAAAAGACATTCCATAATCATGCATTACTTGTTTCTATTCACTAGTCTAATTTTTCTATTGACCAAAATTTGATTAAATACAGTTTTAATTGTCTGCATTTTCCACCTGAACCATTAATTGCATAGCATCCAAATTCAGTGCCTATGAAAGCTATAGTCTAATACCATTATCGAATCAAAACTCACAATTTCATTTTTGTTTCATGCCATCTAGAAGATGCTGATAATTACGATGATCTTTAGCATCATCATCATCATCGTCATAGTAGAATCCTTATGATGATCTTATCAACTATCCAATGAACTCATTGATGGTGTTTACTATTTGTTTTATTTTGCGTATTGCAAACGTACAAAAGTATATCACCTTTCATACTGTTAGAACATCAACACTTGGTGCATCAGCACTTTTGAGAATTGAATTCATTCGGATCACCACTATAATTGAGTCGGTATGCTATATACCTTTAGGCTTGTGATAAAACTATAAGAACTTTTGAGAATTTCTTTCACCATGCTGGAAGTTTATTTTAAAGTTTCTCTTTGTATTCCAAGGAAATAATGCATTTGTTGATTTTTACTGTGTTGGCTTTCATTCTTTTCTTATTACGGCGTCATGAACATGCTTGTCGTTCACAAAATATGTATTTTCAGATTATTGGACTAAATTCCCTTTGCCACCGTTCAAATCTGCATATAGGTAGTAATTATTGTAAACTTGGCAAAATCCTTCGTGATCAGGAAATCAAAAAATAAATGTGCTACATATCAAGAGTCACAGCGGTTGCTACATATCGAAACGGTTGTTGAACTAGCATTTGATCTTGACAGGGACGTTCTTCATATGACATATATTACAGAAGGATTTTAGAGATTCATCAATACTTTGGTGCTGCAAAAATGTATTTGATAATAATTGACCTTCTTATTCAAACTGGACATGGATGGTTGCGCAGGTAAGCAGTATCATTAATGATGTAAGCAGAAACTATACGCGGTCTCGTGGTAATGTTGATCTGCTGCCCTCCCCCTTTCTCAAAATGAAACTTTTAAAGATGTCAGTATCCCCGAGGAATGGAAGATCAGATATGCAAATTAACCAATACGCGAGAAATGCAAACGTGGTGACTCTGTTATTAACATTACTTCGCGTTAATCACCATGGTTGCTATCGGGCGTTGATGTTGTTTACTACTACGATGCATATCCGGCTACCACGGTTCTCTTTGGAATTTATTGGATGAATGAACCTAATTTTGATGCACTGACCCCATTATGAACTGGCACAATTAATTGTGTTGCATGTGTAACAGAACATTTTGCTGGCACAGCAAGTGGTAATGGATTAACAGAACATTAAGACGTGACGGTAAATTGGTGGAATGTTCCTGTTAAGTGAAATGGTGCTAAACACAAGGACATTGCAGCGTAGAAGCATGCCTTGAAATAACCAAGCATAATCACCACAATGACTTGTGACGTTTTTTATTATTTTGGCAAATGCCTGTTATCAATCACCTCCTATTAAATCAATGACACCTTCGATACAAGCTATATCACCAGTAATTATTTCGCGAATACGTCAGTTGCTAAAGGCCAATTCCAAAATATTTTCTCGAAACTATTAAGCGATTCTGCGTATATATGGGTATGGTGGGTTTAAACCACTGATTAATTCACAGACAAATATGTAATGGTCGATAAGGCTGTGTGCTATCCTGCGTTATATTCTCGGACATGGCGAGCGCCAGACACATTTTGAGCAAATTTGTAATCCCACATATGATCGGCATACAAATCAATTAATAATGCCTACATAACAATAATTTCAATAGATTTTTCTAGAGTTATAATTGTCAGTTTAACGAAGGTATTCATCAGGCACTGTGGGTTTGGTCGATGTTTGAATGCTCAACGTGATAGTAGAAATTCCAGAAATTCGCGTGGATGGGCTTTACCTGTGCTGCTACTTATTATGCTGGACGCGTACGTTTTAACTAGTTTAACAGTGTCAGAAGCAATTATCACATACAAGACACAGTAACAATTCATTCTTCCTGAGCCATCACCAGATGTGCAGTTTGTCGTTATTGAATGAACTATATTTATATCAGTAAATGCATGATAGAATGAGGTTTAAAGGCTTCGATAAATTTGAGGGGAGTATATTTCTTACCAACATCGAAACAGTTATGTTTCATTTTACGCCGGTCGATAAATATCACTATTGTCTTGAACTTATATCCAAGTGAACATGAAGCAATTAATAATGCCTTCCACGATAGGTCCCACACGATATTGACATGAGAAAAACACTGACGCAGAGGCAAAATTACGTACCTAGATGAATAAACGCAAAATCATACTGTATCGGTACAATCTTGTGAGTAGTATCATAGATGCAGCATGTGGTATCTCCATCGCGACGAGGACGGGCTTGATTTAACTGGAAAAGCCCTCTCGGTGACTGTCGCCATTGAAGTTTTCATGGGCGCTATTTCGGTAGTAGCAGGTGCAGTAACAACCGGGGATTAAAAACAAATATTAATTCGACTTCGCAAGCGGATAAATATTAAAATTACTAAATTGTGTTCCGGTGCCATTAATGACGTCGACATTACCGAGGAGGAATACAGTGCTCTGATACCGAGATGGATATCTTTAATATGGTCAATACGCAATAAAAACAATAAACAGCGACAAGGCCTTGATAAAGAAATGCAGGGTAATTGAGTTATTATTTTTGTTAATCCTTTTCAAACTGACACACTACGGCCCGCTTATAAATATACTGCGACGGTATATATATATATATATATATATATATATATATATATATATATATATATATATATATATATATATATATATATATCATCTTTCCTGAGCTGGCTCAGCTCCCTAGCTCGCCATTGTAAAGTTTCTCTTTGTCCATGTTTTATATGAAATGTATCTCGTTAAATTATTTTCAACAGGAAATAGTAGAGCTTGTGTCGAGCTTATTTGTGTTATTTCCTTGAGATTTCAGATATACTGCGATATTAAACTGTTACATATGAATATTTTACGACCAACAGAAGTGTGTCAATGCGTTATGAGTGCCAGGTAGTGTAATTATCAATGTGTTCGTCAAAGTTGACTTTAAAGTTATATATGCAACTCAAGCTAAACTTGACCGGCTCCTTAATTAATATAGAAAAAAATATATTTGCTTTTTGGCATGCTATATTCAGAACCTGACATCTCTCTCACGCTCCTGCGCTTTATGACAAGAACCTAACCATCTAGGCTATATATTTTAAACATATATATAGATATAATTAAGTGGCATATAACACTTCAGTGCTTTGACTAAATTTTATTACGGCAGCAATTGTAGTAATATTGACAGAAGGAACCAAACAAATATTCCTACAGAATCAACGTAATAATTAGAATATTCAGTTGACAATAATGTTTTGGGTACATAGATGATGAATACAAATAAAATTACAAATAATATTGTGAAATAAGTGGTGATATTTGCATCATAATATTAAAAAGAAATATGTTCAGATTTTAAAATCAAGAAATACTTTAAGATATAATGCTCTTTTCATACGATATTTAAAGTTATGTTTAGGAATTATTCGTACAGTATTTGCAATAATAATAATTTTAATGTCTACATTAAGTACCGCTTTTAAATGTTAAAAAAATTAAGTCATGTTAAATGGCTGCCAAATATGAATCATTTATATTAATTCGTACGGTGATAGAGATTTGTAATGGAAGGGTTATCATATCATACTAAAGTAATAAAAATATAAACGCCACTGATATGACACATTTGTGATTTAGAGAATAACATCTCTATAATACAGAGAATCTGTTAATATAGTCATTTTTAATCTACCAGTTATAAAAGCTGGCATCTTTCATGTTATAATATAGCTGTACCGCCTTTTTACGAAGCGGGGCATCAGCGTCATAACCATGCACTTTACAATGTACATTAGGCATCACTATAAATAGTATTTCTTTCGCATTGCACTCGCCGTTGACAACTTTTTTCCATGTTACATAAGTTTGCGTTGACTGAAAAGGCATGGTTTACATGTTCAAACTATGAAAAGATTAAAACCCCTCAGCTTGTAGTTGTGCCAAATAATTATAGGTGGGTACGACATTCTAGAGTTATTTATTCGCTTTTTATGATCCCGCAACAACATCGGCTGAAGTTAAAGAAAGTACCACCAAATCTATTGAAATGGAAACCAAACTCCCCAGAAACGCTACTGCTGTGAAGTTTCAGATCACATGGACTCTTACAGAGGAAAGCGAAAGGCCAATTTCCACAGTAGAAATCGTTTCGCAAGGCACTACAACACCGTATGCCTTGAACGTGATGATGGCCGGATCCTGCCTTGATATTAATATTGTCCTCTTCGATACTCTGGGAAAATGGAGACGGAACAAGACACAAATCTAAAATTGTATATAGTTGCGTAAGCCCAAATAACAATATACACAACAATGTTATACATGTAGACTACTCTAATGGAAGCGAATACACATTTTCCATCCTTGACCCTGGAACTAACTGCAACATTTCCATAGTACTAGTTGCAGGCGACGAAAGAACTTATTATTATTATTTAAAATCACAGACGAAATTAGAATATAAGAATATATTTATGTAGGTAATAATTTAAAATATTTTATTAATGTTTTGAAATATCCTTGTAGATTATATCCTTTAGCATATTAGCTTAAACCGCTTACTTTTAGGCTGCCACATATTTTCTAGTAGTAGTAGTAGTAGTAGTAGTAGTAGTAGTAGTAGTAGTAGTAGTAGTAGTAGTAGCAGTAGTAGTAGTAGTAGTAGTAGTAGTAGTTGTTGTTGTTGTTGTTGTTGTCGTGGTAGTAGTTAGCATTCAATCCATGAATACTAACTTTTCTTGCATTTTGGCACAATGTGTAGTGTTTCTGCTACTTCCTTTCTCGAATCATGAATTTCAAATCTAAGTATGGTATTCAGAATCTGATGTCAAGGCGGTCGAGTTGACCATTCGAATTATAATATCCGTAAAAAATTCGCCATCTTTATAGGGTGAACATTAAAAGGTGCCTTACAATATACTATTGTTGTCACGGACTATTTTCGTGCACCTTCTTCTCTATTAACATGTTTATTATTTCGACTTGAAGCTTGATTTCCTGTGACTGCAATATAGCTATTCATACTACCTTTCATAGATAAGAAAGCATCCATTTTTGTATTGGTCATTCCTAATTTTCATTATTAAAAATGTATTTAAGACTATTATTTATTATTTATTTTTTAAAGTTACATAACCGTTTAGAAGATTAGAGATTACATCTGTGGCTGAAGTAATACGCAATTGTTAGACTTTTCAGCTCAAAAGAGAAAGCAAGCTTAACACGCTATTGAGAGAATCGTATTTCAATATCATATATTCACTGAGTTCTGCTTTGCGAACATAAACATTTTGTCATTTCAGTATTTGGATCCGATATTTATAGTGAGGTAACATTTTCCTCTTCATATTTTACAAGGCTTTGAATAGAGTGTTTCTTTTATAGGCGTACTAACCCTGTTTTATTCATCAAACAAGTGTTCTAGGATCTAATTTAAGTAATAACAATTTATCTTCAATGTCTTCTTCCAATTTTGAAAGAAATGAAATCGGCATTATTTATATACATGATGTTTTTTTTACAGCTCCGGAGATTGTTTCAGATTTTCGTGTCGTTGATGTTGCTGTTAATAGAGTTTGGCTTCAATGGTCACCTCCAAAGAAAAAGAATGGCCTAGTTCGACAATATATCTTACTGGTAATGGAAAATGAAGAGTACTGCGTCAAAAATAATTCTTATATCGGTTCATATTACTTCTTCACAACGAAAATTGGATCGGAAGATTATCCTTGTAAGGTGAGGGAGAGAGAGAGAGAGAGAGAGAGAGAGAGAGAGAGAGAGAGAGAGAGAGAGAGAGAGAGAGAATAAATTATTTAAAAGAGTGCTGTACTGATTCATTTGAGTAATTGCGGAACACACAAAGAATCAAGGCATGTGTGATGTTATTCATAAATTTGTTAAGATAAAAAAACCGAAATCAATTGAATGGTTTAATTCACAAATTAATCACCTTATTTATGCTCGATTTGATTTATAAATCTCGATCCTCAAATAACATAAAGTTCCAAACTTCCAGCGTATTTCAACCCAGCAGATGAATCTTGCGCTGTTTTATACAAAAAGGCTATTTATTTGTTCTCGCATAAGTAGCAGGGTTAGTATGATACCATCTTGTTCGCAGTATGTGTAAGTATATTTCAACATGAATAGTTGATTCATGAAATATACAATGACAATGTTCATCTTTTGATTCTTATATTACTGATTTCTAGCATCACTTTTTTACATTTTCGGTAGTTAAAATTTTACAGTTCAATTAATGCAAATATTATAATATATATATATATATATATATATATATATATATATATATATATGTGTGTGTGTGTGTGTGTGTGTGTGTGCGTGTGTGTGTGAGAGTACATTGACGACGTTTTAAGCTTGTATTATACAGTTAACATTAAGTAATGTATTCTTTCTTGCAATGAATTATTTTTTTATAAATAATTGCAGAACTCAAGGTATTCTTTGCAACCTATCAGCAGCAATAGATCAATTTCTATGAGGAAAACAGACGAATCAATATACGTGGATCAACTAAAAACCATATGTAGATTATACATTTAAGCTGATGGCCTATACGTCTTGTCTTGGAGATACAATATCTCTAACAAAATCAACATCGACTTATGGTAAGTCTCTACTATATGATCAACCTGGTGTTTAGCAGCAGAGAGGGTGAACAGACAATTTTGCCCGAGACCTTATTTGTGAAAATAAATGGCTTCATACAAAATTAAATCTGAACGTCAAAAACGTCAATCCAGAACCTCTTTGTCTGGTAGGCAAACTTGTTGGGTTAGATTGCTATATTATTTCGACGAATTCATTTTGTATTTCATCGCTAAGTGTATTGGTTTACGTGTTGGCCACGGTTGTTGGTCGTACCCTCTCTGCTGCTGTGGATTTTATGAAAATATTGTATCGAGAACGTTACGATATCTCGACGTGGGATCATGCAAATATATTGTTATAAATCCAAACGGGGATATTTGCGCGTATGCAAAGAAAAGTTTTAAATTTATTCATGTCCATGTCCCCAGAACACCAAGTATCATAAATATTTTGCAGCGTATGATTATCAACTCCGTTAAGCACAACTAAAATATTACAGTTATATCTGATCACTTTTGGAATTTGTGTTTAACGCTGTGTAACATAAATCACGTCTGTATTTTTATGTCTACCTGTGGATTTAATTATTTGTCATTCATGACATCATCGTACACTACTAAATTATTATTACTTCCATCAAAGAAGCTACTAAATATAATGTATCTCACTTCATCCATCTCATTATCAGATGAACGTATTATTATCTGTCTGATGGAATCTGAAAGCGCTGGGTGATGCTTGACTGACTCTTGTTTTCATATTGGCGAAAACTCATTTATCTCCATATGATTAAAACCATAATAACAAAAAAATAAAAACGTGCACTAACAGGTAAGTGTGAAAAGTGTGGTACAAGAAAAATACAGATTTATTTCAGACATATCGATGGTAGGTTATATTTCTGCTTCTTTGGGAAAATTACCAGGATTACCATGGGCTAAAAATCCAGGATAAAAAAAAACTTACCTGAGAATAATTATTTTGGGTCAGGGACTCGTTTATATATTCGTCTTGATAATTAAGATCAACCTCATACCGGTGTATATCCCGTAAATGGAATCGATCAAGCATGTTACGTTCATGATATTGCGTTCATGATAATGCCTGTTAAGATTTACAACAGCAACATTTCGCTGATATAAATTTAATCCGTGAACAAAATAATGTAAAATATAAATCGCTTCCAGATCAATTAGCTTCTTTTTCTTTTCTGGAAAAACTAGTACGAAAGATAAACTTAATTATATAATTATTATAATGGAGTCTACTATTCCCCGAAAGGATAATGGACGGGCAGAGCCGCTATTAGTAAACATCTGAAGCAACGAAAGTCTCAAGTGCTGTTGCTGCAACATAGTTAGCAAAACAGATAATATAGCAAATCTACGTCAATCGAAAATATCATTATGCGTATTTTGATGTCAGCGTCCCCAATAAAGTTTATAAAGCAGATATTTTGTTTTCACCGCACGATACCATTAAAAAAACAAAAGTGGACATAAGTCACGAAAATACATATTCGTGTTAACTGTCGTTGATGTTGCAAGTAGGTATAAAGAAGCGGAGCCGCTATGCTTCTGCGCTTGACGAATTTATCAACGAGGATCCGGACCCCAATGTAGTATACGATGGCTACATTTGCTACAGGTTGACCCTGGCAAATAATTTCTTGGTACAATATCATTGCTGATGAAAAAGCATACTGTCTCCGTGTTATGAGGACACACTGAAATTCATCATGATCATGCAATAGTTGAGCGATTTAATCGAACACTTGATGAGCGGTTATTTGGATATCAATATGTAAGGGAAATATCCACTGATTTTAAATCCGGAAAAAGATCTCGTGAATGTGGTGCAAGGTTGCAAAGTGTAACAGCTGTTCTAAATGATGAAATTACTCGAGTAACCTCTATGAAACCTATTAATGCAATTACAAAAACCATCACCTTGTATTACGGACAATAACGTGACGTTTCAAGACAATCCGTGCTAGGTAATGTGACCGTCAGGTATTTATATGAACCTGGTGAACTTGAAAGGGGTACAAAAAGAGTAACTGATCCTATTTGGAGTGTGGCCACACATAAATGTCTTGTGTGGATAGCGAAAGGGGAATAATTCGCCATCTATAGACTAGAGTCAACTGCTCCTCAACGTGGATTTTTACATGAACAATTACATGTTATCCGTGAAGATAGACACTTACCACAACGTTCAATTTTGTAAAAAAGCAACTTGACGTCAATTGCATTAAAGACATGTCAATGTGACATCATCACGTGGAAGACCAAAATCACTATTAATTCTGTCTACGGTAAAAAAAATTGATTATTGTTTTAGTGTCGTTATAAATTCAACTGTGATATCAAAATCACGATTATTTTTTTATCGCATCGTTTATAATTTGATAATTTCTTTGTATTACGCCAACACCAATTTCGGTGTCACTTACAGATTGATTATTATCTTTTGTGGAGTCTATGACAACTTTATACAGTTAAAATTTTCTCCTGACTTCAGATACTGCGAGATAAGCTAAATTTGACCACTTGATTCTGCCATCAACAATCCAGATATTTGTATCAGTAATAGTTATACTTTGTGAGGAGTGAATCGTTATGATATAATACAATTTCCACGGTTAGTTATTCATAATCAATGAGCTGTCAATACGCGATTTTGTTTTTCATGTCGTCCCGGAATCTCAACTTTAATATTTTGTCGTCGAGTGTCCCATGGGCGATAACATAAGGATACAGGTAACGTTGAATTGTTTTCTTTATGTAACAGAAATAATTTCTCGTGCAATCCATACATTCCAAAACTTATTCGCGGAAATTTATGGAATTATTTCATGCATTTTCTCACATTGTATTTTATATGGCTGCATAAGATTTTTATATTTTATATGATTGATCTTTTAAATTCTTTCAGATTTTCATTAATAGCTCTATGATTAACGTTTATCTCAGCATAATAATGCATAAATGATTTTAACAACTCGTGCAGAGACTGCGCAACGAAAGGTGTTGTTTGACCATGATCGCTACAACTAATTAAAAGCATGAAAAAATATTTAACATCGATAAAAAATTTATAGAAACCTAAGCAAGCATAGACGATCTTAAATGAGTAAATTGCGGTGACTGACCATAGATATAAATAACTATAATAAGCATTAGTACTGCTGATAAATATTTCTTTCTTCATTGTATCAGTAATTATAAAATCATACTCAGTATCATCCATTATTAATCTTCTACAATGTCTTTTATGATCATACGAACTACCTTGACCAAATTTACCAATTATTTTCCTACCGAGATCTTTTCCAACTTAAGTTTCATAATCAATTTTATCCAAATTTAACTCAGGAAGAAGAGGTTTATTGGTCTCCTTGATAGGTTTAAATAATTGATTTGTGTCTTTTTCACATTAAGCTTGAGATTCCTGATGTACCTGTAGTTGTTGCTTAACAGTATCACGAACAGGTAAATATTTTTCAATTCCTTCTAGTCGCTCTCGAGCTAATTTAGCTTAATGCGGTAATCCAATATTCATTATTAATAATATTATTAATATATGTTTAATAGAACTGAGTGACGGTTCGCAAGTAAACGAAAGCGCCAAAAATAATTTTGTATTCTCTGACAACTCAAAGTAAATATAAGTATATATTTAACCGCTCCGGTGGCCTAGTGGTTAGAGCGTCCGCCTCGGATGCGGGAGTTCGTGGGTTCAATCCCCGGAGGAGTCATACCAAAGACTTACAAATATGGTACTAACAGCTGCCTCGCTTGACGCTCAGTATTAAGAGGTTAGTGTTAGTACTGGTCGGCCTGGTGTTAGGATAATATGACTCGGTGGACATCATGCTACATATTTGCGGCACGATGCCCCAGTGCTAGACATCACTATAAACTGCCACACTGCAGATATCGTAGCGATATATATATATATATATATATATATATATATATATAAATATGTATATATATATATATATATATATATATATATATATATATATATATATATATAAATATGTATGTATGTATATATGTATGTATGCATATATGTATGTATGTATGCATGTATGTATGTATGCATGTATGTATGTATGTATGTATGTATGTATGTATGTATGTATGTATGTATGTATGTATGTATGTATGTATGTATGTATGTATGTATGTATGTATGTATGTATGTATGTATGTATGTATGTATGTATGTATGTATGCATGCATGCATGCATGTATGTATGCATGCATGCATGTATGCATGTATGCATGTATGTATGTATGTATGTATGTATGTATGTATGTATGTATTTATGTATGTATGTATGTATGTATGTATGTATGTATGTATGTATGTATGTATGTATGTATGTATGTATGTATGTATGTATGTATGTATGTATGTATGTATGTATGTATGTATGTATGTATGTATGTATGTATGTATGTATGTATGTATGTATGTATGTATGTATGTATGTATGTATGTTTGCATGCATGCATGCATGTATGTATGTATGCTTGCATGCATGCAAGCATGCATGTATGTATGTATATATGCATGCATGCATTGTATGTATGATTATTTTATGGGGACATATTCTATAGCCACCCCTAAGGCGAATTACTAATAGACGAAAGCGAAATGTTAGAAATTCAGAGGACATTCTAGGCATTGCGGTTTAATTAAAAAAAACCCACCAAATCGCCCCACGAAGTCATGTGCTAAAGCACCTCACCACGTGGCGTGACGTGCTGAGGGTTTTTACTGAATCCTCAGGGGATATCCCCCAAAACTTAATAAATTTGGCAACACCTGGACCAAATGCCCATCCCAGCGGTGGTTGGAGTCGAACGGCAGACGTTCAGTACCAGAGTACAACACTCGTACACTGAGCTATGAAACTCGACTACATAAATACATTTGAGAAATTATTAGAATTATAACTAGACGAGTGCATTACATTTCTAATCAATAAATTTCTCATTTTTATAAATGAATCTAAAAATTTATGTTTTTGTTATAATGTATCACCATTTGTACGTATAAAACGATTCAATTATATCACAGTTTGTGCAAATGACTTAAATTATAAACACAGTTTTTATAAATACAGTGGAAAATCAATAATTGCTGCGTCATCCAAACACACATATGCTTTTTGTGTATAGTTCGATATGTATGTCGGTATGTATGTATGCTTTATACATATACATTTATCGTTTGAAGGTTTTAAAATCAGAACATATCCTCAAGCGCTATTCGCCAAACCAATGTCAAAATTTTGTTTTGATTAAGCTATTAGGCTCTGTATCGTAGGATTTCCTGTTACGAGTCAACACACCGTTCACATTATTGGCAGGGACCTATCAATGGGTTTGGTTTTTAATAAACCTTTAGGGATAATCATACAGACGGATACGCTTTATTGAGATCAAAATATATTGGGTTTACAGCAAGTATTGATTATATGTTGAAAAATGCATAGGTAATGTGTATGGTGCATTATAATAATAACGCATTATATGAAGGTTAATAATGTTCGAATTTTACTCTGTGGATAAGATTTGTTTCTGGCAGGAATTATGACGCTTTATTATATGTCCAAATGCTTCACAGTCAAGTCCGTATTAAAAATTTAAATATCAATTTAATCGTTCTCTTTTTAAATACTTTACACCTTCCTGTATTTCCACGTCCGCAATTCTGACTCTGCGTAATAGTTTTCAAGTTGGATAGATGGTTATTCTGAGAATTTCCAATAAGGTGGTCAACGACAAGTCCGTTTTT
The DNA here is from genome assembly GCA_016746295.1 of Potamilus streckersoni. Classification (NCBI taxonomy): domain Eukaryota; kingdom Metazoa; phylum Mollusca; class Bivalvia; order Unionida; family Unionidae; genus Potamilus; species Potamilus streckersoni. Next base: position 372,397 of record JAEAOA010000511.1, read on the forward strand.
AACGACTCCAAATTAACACCCGTAGACGAACCTATGTGAAACAAATTTTTTACCTCTACCAACACTGAATACAAAACAACCAAATTTATCAAGACTACCGACATATATTTTTGACCAACAGTTCTAATTATACCATTTCGGGAAGCCTCGTAATTTGTATATATTGGATGTTTCACAAATTTGTATTTATTTATATGCTCAATTTTCAATTGTCTTATCAATTCTTTGTCAAAAATTTCATCGTGATTCATTTCATTTTGAGCCATTATAAAATATTATTTGTCTATATCATTATTGTGAGATCTGGCAAGGTAATTTTTAGCTGTCTTATAGGGGATATACCAATCAATCACCAGCACAGTGACTAAAGAAAAACTAAACATACATGGTCCAAACAAAACGTGCAAAACAGAGAATGTGATTTATCTCATCACATGTAAGATCTGTGGCCTTCAGTACGTGGGAGAAACTGAAAAGCTACACATAAGGATAAACCTTCATAGATCTGATTGGATGACAAAAAAGCTGTACAGAAGCCCGGTCGCAGAACACTTCTCCTCCCCTGGCCACACTTTCAGTGATATAATACTTATCGCTATTGCCAACAACCACAGCTGGAGTTCCGAAACCAGGAAGGAAAAGGAATCATACTGGATACGCCGCCTTAGAACATTGAAACCAAGCGGTCTAAACCAAGAAGACTAGAAAATGAAAACTATGCACTAGTAGAATTTAACATTTTCTAAATCTTCTTATCCTTCAATTTTTACTATAAGAATAACCGGTATAGAACCAAATATCCGGGATATAATCTGCGTTACATATGTACACAAAGTAAAAATAGATGTCGCTTTGGCTTGTAGACTTTTAGGGAATTATACAACGTTTTCAGTTTCCACAACTAGTCTATACAAGCTGGTTGTATTTATAGTTTTAGCACATGTGAAGATAGAAATGTAGAGGTTTACAAACGCAACGTTTTTGTGTTTATTTGTTTGTCGTAACTATGTTTTGTATTTGCCTTTGAAAAAGACTCATTAAGAGTCGAAAGCGCTTAGGCTAGTTAGTTGCTAGTTTCGTACTGTTCGTCGTCAGTTTATTGCATCTATATATATATATATATATATATATATATATATATATATATATATATATATATATATATATATAATTCAATTTGAATATTCACTTTAATTATAATAATGGAGGAATGTTCGGCAAATGAACCATCTGCTCCTAGATTTGATCTTGACAAATTTAGACTACCATAATATAAATTTAGTGTTTCGATGAAAGATCTAGCTTTGACGAATGCGGAGATAACCAAACGTAGCCGTGAAGACAAAGTGGAATTTCGTGACGGTGGTACTGCTCATGAGTTGTCAACTTTCAGAGTTAGATCTACTTTTAATATAATGAATGACGAACGAGGTAAAGTAATTATTAACAAACTTAATAACCAAAAATATTTTATTTAAAAAAAATATTGTATATACATATGATGATATTTTGGATTATTCTGAAAAAAAAGTGATCCGGTACATATACAGTCGCGAAAAATAGGTGATATTAAAGATCGTATACAGGAACCAGAAAAAGAATCAGAGGCAAGAGCCAGGGTTAATCTAGTTGATAAGTTTACTAAAAAAGCTATTAATCTTATTAGGAAAACCGACAATCTAATCTTGATTGATATTGCGAGCAAAAAATCGTGCAGAGTTGGCTGATGTACCTTTATCAGAAAAAGATAAAAAAAATATAAGCGCCAGTCCGATAGCAGGAAGTGGTCTTCGTTTTAGACGACAAAAATTATAATAAATATGTTCTAACGTATAAGTGATCCCGCATTTGACATGGACGCACCAGTACTCAAAGATGAGTCTGTGCGTGATTATCAAAATTATTCTTACTACGCACGAATTCCAGATCAGCCTGGAAGGATTGAACTTCAGGTTTGTGATACAAGTAGATATTTCCTTTCCTCTGAATGATTTATTCATCTAGAGGGCGAGATATTAAAAGCAGATAATACTGAGTATAACGCTGATGGTAGTGTTGGTTTCGTTAATAATGGTGTTATGGCGTTGTTTGAAAACGCTGCGTACATCATTGACGAAATAAATATTGAATCACTTCAGAAAGACGTCGATGTTGCTACAACAATACTTGGTCTTGCAAGATACAGCGACGATTAATCAAGATCAGCTGATCCATCAAAGTTGTTTGTGAAAGATATTTCTAATTTTATTCAGTACCAACAATATGAAGTGTGACGACCAAGATACTTCGCCAACAACGCTGATGCCGATGTACAAAGAATGACTATTAAAGTATATGTAGATATCAACTTAGGATTTAGATCAGGTCGAGCGATGTCAAAAGGTAATAGAAGAGAATTTTCATGTGCAATTCCATTGTCACTTGTCTTTGAATTCTGTAGAAACGTCAGTAAAGTTATTTTTGGAGTCAAACATACAGTTGTACTAGTACGAAAGGCAAGAGACGATGATGCAATACGGAGAGCCGCCGGTGATACTGGTAGAGTAATTCTTACAAAACTTTCATTGCGGATGTCGGTAATGACTCCATCAATATCTTAAGAAAATCAGTTACTATTTTGTATGCGTCAAGGTGGTAAATCAATGCTATCTGACAATGATCATAGATGCGATCCAGAGTAATATTAATGGTTTATTTACATGGCAAATAACCTCTCAGCAGAGAGTTTCTACAGCAAGATGCTTCACGGCTAAACTCAAAAAATCATGATATCTGCCAAACAGGGTTTTGCTAGAAACGCCCCAGCAGACGTACAAAGTATGAGTATTAATATAGATCCAGATTTTACTTAGGATTTAGATCACGTCGAGTGATGTTAAAAGGAAATAGAAGAATATTTTCATGTGCAATTCCCTTATCACATATTTTTGGATTCTGTAGAAATGTCAGAAAAGTCATTTTCGGAGCCAAACATACAGTTGTACTAGTACGAAAGGCTACAGATGATGATGCAATATGGAGACCCGCCGGTGATGCTAGTATAGTAGTACTAACAAAACTTTCCCTGTGGATATCAGTCTTAGTTCCTTCGATATCTGAAGAGCAACGATTACTATCTTTCATGAGTCAAGGGGGTAAATCAATACTATCATGGCTGACAATGACCACAGATGCTATCCAAAGTAATATTAACGGTTTATTTACATGGCAAATAGCCTCTCAGTAGGGGGTTTCTGCGCCTAAATATATATTTATTGTATTTTAAAATGCTGCACGAGTAAATGACCAAACGCGTAGACACATGATATTTGACACTTGGTGTTTCTGAGGTTTCATTAAGGATAAATGGACATCAAGAACCATCCGAGACTATATTACTGAATTTCAATCAACATCTTGTAGTACGTACATAACATCATCTTTAGACGTTTTTGGGTCATGATCAAAACAATGATACTGACTTACAAATATCACAATTGGATTTTACAACCTTATATCCGATTTATTACTTTTCGCTCGAAAATGTAGATTTTACCAAACAATTAGTATTCGATATACATTTTCGAGATAGTGTTTATAGAGATGCTGAAACTGTTGGTAATTATAGGGCAATCGTTGTTATACTTATTGATAAATCAAAGCTCCTTGAAGGTGCTGGTGGACGAATGAGAGTCGTTGATGATGAGTAGAAAATATGTAACACGTAATTAGATCATTTATGTATATTATAACGTCATGTATTCACGCTAATGTTACTACTGACTCCAGATTAAAATACTGCAGTCAGCATCAAACAATAACTATGGAATAAAAATATCGCTAAAAAGGAACAGATGAGCGGTTCAAAAAATTATCATTGACCGAGCGTCAATTCAAAAACTTCAACGAAGCAAAAGAAATCAAATAAAGGCGTCAAACCAAATTTTTCTGCTTTTGTTGTCAAAGACACTTTTTAAACTAGTGGTATATTTCCCCTTCTCGCAGCTATACCAGCATTTATAGCCGCTGCAACCCCAACTGTTGCAAAAGCAGCTGCATTATGCGCTGTTGGAAACTGCTGCTTAAATGCCATTAAAGAAAGTAACCGGACATGGAATAAAAGGAACATCTAAAAAGGGTCTCAGATTACCAGGGACCCCACATTCATGGTTCGGAAAAGGTCTAAAACTTCCTGGGAGTGTTTACTGATATCGCCTGTATCAAAGTATGATTTATTCGATGCTGCTAAGTATTTAAAAATGAAAAACTTCAGAGGATTTTTATGCGCGATCAGTTACCAAAAATACCAAACAATACTGAAACAGATATTAATGATCTCGATACAAACTCCTGTCCAGGTACCCATTGAGTATTGTATGCAATTGATTCACGGGGAATTTTTTTTTTGACACATACGGATTAGCCTCCAAAGGAATTTTTAGACTATGCTAACAACATACAAAGTACTCCAGTCTGGTATTCAATGTTACCTACACAAACATTAACTGATCCACCAATATGTGGTCGTGAAGTACTTAATGTACTTGATTCTATATCAAAATCAACAAAACCACCTCATAAAGTCGTGCATGAATATACCACGCTGAAACATTTAAACAGACATCAGTAAATATAATGGTAGATATTTACTGACAATCTGCTCTTGGTAATGTTCAGCAGAAATGTGATTTATGCAACACTTGATCCATTTAGAAATGAGATTGACGATTTATTAAATATTATAAGTGTGGATCAAAATTAAGTCGTTATTTTCCAGAATAAACAAGGACGATTAAGGACGAGAAATGTAAAACTGCAAGATGTACTTGTACCAATTCTTACCGCAGTTGTTGATAATATTTCTACTTTTACTGATCAAGGATTCTGGTAAATCAGTTAATGATTATATCAAGAAGGGATGGTGATACATTTACAGGATATATTATTATGAATAGAATTAAAATTACAGGTCTTGGAAAGCCATCCACAGATAATGATGCTGCAACGAGAATATACGTAGAAGATCAAGAAACAAAGTACGTATTAGCCAACGGTGGTATAATGCGTACATTTCTCAACATGAATAATATTGGCATCAATAATCTCAGACCACCAGAATGGGAGTTTGATACAGCAACGAAAAAATACGTCGATGATAAAATAGTTCCAATCAACAATGAAATAATCTCACACACAAAACTGATTTTACTAATCACATGAGCACGTTTTTAAATATTTGCAGAAACATGAATAGAACTAATAGCGAATCTTTGGAACTCCACCAAATGTTCATATTAAACTCGGTGATATTAACACAAATTTAACGATATTATCTGTGGAATTCCAGATATTGTTCAAAGAACGAGTCTGATTAAAATTCCCCACAATCAGATAAAAACTGTTGCGTATACAATTGCATCCGATTCAGCGAGGTGGACACATAAAATAATACTATCAAACATACCGCAGAGGTTGCTGGTGTATATAGATTGTGTTTAGTCGTGAAAAATTTAGTATATTTACCACATATCTATGGCGTCACTCAACCGATGCTTTTTCTGGAACTGTATTTATAGTATCAAATAAAGATACTGAAGAAACTTTTATACTAGATCCACTAGATAACAAATTAACAACAGCATCATACTGGTGGTGTCTGGAATTCGTCGCTGAAACACTGCAATTAATTACTTTACGTCATAGTATCATGAATCAATTGACAGTCCCTCATGGACGTTCAACGTTATAGATATAATCAATATGTGAATTCAGACAAGACTAAACAATATCTTCGACGATTATACAGTAAAAGTAAAAATAAAATATCGTATACGTATGGTTGTCATTGATATAGATGTTTACTTAGTTTCTGCTATTATTACTGGAACTGGATTATTATGATCAACATTAACAATGACAGCTCCAGCAGTTATAACAATTATTGTTTGAACTTCAACGATTGTAGCAGGTTTACATAGCATTATTGCTAAAGAGATAGCTACATGTGCCAATGATAAATTACGTTAGTATATCATAAAATTACACAGCAACCTATTTTAAATTATCATCGTGTATTTCCTCCTATCTTAGTGAGGGTAAAATATCTGACGAGGAGTTTGCAACAATAATGAAAACTTAAGATGAAGCATTCAGAATCGTTAGTGATTCTGATGACAATAACCAAAGTAAAAGAATAGAAAATTAAACAATAAGAATAATAATAATGTCAGCGTCTGAACATCGTTCGAAGATTGAGTCGAGAGAGTTATTATAGTAGATCATCACTAATGCAACTCCGTCAAAATCAACGATGATATCAATAAGTTTCACCAATCCTGAATTTAGCGTTAACTTTACATCCGCAATTTCAGTAAAAGAGATATCATTAGCTTAGTAACAGCTGGCATACTATTAGATCAAAACCATTTGGTGGACCACAGCCAAACAATTCACTAGTATTTGCAAACAAGAAACAACTTGATGGAACTTCAGATTAGAAAGTAGTTAGTATTCCAACTGGCAGCTATCAAATAGAGCAAATCAATGAAGAATTCCAACGCAGAATTATATCTATTACAGGAAAAGAATCAAAAATAGCAATTACTGTTTATAAACCAACATTATGGTCGGTGATTGAAATAAATTCTCTTGATTATGCTGTAGATATTTATCAAGGTTAGATTAGTACTAAGCTGGTCTGAAGTTGCACCAGCTTATCAAGGTCCGCCAGAACCAAAACTCGAGGAGTTTAAAACAGGTAACAGAAAGTTTAAGGAGATTCCTAATTACACAAAATGTATCCATGGACCGTCAATAACGTTTTAGTTGACAACACCGAAAGTATTCCTAAACTTAAGGAAATTTACATAAAAGGACATCCAGAACGGCTTTTTAGTAAAATAAATATCAGCGCTGTAAATATAGCGATGAATAATGAATTTAGTCATTCTTTCAGTGTTGTTACAATTCATATCACCAGCACAATACAATATTACAACAATGACACAAAATAAATTATCCTTCAAAGAATTAAACATTTAAATTCAATACTGTATGATTTTAATTATCTTAAACGCATTTTCGCCAGGAATGTACATTATCATATTAGATCTGTAGCTGTTTTTTAGATGAGGTTAAAGAAAAAATATCAAACAATCTTGTATCTGAAGTAAATATTCCTGATTGTATTAAAATCAATGAATAATTTCCAAAAAATACTTGATTCATGGAGGAAATTAGCCCCGCTAAAAACAGTTCTCAGATATAACAATGACCCATTTGGAACAGGTCATCATATTTCACCTAATATTGTTAATATTACATCCACCATTGAACTAAATCTAGTATGCGATATAATTAACAGTAGTTACCACGTAGATCTCTCAAAGTCTAACCATGACAAGCAAGGATATATATTATATTCATCCAGTATTCAAGCGCCACCCGGGTGATTCATTGTATTTCAGCCATTATGTTAAGTCTATCTGCGTTTACATAATCCATTATTGTCCAGAATGAATTTCAAACTCACAAATCAGGATGGCAATATTGTGGACCTAAAAGGAGAGTAGATATATATATTAATTTTTACATACGCTCGTAGAGTAAATGTTATAATTAGGAGAAAACAATAAAGATCTTAGAAGTTTATTTTTGTATGACAATGGGTAATAAAACTGAGCTGGTCTGGATAAAATCTTTGTTTAATTTATAGCAGCAGGGAGGGTGAACGAAAAAAAAATTGAGTGTCGCTCTGCAAGTAAACAAAATCATGAAAAAATACGTTAACAATAGGGTAACAAAACTGAACTAACCTAAATGATTTTTTTATCTGTTCTTAACTGTATGGAAATATTCTCGGTTAGAGACTTTGGTTTAACGTTATTGACCTTATTTTGCCAGCCAGTTGTTGGAACCTTATTTAGATAAATGGCTCGAGCAAAACATTGTAGGGTTCACCCTTTCTGATGCCACTGCTAGTGTTATTATGCTGCGGCTTATACGCCTGCAGCTTTACTAGCACATGTTTAATAATATTGTAGGGAAGCGTTTCACTTAGTTCGATTCTACATACCTTTAATTTTGATAAAGGAAACTAAACTACTCCGATTACGGTTCCCAGGAGCCAAACAATTTGTGGAATTGCTATTGGTGGACGTGCGAATTAATAATGTTTGAAATGCAGAATGTCCATATAACAGTAACTGAAGCAAAGAACGAATGTTACATTGAACAAACGAACTGTAAATTTTATTATCAATCACCATGAAGCAGATGTTATGATTTTTAAAATGGGAAATTGGAAAATTATGTAGGTTTGTGTGGTTTTATGCACCGTGTTAAACCGTAGCATTTGCAACCATTTTTTATGTCTTATCAATAGATAGCATATGATATAATACACTCATGACATGCCCATTCTTTATAGGTAACATTTTTGGGGTAATATGTATTTTAACAAACTCCTCTGTCGCAAATAATTGTACAACTTAATAAGTCCACATCCAACTCAGCAGTTTCCTGCAAGAATGATAGAATACATGACACGGTGGTAAATCGCGTAGATATCGATGTGAACCTCTTAAAAATGTTATTATAACTGTTAAACTCTTCAGTATCTCCACTAAAACCCTACAGAGTAAACCTTGCGCAACAGACTACAAAACGTATAGATCGCTTCTAACTGAAACTAACAACCTAATTCTAAAATTTCTCTTATAATTCCTCTTATAAATAATGTAAAATATCTAAATTTAAATTTTTAACAAACCGTACACCCCATTCAAACAAGGTATAATTTAAAAGTAAAAATATCATACAATTTAAAACAGCATATATCACTTATAAATAAAAATGCCCACTCTATATCCCGTAATTGTCCAAGGATTGATTCTCTTATAAGTTAAAATTTCTACACTTTTCGTTAATATCCTATCAAACTGAACCAACACACTTTATATGCAAAAGAAACAGTCCTTTACCACTCGACACTGCCAAACATATAATGAAAATCCCTACCGCTCTATATAGCGTACCTACTGTAGCAAACTCTCCTATTTATCAACAAAGATACCATCCCACGCACATAAGGGTATCAATAAAACTAATTGCCATCCGCCCAATCACTTCATCCACTCCCTAGATGTCCTCTTATATATAGAAGAATATATTTATAATATCCCTAACTGCCCCAACTCACCTACGATGCTCTTTAAAAATTGAAATTTCTCCCCCTTTTTATAATATCACCACCCAACATATATTCTCATTCTTTCTAAAACTAAATTATCACTCTTATAATCCTTATAATTCAAAAACCCACCCCACTCATCCAGCCTACCTAACGTCATATATTCAATTATTAAATAACCTGCATACAATACTATATACGTCCTTTATCGACAAAACTAAATTTATTATCACCATTACTACGCTATAATTCCTAATAAGTAAAATATATATACCTTCATTTATAATGTCACTTTCCTCGCCTACTCTAATCTGCCATCATGTTCTCATGAGGTAGGATTTTAAAAAGGTAGAAATTAAAACAGTTAACCCACTCTAACATCCACAACCATCTGCAATACTCTTAGTATAAATAAACGTCTTGTCGTTAACTCCCTTTATATATCCTAAACCATCCCTACATTCCTATCTTAAACAACCGGCAATCCCATTATTGTATTTATATTCGTTATATTTTGGTTCATAGCCAATCTAATGCATTTTACAACAGCAGTTGGAAACTTGCTGTATCTTACATATGTCACAAGTCTTTTAGGGTGTGAAGTCAAAGTTTAATTTTTGAAATTTGATACAAAGTTAAAACTGGAATTTTCGCTAACTATGAGAGAGTGATAAATACATTGAACGACTCTGAGTTTCCACTAGTGACAGTTGGAAATTAAATCTGAATAGTGTTTTAGCCAAATTGCAATGTGCTAAGTTGATTTCGGTTTATCGTTGCATTAAATCACCAAACTAAAGGAAGGTAAATATGGGTGGTTGTTATAAACATAGAGCAAGAGTAATTATTATTATTATTATTATTATTATTATTATTATTATTATTATTATTATTATTATTATTATTATTATTATTATTATTATTATTATCATTATTATTATTATTATTATTATTATTATTATTATTATTATTATTATTTTTATTATTATTATTATTATTATTATTATTATTATTATTATTATTATTATTATTATTATTATTGGTATTATAATTATTATTGGCATTATTATTAATTTTATTATTATTGTTATTATTATTATTATTATTATTATTATTATTATTATTATTATTATTATTATTATTTTATTATTATTATTATTATTATTATTATTATTATTATTATTATTATTATTATTATTATTATTATTATTATTATTATTATTATTATTGGTATTATAATTATTATTGGCATTATTATTAATTTTATTATTATTGTTATTATTATTATTATTATTATTATTATTATTATTATTATTATTATTATTATTATTATTATTATTATTATACAGATACGAATAACTCAAACCTCTATCTTACAGAGGAAGCAATTGTTCTTTCCATTTTTATCGAGTCTTAACATATTCTCTATAAATGTGTTTTCGAATATCAGGAGGTAAACAGAATCCTCTACTTTCCTAAAGTATCCGACATGAAGATCATCTTCTGGTCCAACCAAAAAAAAGGTAGTAACGGCACGAATATCATCTGGAATGTTCAAGATGATCAGTATCTTTATACTTCTGTTTGTGAAGTGTCATACCACAACATACACTCTACTTTATCTCCTTTTCTTAGGTAAACAAATTCTGCTCAGGGTAAATATCTAGGACTATGTCCTTATACATATTGGGTCCATATCTCTTTGAACCTCCACACATGACCTGAAGGTTGCCAATAGTCTGGCCACCTCATAGGAAAAAATGTGTAGTCTTCTTTGCTTTGTATTGCTCTTTTAATGGGGTTCAGAGTGGTTTGCAAGATTGCTTATAAAATCCATAAAGTGGCTTACAAATGAAATCGCTTTGCAAAAGATAGGCAGCAAATTTGTTCCGCATCTCTGATTTCATAAGGAACAGTATCACTATGGTCACATTTCATTATATTACGTTCGACTTTTATCTTTTGATTCTAGCCATACATCTTTCTGTGGAATTCATTTTCTCGATCAACAACTATATTCAGGGTGTTATTTCTGCCTTTGATATTTCTTTATATGAAACATTGATGTGACCGTAAGGTAACGTGTTGTGATCAAAAAGTCGCACTCGTTTGTCGTAGTTGATCTGATGACCGTTTTTCCAAGTCTCGACTAACGATTTGATGATTCGACAAAATAATCATTTGTGAGGATCCATCATTTTGTCCTTAAAGTCTTGCTCGTCTCCAAACTTTATAATTTATTTAAACAAGTGAAACTACAACAATTGACAAAGTGTCAGCCGTTTCACTTTATATTTCGTATGATGTGTGCCTCGTTCATCTCTGTACTGGCAACTATAATTTTTTAGGTTCCCCAATAGCAAAAATCAGAATACTCTCTATTACGATTTCGTCGGTTCAAGGTCCTAATCGCCCACCTTCATCAAATGGGTCATAGTCTCCGGGTCGATCAAATTAGATGTAACTAGCGATTTCAAAGTAAAGAACACGTCTCCTTACAAGCTGAAAACTTTAGTATAATTTTGGCTGCTACGAATGCTGCAATGATGACATATAGGGCGGTGACCTAGGTTACCCCACAAACAATTCAAATAGAAGTGTAGCAGTAGAGAGGCTAAAACCTACAACCTTTTAGAGACTTAATTTTTGAAAACTAAGGGTTCCTACGAAAGCTGAAAAGAGTTTCTGCCTTAACAGTAAAAACTTCTCTAATTGACCAGACTTTTTCAGATTTTTTTCACAATCTGGTCACTATGCGTATGTCCTTCAGCCTCTCTGCTGCTATAATTTAAAAATCAAGGACCAAAGATTTTATCTAAACCTAAACGATACCTTGATCTTGGACCATGTACATTTATCGTCATACATCCAAATGGAACAGCTTGAGCTCTAGAAAATAAAATTTTAAATTTAATCATATCCATGTCCCTTGAACACCAAGTATAATAAATATTTTGCAAAGTATAATTATCTACGCCATTAAACACACCCAACATATTAGTTATCTCTGATCACCTTAGGTATCTGAGTGTATCACTTAGTAGCATAAATCAAGTCAGTATTTTTATGTCTACCTCGAGAAAATAGTCTAGCTGGATTGGACTATTTGTCCAGCATCAGATCATCGTACACTACGAGGTTATTAATAAATCCATCAAGATCATCTATAGATGGAGCTTCATCAATATCAGTAATAAAATCAATGATATCATATTTTCTTAGTCCAGTAATTTCACATTTTGATTAAAATCTTTAAGTACTTCGTAACATCGTTGATCATCTACAGATGGCGCTACTAAAGTCAACTGATTCCACTTGAGCCATTACATTATCAGATTAAGCAATAATTGTGTCTTCCCATTTCCCACTCTCGCTTCCAACTTCCGGACGGACCTATTATAATCATTCTTATAGAATTTGGTAACGCGGGATGGTGTCTTACTAACTCTTGTTTTCGTGTCGCAGAAAAGTCAATTATATCGATATAATAATGATAGAGTTAATATTGTGTTCGATGTAGAGCAACAATCCCCACAATTGGATTGACAACGATAACAACAAAAAAAATAATAAGAGACGCGCACTTAAAGGTAAAGGTTTAAAAATGTGGTACAAACAAATATAAATTTATTTCCGCGTCACAAATAGTGCGTGGTGTTGATATTGCTGCTTCGTTAGGGAAATTGGCAGGAACTCCATGGGCTGAATACCCCAACGAGAAACATTTTCCGGGATATAATTATTGTAGTCCTGGAACTCGACTTGATATCAGACTCGATAACCAAGATCAAATTTGACCAGGAGAGTATCCAGTAAATAAAATTGATCAAGCATGTCATGTTTATGATGTTGCTTATAAAAGTCCAGATTTGCAACAACGGCACCTGGCAGATGTAAAGCTGATTTACGCGTTAAATTATATACCAAATAAATCTCTCGCTAGCTTTCTAGTAAAATCTGTTATGAAAGGTAAAAAATGCTAGGGGCTGGTAATTAATCAACTGATTATTATAACGAAATATGTTTATTATTCTCCAAGAAGATATTGGAGAAATAAAGCAGCGTTTAGCAAATTTACCGCTTCAGAAAAAGTTTCTCATTATTTGGCTGCATCATGGCTAGCACGGCAGGCAATATGGCAAATATATGTACCACCATCTAAAAAAGTACGCTCATTTCGAATGAAGTTCATCAAGCGGATATCTTGTTTTTATCACACGATACCTTTAAAATTGGCACGCGTCAAAACATATACAGATACGAATCAACTGTCGTTGACGTAGCGGGCAGATATAAAAAAGCTGATCCACTTTCAACAAAAACAGCATCTGAAGTTGAATCTGCGCTCGAACGAATTTATGGTCTACGATGACCAAAACGATGAGAGGTTATCCTGGCAAAGAATGTTTTGGTGCAGTATCATCGTTGATGAACAAGCACAACGTTAAAATTAGACGAGGACACAAGGAAAGTCATCGTGATCAAGCGATCGTTGAATGATTTAACTGAACCCTTGCTGAGCAGTTATTCTAGTATCAACATGCAAAGGAAATATCTGCTGACTTTAAGACAAAGGATTGATTTTATGAATGGGGTGCGAGGTTACCGAGTGTGATAGCTGCGCTGTATAAGGAAATTACTATGCACTTTCTATGAAATCTTCTGATGCGATCACAAAAAAGTATATGCCGATGCAACGCGAATTATCTTTTCAACCAGTACTAGGCAATGTTACAGTTAGATATTTATATTACTTGGCGATCTCAAAGGAGGCAGACAAAGAGCATCTGATCCTATTTGTAGTGTGACCACATAAAAAATATCCAGCGTGGTAAGGTCAACGGGTAGACCTGCATGCCACAGACAAGATACTACAGCTCCTCAGCGTGGATTTGTATGAGAACAATTACAAATAATTCCTGTGCATACGCAATCACCACCAAGCACACTTTTATAAACTTGCAGCTCCTCGACGTCGATTACACTCCAAACAGGTCAGCATCACATTTTCGCATTTGTGACCAAGACCACTATTAATTTTATCAAAGGTAAATTATCTTGGGTTATTCGTCGAATACTGCCGCAACATTATTTCTTTGCAATTTGCGCAACGATTATTTTGTCGTTTTATTTAACATAAAAATTCAGCATCTATATCAAACTTATTTTTTGTTGCAAACTTTATAGCTGGCTAAATTTTTATTGATATCAACTTTGTTAGTGATTTCTTCGGTTATTACGCAATCCATGATAACCCGTTTCAGTTGAGATATTCTTCTAACTCGAGATACTGCGAGATAAACTAAATTTGACCACTCAATGCAATCATCGACGAACCAAACACTAGTATCAGTGATAGTTGATCCCTGATTCGAGTGAATCGTTATAGTGTATCCTAACGTTTATGACGATCTATCCACGTTTAACGCGCTCTCAACGACCTCAACAGCTACTAAAACAATATCATTTAACACAAGATTTTGTATTCGGACAGTGTCTACATTAGTAATATCAACATCAATATTTTGTTGTCTAGCATCTGCTGGGCGATAACACAAGGGTACAGGTAACGTTGGGAATTTTTCCTTATGTAACGCAAATAATTTCTTCTGCAGTTCATCACGAACTATTTTTCTACTCGCAACTATCAAACCAGTAGCCTTCCATAAGGTCCACAATTCATTCATAGATGTTTCCGGAATTACCTGACGCATTACTTCACACTGTATTTTATATGGTTGTAGTCGTATTAATCTTGTAATTTCTTTCAGCGACTCATCAATAGCTCTATGGCCATCATATATTTCTTAGTAATAAACTACAAATGTTTTCAGCCACTTATGTAGAGACTGCCAAACAAACGGTGGTGGTTGACCATAATCGCCACACATAATCATAGCAGTAGTCATTAATAGCGGTCAATCAATAAATATTTGTAATACCTCCAGCGACACCATACATATCTCGTCCCATATACTAATTTTAGGTATATATATATATATATATATATATATATATATATATATATATATATATATATATATATATATATATATATATATATATACATATATATATATATAATATCATATATATATATATATATATATATATATATATATATATATATATATATATATATATATATATATATATATATATATATATATCACCCAATCGTAATGGGGTCCATGTATCTCAGCACCATCTAAAGAAACTATTATATGTACATGATTTTTAACCTCGTTACTTTATTTCCCTGTCGAGTTTGTGCGCTGGTGTCAAAACAATCATATCTAAGCTCATGAAGTAGTTAATCGCGCGTGATGTTTTACCTGAACCTCCACACATATTAAGAAAAACGGTCTTATGTCTAGATACAGGATCATGAACGGATGGCGCAGATGATTTTGTAGTTTGTTTTCAAAATTTTAACATCGGCAGATTCACAATAACTAATTACATCTTCATGTTTTATCCTCCACGTTCCCCATTCACCATTACCGAGTAGCGGTTTTAATAAATCTTTATATTTTTGTGTATATAAAATGAATATATCGCGACTCTAACAGCGTAAAGATGAAATCTGTTTATCATCGATAATAGGTTTAGCAAAACAGCTAGCATCGAAGATCTTAAATGATTAAACTGCGGTGACTCTCCATCAGTAATACTCACAATTGTATATAGTTTTGTTTTACTATAAATAAGTATTACACCGGCTTATAAATGTGTTTTTTACGATCGTATCAGCGATTATAAAATCGAGTTCTGCATCGTCCATAATCAATCTTGTACACGTTCGTTTATGATCATGTGATCCTCTTAGCTATTATACTTCTGCCAAGATCTATTGCAAGTTTCTCATCGTGTTTAGCATTAAATACATCAGGTTCTGGCAACCAAACCTTTTTTTCTGCACGCGATATTATATAATTGCTTCAGTTACTTTCAACAATACTAAAATTCTAGCATCAAGCAGAATAATAGGACCCCAACGTCGCTCTGAAAAATGTCTTCCAAACCACACATATACAATCAGGTAGAGATCTGATTGTAACTCAAACGACTATATGAGGGCGAATACGGTTAAGTAAAAATCTGGTAAGGGTCTATTCATCGCAACTCTGGTCATGTCATGTGAGGATGTCCAGTTCTCTTAAAATATTTAAAACACTCTCCGATTCCTAGAAAAATCTCTGGATAACATGCTACCATATTAACTGAGATAACGTCGTTGTAATTAAATTTAGTATTCCACAATCCACCGTGCCCATATTCGATACAACTCCTCACGACATCTTCAAGAAATTCCGATCGTGTCGGTTTCCATGAGTTTTGTCCTGAGCGAAATGAGCAGCAACTTATAATACAGTAAAACAATTACTTAGTAATTGTCCTACTTTCAAATCGTTAAGATGTATATTTCAGAGCTAGGTTTTCCATTTCTTCATAAAGAGATTCTGTACAATAAATATCACAATTAGATCGTACAAACTTATCATAATGATCACATTCCGAACTCTGAAACAGCCACACCGAAACAGGGTCACAGATGGCATCGAATACACCATAGTGATAAAATTTAACCATTCTTTCTCGTGGAAATACAGTTAAAGCATTAGTCCATGCATATGCTTTATCATCAATGATTGCTATAGGGTTTCCATTTTTTATATATATTTGGGTTTATACAAAATCTATCCAGTTAATATCTTCACTGCTACTGGAAATCTTAATAACTTTTCTAGCTCAGCAACGTCGCTGATAGTCGCTCCAGTGTCTTTAACTTTTTCAGCCCGCATATCTATTTTTACGTCTTAAATCTGTCAAACCCTTTCGCCGTATTGCGTTTGTGAAATGTTCTATAATTCACTCAGCTATACAGAGATCGCCAACATCGGGTTTATCATTTAACGGATAGAGCGCGTACACTACCTCAGTTACTAGATACGATCGCTCATAATACTGTTTGTCTATTCCAGTCATTATTCCTGGCTCGGAATTTTTACCAAAGGATAATATTATTCCCTGACTTTTGGACGCATTCGCTCTTGTCTCGGATGATTCAAATAACATCCTCGGTCTTTGTAATAAATTTTACTAAATAATATATTTCGGAAAATAAAGGTAGTCAGTAATCTCTCTTCCTCGTTTGTCACTCATCACACATGCAATATTTCCAATCCTGAATGTGGACCGTACAAGAGCCGCACCATCGTCACGAAACTCCTTCTTGACTACACGGATGCGTTTAGTTATATCCGCATTTGTTGAAGTTAGATCTTGCATTAAGAAACTAAATTTATGTAGTCTGTCAGGGTCAAATCTATCAGCAAGAGGCTCATTTGCGGGAAATTCCTGCATATTATAATTAAGACAAATATGTATCTAAGTGGGAGCACACACACACATCCACACACACACACATATATATATATATATATATATATATATATATATATATATATATATATATATATATATATATATATATATATATATATATATATAAAGAATACAAATCATATGGCGAATAAAAACCCTCTCAAGCGTACTGGATCCACCAAAGGATCACGTTTGTCAGGGATTAATTAAAATAGATGCAATAAACTGACGACGAACAGTACGAAACTAGTAACTAACTAGCCTAAGCGCTTTCGACTCTTAATGAGTCTTTTTCAAAGGCAAATACAAAACATAGTTACGACAAACAAATAAACACAAAAACGTTGTGTTTGTAAACCTCTACATTTCTATCTTCACATGTGCTAAAACTATAAATACAACCAGCTTGTATAGACTAGTTGCGGAAACTGAAAACGTTGTATAATTCCCTAAAAGTCTACAAGCCAAAGCGACATCTATTTTTACTTTGTGTACATATGTAACGCAGATTATATCCCGGATATTTGATTCTATACCGGTTATTCTTATAGTAAAAATTGAAGGATAATAAGAAGATTTAGAAAATGTTAAATTCTGCTAGTGCATAGTTTTCATTTTCTAGTCTTCTTGGTTTAGACCGCTTGGTTTCAATGTTCTAAGGCGGCGTATCCAGTATGATTCCTTTTCCTTCCTGGTTTCGGAACTCCAGCTGTGATTGTTAGCAATAGCGATAAGTATTATATCACTGAAAGTGTGGCCAGGGGAGGAGAAGTGTTCTGCGACCGGGCTTCTGTACAGCTTTTTTGTCATCCAATCAGATCTATGAAGGTTTATCCTTATGTGTAGCTTTTCAGTTTCTCCGGGATATAATCTGCGTTACATATGTACACAAAGTAAAAATAGATATTGTTTTGGGAATTATACTTTTAGGGAATTATATATATATCATATATATCATATATATATCATATATATGGGATATATATATCATATATATATCATATATATGGGATATATATATCATATATATCATATATATGGGATATATATATCATATATATCATATATATATCATATATATGATATATATCATATATATATGATATATAATCATATATATATGATATATATGGTATATATATATCATATATATATATGATTAAACCAAATTACTGCCGCTGGCTTAAGATTGGTTACACGTCTCCGTGTAGCAAAAATTGCGTAAACGAATTATGCAGTTATCACATGCAATGCGTTAGAAATAGGTGTCTAGGATCTATACCGTGTATACGGTGTGGTGTTGGAGTGCAAGGAAAGACTCACTTGTGTGCGCAATGTGGTGGTAAAAAAATACAGAGAGATAAAACGATATTATGACAGAAAAAATAACGTTGAATATAATATGAACCTCGAAGAAGATTATCTAGCCTAGATTGTCAAAACAATGATTTAAACAAATAGTATATAGTATATAAATGGAGCAAAATGAGTTTGTGTCACATCCAATCCTTACGAATTATGAAGCATCTCGTAATGGCATAATTGCAAATTGCAGACTGAAAAAAACTGTCGTTAGTGTTACCAATTCTGGTTAATACCAAAGTAAATACAAATTAGTTATTACATAGGTACATATTCGAGTGTTATTGTGCATCGATCAAAGATGGCTATGTTGTGGATCACATCAACTGCGATAAACTTGACAACTCACTTGCAAATCTACGTATTATCACGCAAAGTGAAAATTGTCAGCTTGGGCACTATAGTGAGATACCATCTGTAAAACCTGTTAAATCCGTGCATGCAGAGTCTGGAGTAGAAATCATGTTCAAGTCAACTTATTTCGCTAGTAATACTTTAACATAGCATCCACCTCAGTGAAACTTGCTGCTGAAGGTGTCATTAGATCTATGTTTTCATTTAAATTTGGACAAAATATTATGTTCCAGTACTTAGATGATCAAGCGAGACGGAGGCAAGCATTAAACTTTTCAGTATTTCAGTTATCCGCATTTATGTTACAAGTACGTACATGGTGTTATTTAGTTTGCAATCTGCATATCATTCAGAAAATAGTATAGATCTAACAAATTTGGTTCTCCACATGTGGAAAGATATATGAACTGTATTCGATATCACGAAACATTCTTTACTTAATCAGATTTAATTATTTTTTATAAAGTTTTTATTTTGATCTATTTTTTTTATCAAATTTCTAGGTTTTTTTAGGTAATTTTGTTGATATTTTTCAGGCGTTTCAGTTGATTGTATCATTGGTTTTTTTGTTGCGATTGCTAGTTTTCGATGGATCGAAAGCCCAGGAAAGTAAATGAATATTAACATTAGGTTTTAAATTTGTTGATCAAATACTGTTTTTTTCCGGATTTGTATCATAATTCGATAGCACAATGATCATAAAAATCTACACAATACTAGAAAAAACCGGAGAAAAAAATTATTATTTGATCAACAAATTTCATTTATAATGTTATTTCTCGTTAACCTTGCTGGGGTTTTGACCAAAAGAAAACGAGCACACTTAACGAAAAACATTGTACAACAAGCACGGGCAATATGATACATATTTTGTACTTGACTATGATACTTGATACCTACTGAAATATAATGGTTGGCCCACATTCTTTGATACAATACAGTATGTCATACATTTATCAATATGAGGTATCCACAATGCAAAAAAAATCAAAATCTATGATACTTGATACCTGCTAAAACATAATGGTTGGTCTATTTTCTTTGATACAATAAAAAAGATATACTTGTCAATATCCATGTGTGTAGGTTGCAGTATATATATATATGTTAGTTTTCGCAATGATTTTGTTTAGCTATTACCACATTCAATAATCCCTCATTTTTATTTTTACTTGAATGTTCACAATGTTCCCTTAACCGTCTTATACGAAAGTTCATAATATTTTTCCGTTCATATTCATGAGATAATTCTAACTTGATTTGTCAATAGCGCTTGCAAGAGGCACAAACAACCACACGTGATCATCCGTGACTGTTTTCTGAGACTTTAACATTCTCTGTTGGATAATTTTTATGAATTGATAATTCGCTTATAGCATGATTCTGTTTACGTTTTTACGTTGATGTAATGAGTCAAAATCACATATAATTATTTCAGCATTAAGATTGTCATATTCATTGATACCGTTATGTTGTAATTGTTTAATCGCAGAAACAAGACATTGATATTCTCAAAATTCATTTCATAAAAAATTTTCTTATATATTAAAAAAATATTTTTGGATGGTACTATAATTTCACAAAACATATACACAACTCCATCTGAAATTCTAGTTTATCATATAACATGCTGGCAAGTTCAGAAGCATTTGAATTAATCACCATGTGATCCACTAAGGTGTCAAACATCTTAGTAGAATCAGATGAAATTCGAAAGAAACGAAACACAAATCCCATGTGATCCCGTAAGGTGTCAAGTAACATCTTAGAAGGACCAGAGGCCACATATAATATGAATATTTGCGGACGGCACATTGTGACCTTTGTGAATTCACAGGTTGCTTTGTGACATCCGGGCAAGTTCAGAGGTCACACATAAACTTAATTAGAGACGGTACATTTTGACCTTTGTGAACTTCCAGGTTGCCTTTGACATCCAAGCAAGTTCAGAGATCACATATAAACATAAATAATATATGATGATATAGTGATGATATAATGATGATATATGATATGATATTATGATATGATGATAATGAAAGGCCTTTTTTTACTTGTGAATAGAAACTAGCACACACACCCATAAATATCAAATCCGTAGTGTGAACAAAACTGTCACCCAAAACATATTGATGCTGATTTTTAGGTATATGAATTTATATTCACAAATATAGGGCTGGCCAAAGCCCCCAACCAATATATTATATTTCTTGGCTTGAAATCGCCACCGCAGACAATTTTTGCCTTTCACGGGATTCGAACCATGGGTGCCAGGATGAAAGTTTCGACATGTTAATAATTGAGCTATACGGACACATTACATAAATATGTTGAATTAATTAATAAATACTTAACAAAAGAACAATAGTGCTTAAAACTATAGTATTCAATTTTCTTAACAAAAACTAGTTTCTGTTTTTTTATTTTTCCAGTTTCCATTAATACTAGATGTATATTTAATTCTGCATAACAGAATTAATACTAATATATGCGTAAGCCGTTACAAAAGAGATTGATTTATTCAAAGCTGATGTGTTCTTAAATTAATTACACATGCGCAATTGGCCATAATTGCAGACAATATTATTTACACACTTCAGATGATTGCGGATTGACAAATTATTTTGTGGCCCACTATTTATTATAAATCCACACGCATTACTTTTATTTTATTATACAATATATAGCCGATCTTTTCTTAACAGAGACCAGCTTATCTGTAAAATTCAACAGAACCCTCATTTAACCACTAAGATATAGCCGTTATGGAATAATTAATAACGGAGTTAATTATGCAGCCACAGCCTTCTAGACAGAGTAATTAGACAATAGATTTCGATTGCATATTTGCACTATTAGAAATTTGTGCGCAGATATATGTAAACAAAACATACGACCAACCATTATATAACAAGTGTCATAGACAAGCACCATGCATCCAGATATTTTTTTGTTTCGCATCATGATCTCACATACAGATTTATATTTATAGAATTATTTCTAGTGTATAGGATGCGATTGCTTTTGTCTGCAAGTTTGAAGTGCATTCTTGATAATAACGGATTATGTACACGCAAGTACACGTTGTTTATTGGCTCTGATACAAAGAACCACCTGGGAAGGGGACTAGAGCACTGAAATTGTATAATATGTACCCTTGCTGAGCCTGGCTAGACTTTGAAAGATCTATATAAAAGCTACCCTCAACAGCGTCGTAAACGAGATTGACAGCAATTGTTGTTGTTTTTTATAATGCCTGGCGATATATGACAGCTGGCTTAAAATGGTTATTATTATATTTTAATACAGACGATGGTGTGGCTATTTGTCTGCACGATTCAATTACTACCGTGTAATATTCTTCAATAAGATCACTTAATTTCTTCATTTCATCGTTATTTAAATCTGGTATAATAAATGTTTTTAAGTCTTTTTCTGTTATTGTATAATGATTAAGAAATAATTGCTTAGATTATGGACCTGTGTAAAGAGTATCGAGTGTTGAGTGTTGTCGCAACGTTTATAATACTTCGATTGACGATGTATATAAATCGAGTAGGATCTCATTTAAGTGTTTGATTGACTCTATTATTTGCTTCTTTACACTATAATAATTATGCTGTGATAACGAAATAGAAAACTTTCTAAAATCATTAAACATTTTATCGTATTCAGGTTAAAGAGTATCAAAACATTCTTTAAAAAAGATATCAATTCTGCACCCCTAGCGTCCTGAAAACAGTAAATGCTGATCTAAATATCTTGGGATTCCTTTCACCATCAAAATCAGTTAAAAAACATATATCACTGTTTTGATCAAATTTAAATCTTAATAAGTTCCATGGGTGTTTTTTTTTTCTATATTCTGGATTTTTAGGGAATTTTTCTCACTCGTTTAAAACTCATTTTTAGTTGGTTCTGAAACTTTATAATAAACAGGTTCAACTTCAGGCCATCCCAACACTGCTCTTACTGAACTTTGATAAATATCTACGAGGTAATCAGGGAAATTTATTTCAATCACCGGTGATAGTGTTGGTTTGTAAACGATGATCGCTTTTTTAGATTCTTTCCCTGTAATAGATTTAATTCTGCGTTGGAATTCGTCATTAATCTGTTCTATTTGATAACTGCCCGTTGAAATCCCAACAACTTGCCAATCAGGTGCCAATCAGGTGTCCATGTAGCTGAGCCTGATGCAACGACATATAAGGTGTTGATGATCTTTTTATGATGAATTTTAATAAGATTCATTTTTTCAATGATATCAGGAATTCCGCTAATAATATCGTTTAGTGTCGTGTTAATGTCAACGAGTTTTATGTCAACTGTTGGTGGAGTTGCAAATAAATTCATTAATAGATCTGTTTATGTTTCTATGAAAAAGTTGGAAACGTGCCTATGTGATTGGTAAAATCAGTCTTGAGTGTCATCATTGTTGATCGTGGTTATTGCTGTCACTTGATCGCTATTGATATCGTCGACGTATTGTTTTCTTGTTGCGTCAGTATCTGCGGTTGGATTTCCGAGATAAGTATGTTTCCTGACAATATTACGTCACCAGTAATTACATCTCCCGTTTTTTTAACATAGTCGTTAACCGACTTACTGGAATCCTGTATTTTACCTTGATCAAAAAAAAGTTACGATATTATTAATAACCGCGGTGGTTAATCGTATAAGTGCATCTAGTAGTTGTATGTTACTCGTTTCTAATTGTCCTTGTTTATCTTGAAAAACGACGAGTTCGTTTTGATTCAAAATTGTGACATTTAATAAATCATAGAGTTCATTTCTAAGTTGATCAAGTGTTGCATATTTAGATAAGTCGACACTCTTATTTTTCTTCTGAGAAGATCTACTAGAAATATCTACCATTATGTTTACATGTGTCTGTTTAAATGTAACATCGTCCGTTCAATGGTGAACGTATGCACGACTTTATGAGGTGGCGCTGTTGATTATGATGCTGCATCAAGTATATTAAGTACTTCTCGACCACATATTGGGGGATCAGTTAATGTTTGTGTTGGCAGCGTTGAATACAATATCTGAGCAATTTTATTGCTGACAAAATGAAAAACTTCCTTTAGTGGCGCCAACCTATACGAATCGAAATAAACTAATCCACCTTGGATCAATTGCATATGCCACCCAATGCGTGCCAGGTCCGGAGTTTTTATCAAGATTAATAATACCATTTTCAGCATTGTTGAGTTGTTTTGGTAATTCATCGCGCATATAATCTGAAGTTTTTAATATTTAGTTGCTTAGTTGCATCAAGTAAATCAAAATTTGATAGTGGAACTATCATTGAGCTGTTTCTAGTCTTAAACCTTTTCTGTGCCACGAGGTTGGGGTCCCCGGAAGTCTTGAACCGCTTCCCTTTTGGTGTTTTTTTTTTCATGTCCGGTTGCTTTCGTTAACGCCAATTCAGCAGCGGTTCCAACAGCGCCTAGCGTAGCTGCTTTTGAAAAAGCTGGTCTGCAACGACTATTAATGTTAGTATAGCTGCGAGAAGTGGAAATATACCACGCGATTTAGCAGCGTCGCTGATAGTAGATGCAGAAAGGTCAAGTCGTACCCCGGTCCTTGATCACTTGACTGTATTGAAGTAATTATACCGATATTCGGTCAACGATAGGTTATTCGTACCTCCTTCGAGTTGTTGTTGTTGTTGTTGTTGTTGTTGTTGTTGGGCTTAACGCTATTTTTCAGCACACGATAGGCTATTCATGGCGGACAGTATTAATACTGGAGGAAGAAACCGGGAAATCACCGGAAAGAATCACAGACCCACGAGAAGCTACTGGCAAGCTTTGTCTAACACAAAGACCACTTCGGAAAGTGAGACCACTTCCTGCTATCTGACTAGCGGTTATGCTTTTTCCTTTTCCGACATTGGGACATCAGCCAACTCCGCTAGTTTTTGATTAACGGCTTGATTTATTAGTTTACTTAAACTTGCGGGCATCACTTCAGTGCTGGCCAATTTCACAGGTTGAGCATGGACGGGTTGTTGTCTGCGTATTAATCTTGTTAGTCTATCTTTGATTGCTGAAAATGCTTTGCTAGCAATATTACCAACAACACCTATACCTTTTCACGAACAACATCAATAGCTTTCATTCCTAATTGCTTTGCAATCGGTATTGCTTTGGGGGCTATTCTTCTAAACAGACCATGGACATCATCACCTACTCAATCTGCGTAGGTAGTTTTGTATACCAGTAATCAAGAGTTGTTTATCCTGACCATGGTAAGTCTACGTTGAGTACCATACACGATCATATTTATTATTAAGTGACTTTATCACTCGTATCTAATCACTGTAGATTTCGGCGATTTCATTAATGAGAGACCGATGAAATTAATATCCACCATACTGCCTGAAAATAATCGTTTGCAAATATCAGCTGATTCATTAATGATTTCTGATGAATTATTACAAGCTCATTTTCCTCCAATGAGAATTTCTAGTCGATCAACATCAGCAAGAACGTTGTTGGGGCAAGTAATAAGATCACTTCCTAGACCACTTCCGGTTGCGCCTGGAGCGTCTTGAAATTCTTCTTCTTCCTCTTCACTTGGCTTTGGTGGCATTATTTTACTTGGTGTAGGAGATAGAATTGGTATTCGTGATTTTGGTGATCCTGGATCATCACATCGTGTTCGCAATCGTTTCATTGTTTATTGTCGTTGTTGTTCTCGTTGTTTCAGCTATTGTTGCTTTAGCGCTTGTTGTTGTTCTGGCGGTAATTTCATAACTATATATTGCATGAGTATACTTCATATACCTTGGATCACAATTTCTAGCCTGATCAAAGTTATGGTGTATGCGAAATATCGATTAGTACTAATGATCACGACTTATATTTTTATCAGCATATTCAGATCTTAAAAACTGTTTTCTATCACTAAAACGTTTCACAGCAATCATAACTAAATCTCCTGCATTTTAGCGCTTATAATATCAGCAATAGCATCTTCGAAAACAATGTCACTTATGGTAACACTTTCTTCTTGTTCTGGTAGACATTTTCTTTATATCACCTATATCAGCATCCTCGGGTAATTCCAGGACTGGCGTTGAAGCAGCTATATTTTTCTGGCAGTTTTATAAGAATCTAGTTTGATTACTTAGTTCTTTTTGCTATTGTTCAGTTGCTTCAGCTGTTTTCTCTAACACAGGTTGATCGGCTAGAAATTATTATGGACTATTTTCGAGCTAGTAATACTTCACTGAAAATTATTACCGAAGCTACGGGGATTTGACAGGGATTATACACTGGTAAAATAATGGACATACGTATATTGAGCACTAGTCAATTAGGTAATCTATGATTTATATTACAAAGTTTTTTACACACCAAAAACTAGATCAGCGACAGAAATAGAATGATTATAGGTAATATTCAACGTGCCACGGTAGAGAGTCAGAGTAATGAATTCACTGTTACACTTTACAGTGCTGTTCACTGCAAATGTCTTCGTGATGTTGTCTCATGTTTATTTATGAGAATTGCTCCTAAAGTAGAAGCTAAGCATGAAGGTAATCAACGTTGTTAAGGATAAACCAATGGAATTATTAGACTTGTACGACTAGTATCTAAAAACCCTCCACAAGTAAAACTTGGAAGCACAGCATGTATGTCAGCAAATGTTATTAAAATGTCAACAACAGCTACGAATCAGAGATTACGGGAATTAGTTTGTGAGTAACTGTTTACTTTCCCGTTGACAAAAGACTAGCTAAATTGGAAACACAAAATATCGCAGCAAATTTGATTGCAGGTAGTGGCTAAGCGATCGTAGATTAAAACGAATAAAACAATAATAATAAAATGTTCAAGCGGATATCAAATTCCACATTGGATGTCCGCGTGCTCAACATCGAATCTGTACGTAATTATCAACATTAACATGGGCGAATAGAGTTAAACATTCAAGATACAAGCATATATTTCTTTCCCCGCAGAGGCATTTAATGAAATCGAAGGAACACTAGCAGCAAAACATATCGTAATCTATACGCGGTAGGAGAACGAGGTGGGCTTGTTAACAATGGCGCCCTTTAACAGTGCGTGATACATAAATGATAAAAGGAAATTGAAGCGTGTCTGGACAAGTTGAAAATTGAAACGACAGTTCCCGATCTGACACGATCTTCACATGATTATTCACATAATACGATGTCACAGATATAATCAACTCCAACTCAGATTTTCAGTATGCGGTTTTTCATCAAAGTCATGTCGCATGAAATTATCATTTACTGTCATTAATGGGTA
This sequence comes from Potamilus streckersoni, assembly GCA_016746295.1. Taxonomy (NCBI): domain Eukaryota; kingdom Metazoa; phylum Mollusca; class Bivalvia; order Unionida; family Unionidae; genus Potamilus; species Potamilus streckersoni. The sequence continues at coordinate 399,961 of JAEAOA010000511.1, forward strand.
GGGACCTAAACGTGACACTGAATTACAAGTATATCAACGAGATTTTTCATCTTGTATCCAATTTATTACTTTTCGCATCTAAATTTATTTAGGCAGTCCATGTGGATGACATGAATTTTGGCGGTTCTCTGTGATCATTACAAGCTGATGCTGCATCGTATAGATGTATTGCATTAATATTGTCGAACAAATCACTTCTAGCTGGTTCTAGTGGACGAATGATGGTCAATGAGACTCAAATGAAAAATATGCTTTGTAATTGATTATACACGTAATAGAACAAAAGACTGTCATACTAACACGTGAATATCAACCTGATATATGGTCAAATTTAGAAACTTCAATAAGCACCTAAAATAAATGTGTTGTAACACCTTTGCTGAAATCACCACAGCCGGATGGTGGATCAAATAAATTTGCGTTGACTAAGCGGCAGATCATTCACTTCAACGAACCTAAAATCGGTAACACCGGAGTCAAGTTAACGTTGTCCGCGTCGACGATAGTGAATTTTTTCAGCAACGGTGGAATGCTTCCCTTTTTGGCTGTACTTTCAGCACTAATTTAAGCTTCAGCAAGCGCGGTTACAGAGGCACCATTGGAACCATCGCTGGAATGGCACTGAAAAGGTGACCGAAAACGGAATAACAGGGGACAGTTAAAAAGAAGGATGCGTGTTCATATTGATATCTAAACATCTGCAAACTGGATCGATCTCCATGTCATATCGGGTTTAAATCTAGCGATGTCCAAATGTGATTTAATCAAGAGACACGTAAACGACAAATAAAACAACTCAGACGTTTTGTATACGTGTTGATTTACCTAATGAACGAACCAAATGGAAACAGGAATAATTAAGCTCGATTGATAAAACCATCCGGTACTCATTGGGTCGCATTTGCATTTAACACAGCGTATTTTATTTTCATTTGGACAGTGTGGCATGTCTAAAAGAATTCTTAACATATATCAGCAGGCTAGTAACACCGCTCTGGTTTTCAACACTTACCACTAAGACGCTTACGGATCCAAGTATATGTGGTTGAATTTGCTTGCGGCACATTATGTAATTAGTAGGACTATGTGTATTCATACACATATATTTATCATCAATGAGCTAGCTGATCTCCCCAGTAAATAACTCACAACAAATTCAATGAATGTGTGCAGTGATAATAAATGGTATATATTTATGTCCGATCAACGAGGACAGCGACCACGACCAACACTGATTTAACTAAACATACTACCAAAGACGACCTCGCTGAGCCTATTAATCTTGCTTGGGTTTCTGCTAAAGAAGTTGTATTTCAAAATTGTTTTGGACACTTAAAAACAATCAGCATCAGATGGCCCGATATCGTCACTCGAATAAAAGGAGCAAACTCGGATAATCTACCCGCGATCAATGAAGTTCGACGACTTAGAGATGTAAGCATGTCCTTCAAACAATGCGAACTGAAATCAAATCCTCAAACGATAGTTGCCTCTTAAATGCGGGTGGCACAATGAGCACTGAACATGAACATGAACACAATAAAAATATCTTAGTCTGATCCCCTGACTGCGATGGTGGCAAGGATACAAAAAAGTATCAATATCAAGCACGACAATTAAATAACAACATTGAGAGCCAAATACGATGTACATGTTGTCATTTTTACCCGACAATGTAATAATTTTGCTGAAGTCATCAGATGAAATAACAATGTCCAACCCATCGGCGATTGTATGCCTGTATAAGAAAAATCATGGATCCCGTTTGAAAACGGGGATGAATGATTGTCCTCTTTAATGTACGTTTTGTTGATTTTTAAAGATAGGTTTCGTTGTCTCGTTATGTCCGCGTCTTTGATTGACAAGTCTGACGACCGCGTAGCGAATATTTAGTATGTTTTTACATCGTGTGCGATACGATACCACTAACGCTTTGCAGTAATCAAGTGCAATGTTGAATTCTATTTGCTATAAAAGGATGCCGGAGACTTGTTTAACAAAGATGTCAGCACAGACTTGATTTAGGTATTTTATCTCATGCGGATATACATTGGTCATTTTATATACATCATATATTATATTCATTATATCAAATGTTTTAATTTGAAATTTATAAAAAGGGTTTTATCGCGCGACGTATAATATATTTGGCACTATAAATTAAAGACATAATATAAAATAATGATTGAAACATTTATGTTGCTACTTGTACATGGAGCGACGCAATGTACCTGGATTGGCTGAGATTAAATCGTTTGAATTTAACAGCAATGTTCATCCGGTTATCCCGGCATACTTTGGCATTCATATTAATCTGCTAGATTACAATGAAAGAGAGGAGAATGGGATCAAATTTTGTTGTTGCGATTGTTGCTGGATAGCAATATCTTAACCATGTTAAAGGCATTTGAGGCAAGCATTTGCTATCTCTGTAAAGAGTTGTTACCAAACATTTGGTTACCTGAACCTGAGCCGAGAACTACCATGAGTGAAATATCATTCACCAACATCACATTGTAAACTTTTTCGTCAGCGATTAGGCAGAAATTGATTTCATTACTAAAAATGCTACACGCAGATGTATATTCGGGGGGAAAAATAAATATATGTTAACCAGTCTGAGAATGGATATACAACCCAATATTACAACGATGCATACGTAAGCATCAATTTGTTATGAATGATCAACAAAATTCCAACCTACGTGGTCCAATATGCTACTGTTTGATTCATTTTATATTAACAAACAAACCGTGCACCATCTCTGATGATTCGAGTTAATAATATTCAAGTGATTAATATATAGTGCTTATTTGCAAGAATTAATGAAACGTTAACGATGATACGAGAGAGGAATAAATAACAGCTACAGACACTATTACTCCATAAGGGACATTAGAAAATCAAGAAAGAAGTACGTGCAAAAGAGTGAAGATCACACTGAGTGGAGAACGTTTTGTAACAGCGATCTTGCCGAGTATAATAATCGTGCTAACGATCAATGATTCTATTTCAAGTAACATATTTGTTTATCTGCACTGCGGATGATGTACTTGTAAAACAAGGACGATATATCAACAAAGAAACCATACGATTTAATTTCTTTCCATCACGAGACGACTACTATGATCTTCAGCAACACATTTTTAAACTTCATTGTGGAAAGTTTCCAGATAAACCAGTCACGCCTACATATCTATCACACGATACTCTTTGCCAGATATTTCACTATCCATAACTGGATCTAATGAAAGTTAAATATTGATATTTAAAGACGTCGCTTAGGTGACTGTGCGTGAAACTGAAGGAGCGCTTGTACTAGTGGATAAAGCTCAGTCCTGCTGGAAACTTGACTATGCAATCACAATTCGTTCGTCAGAAAGGTTAACAATATGTAATCTAGGATGGACTTGGATCATTGAGGATAGCACATAATTGTCAAATTTAGCATATTAATCTATATCACGAGTTGAATATGTCTCAAATGGTTATAGTAGATTATGCCTGCAATTCAGCACATCAAAACCCAACAGAACAAAACCCAGAACTGACTGGGCGTTAATTAGAAAGAATTAGCGTCACACTGGGTCTTTAATGTACAAGAATTAGCGTGATACTGACAAATTCTTTACAAACTATATACAAAAAATTATATGCAAACGATTTTCTATCTTGATCCGGTTTATATCATTGAGTTAAAATTAAAGATCATCGTTGCGCTTGATACAATATAGAATGTTATACATTTAACAATACGACCTGTAACAATTTGTTATAAGCAGGATTGATAAACAGCTTGATCATGCACGAAGCAATGTTCAACTAACCGTTTCCTGAAAATAACCGCTGTAGAGGTGCAGCGGCGCTTTTAATTAACCCGTAAACCGCATCTGGACGGTAAATGTGTATCAGCAAGGGTTACCTGTAATTTCTGCTGGACCGTTATAATATCCACTCAGGCTATAATAAATTCATCCTAGCAATATCGCAACCACAGCGATTTATCGTCGCGCGCATAACTTTCTATTTTTGAACTACAACACACATTCATCTAGCTGTACTTGCATACTTACATATCTGTAATTAGGTGGTATCGTCCACGTCGGTGAGTCCATTGCGGTGACAGCTTTATATCGAACACAGTATAAACTCATATTGTTTCATGTAATGGCTGCGCCAACATGGAAGTAATTTACTTCTCAGCAGCAAAAAAACCACGCACATAGAAGCATCAAGCAGCACTACAAAATTCTTAACAAGCAATTATCATTGGCCCTTCAGGAATCACTATATTAATTCAGTTTCCATGGTAAACCTATGCAAGCACATTTTAAATTTCTGAGTGTCCACGATCAAATCTATATTTATCAGTATAGCTGAAACTTGGATGCCCTCTTCTGTGTAGAGAAAAGGATGTGAGCCCTGGCATTTTCTGAACCTGTATGTGTTTGAAACATGTGCTTTTAATTCCACACCAAAGAGTCAGATGCTAATTTAGTAATGAGTGTTCCAAGCTCAAAACTGTTAAAGGATTGAACTTGAATCAATAAAACAAAGTATTTTTATCACTTACAACTAGGATAAGCTCTCAAAAGATTATTTTACCTAACATAACTTACATTCTTAACAAATCCTGGCCACCCAAACCCATATATACTGTATTTAATGTTCAACAATATCCAGGCTTGTTCCCATTTTTACATACGATTAGTACCGTGTTTCCTTCAGGATCTGGTAAGGCTCCGCTGGTACATAATTTCATAGCGAGATGGGTAAAATTATATCAGTTTTGTTTTAGTTGCACCATCCGAAGATAAGTAACACTATTACGATGTTATCAAGAATATGAAATAAAACGATCAACTAAAATAAAGTCAACCACAACGATTTGTGAAACGCGGTTGCATTTATCTCATATATCAGCGAAGCCTCATCTGATGATGATATTGACGGAAATATTAACAATTTATTTGTTTACAATGATATTATTGTGTATAAATAAGGAAACCCAGCAACAATTTTCTTTTCGAGTCAGACACAAAAGTATGGATATCATCCATTTTGCACAACGATACAATACATATATATATATATATATATATATATATATATATATATATATATATATATATATATATATATATATATATACATACATTTTTACGTCTATGTGATTAAATTTCTTGTGTGTAAGGTTTTTTTATATATTTGATTCATTGTATTCAATGGTAATGTTTTTCTCGGAATTAGAATTATAATTTTAGTAGTGAGATATATTTTGACACAAAGTTTGTTTATTCAAGACGAAGATGTAATATGTAAGGTTTGTCATTTAGCTCATCTTACCTTGGTAAAAAATGAACAGGAAGTTTAAATGATTGGTCAGAATCACAGACGTACTTTCTCCACGTGATCAATGTTTGTAATTAACCTTTTTTATTGTTGTTATTTTAGTGGAGTGACATTGGTCTACGTGTGAAATTTAGCGAAATAAGAGAACACATGACAAATCTCGCGTGATTTGAAATGATGTTTTGAGTATAAATACGCATTCATAATATTGGTCTGGCCTTAGTCATTCAAAACCTTGAAGAATCTAGGTGTATCTGTGCATTTATTTTATATTTGTTACCTGAATACTCTATTTTTCGTCTGATTTTTGGATTTAAAAATTTATTTTCCTAAACACTCATCAAGTCGACGTTATTATAAAAAAATGACAGCTATTCAAGGAAATTATTTCTGGAATTATTCTGCAACACATAATGTGATTCAAGTGAGGAATTATTGTTATTCATATATTGGACTACATTTGATGTCCTCGCCCTCCATATTCATACGTTGTCGGTACTCGAACCTGTATTCTTATAAGACCATTTAGTGATTGGACTTGTGTGTTTATTCTTAGAATCATATTTGGATTATATTTACAGATTGTAAGTCCTATTTACAAATTTTTACATTGTTGCCTTGGGAAATAAATTGTTTTTTTTAAATATACAAAGTTTGTTGGCTTGCACTCTTTTCTTTGTTACTGAATACGAGCCTTTGTCACGTAACAAAGAAAATTGGAAGCTCGTCCTAGGATAGATGAATTTTGATTAAATATTTCAGAAATTTCTTTTTGAAATTTAAATTGCTACTAGTGAAAACAACAGGCTTTCATTTACAATGTGATCAAAATTGGAAACTTTTCTTTCTAATCCAACTAAACAACAGTTGGATAGTCTTAAGAAAGATGAGTTGCTTAAACTTGCCGGAAGGTGTTATCTTTCTGAAGCAAAAACTTTCTTACCAAAACGAGAAATTAAAAATATTTTGATCCAATATTTCGTTGGGAAAAGTGATTTTGATAAAAGTGTTTTGGCATCAGTCAGTAAGTATTTAGCAGACACTGTAATTAAAGTAATGGAAATGAAAATGAAAGTAGAGTTAAGGAGGCTTGAGCTTCAGGAAAAAGAGAAACAAATGCAGTTGCAATAGAAGCAATTGCATTCAAAAATTGAAATAAGGAGAGAGAGAGTGACAGGAGAGGGAGAAAGATAAACAATTACAATTTGAATAAGAGGAGAGATATAGACAGGAGTGGGAGAAAGATGAACAATTTCAATTTCAAAACGAGGAGAGAGAGACAGATGCAAAAGAGAAGGATGAATTGGAATTTTAACTTAGACTGAAGTAAATTGAGCTGGCAAGTGGCAAGCACAATTCCGCTTCACATACAGGTTTAAGTCTTGACATTACAAAAAATTTAGGGTAGTTCCCCCTTTTAGAGAAAAAGAAGTAGACATATCTTTTCCTCGTTTTGGAAAAAATGCAGAAAATTTGAAATGGCCAAGGGAGTATTTGACTCAGTTACTACAGTGTGTACCAATCCCAAATGCTCTTATTTCTAAGAGGTCAAGCTCACGTGCTTGTATTGAAAGCAATACAGTTCTTGGTCCTAATGAATCCCAGTCTCACATCATTAAGGAGAATCATGAACCATTCATGTCGAAGGGTCCTATATCACTCTTAGGTGATTCCGCCAACCCTATCTCTATTAAAATATTAAGGGATACAGTGTCAGGTGTTTTGCCTTCTTCTGAGAAGTCCTGTTTAAAGAGAATGTTCTCTTTCAAGGGATAGAGTGTTAATGTTCCTCTCCATTGTGTAAATTTTTCATCAGACTTAGTTTCAGGACCTGTGACGGTCGGCATAGTAGATATCCTACCCGTTGAGGGTATTGATTTGTTGCTTGATAACGACCTATCTGTAGACAATGTAATGGTTAACCCACTTGCAATGACAAGCCTTCCTTTGATCAAAAACTTGATACAATTGTAAAAGAATACCCAGAGCTATACCCAGCTTGTGCAGTTACAAGAGCTGTCAAACAAAGCTCTTGAAAATGATTTTCATAAGGAAGACATTCCTTTTGCGGACACATGTATTGGTCAGGCTTTTGATAAGGCCACTTTCACTTCTAATTTGGATCAATCGGGTGATATTGATCACAGTGATCTTTTAAATACTCTTTCTCTTTTATATAATCAGGGTGATAAACGACAATCACCTGTCGTAGAACGGGAAAATGATCTTGAGATCTCCTGTTTGTTTCAGAGAGCCGTTAGTGAACTGAAGCCACTGAAGTACCTGTATGTTACTTCATTAAAATGCAATTCTTGTGAGAAAATGGAAACTTCCCGCGGTTTCTGTTATGGTATCACGGTACCAATTGTACAACCCCAGGTGGGCGGAGCTTAAGGTGTAGGGAACATAGCATTCAGAAATAAACGACAAAACTAGCTGTGATTGGTGCATTATGTAAGATTTGTACTTTCTGTTAGGCTTTAAAAAAAGTTGAGCCTCTTGGCAACATGGGAAATTATGTTAATTCATATCTAGATCACATTTTCTATTTTTAAAAAAAAAATTAAAATGTGGTACATATGACTGAAAATGTGTCCGGTGTAACTAGATAACTCTTACCCCTGTCTAGTTCTAGCAGAGTTATCTCTCTTAAATGCAATGAAGTACCTATTTTCGATGTTACCAAATTAACAATCTAACATTGTTCTCTGTAACAGTGTGTGACATGCATGCTGAGGTAGGATAGAAAGTATATTTATTTCGCAAAACATTAGCATTGCGGTCTATGGAAAAGCAATTAGTACCGTGATACCTTATTGATGAATGGTCAGTGAACTATAAAATTGTAGTTCGAAAATCTTACAGACAGGAAATATTTAGTTTGGCCCATGAAACTCCTTTGGATGATCATTTTGGGATAAATAAAACTTATAACAAGATTTTAAACTCACTTCTATTGGCCAATAATCAAAAGTGATGTATGCAAATTTTGTAGATCTTGTCATACTTGTCAAATGGTAAGAAAACCCAATCAGAAGATACCTAAGGCTAATCGTCAACAAATTCCAGCATTTGACTAACCATTTAGCAAAATTATGGTAGACTGTGTTTATTTGCTTACCTAAGACGAAGTCAGGCAGCCAATATGTGTTGATCATTATGTGTACGTCAAGTTTTGATATTACAAAAGTATTAGGCTAGTTTATTATTTTAGTGAAAAGGAAGTAGATCAATATTTTCCTTAATTTGAAAACGTTGCTGAAAATTTGAAATGACTATGAGAGTATTTTACTCAATAGTATGTACTTGTCGACAAATATCGAAAAATCTATGCATCTGTCAGTTCATCAGGGCTGACTATGATTTGGCTAAAGACTGTATATTAAGGGTTATGCCTTAGTCCCAGAGGCAAAAGTTCAGAAGCTATAAAAAAGAATCTGTACAAACTCACGTCAAAGTTTCGACAGAAAAAGAGCATTTATTTAAGAGGTGGTGTTTAGCCAAGAGAGTTGAGCATGATTATAAAAGTCTCAAACAACTTGTATTAGTTAAAAGATTCAATAACTGTATTCCGAATGACATTAAGACTCATCTTGAAGAGCATAAGATCGAAAACTTGGAGAATACTGCTCTTGCTGCTGCTAAATATTCTTTAGCTTGTAAAGTTCATGTTGTAGGCAAATCTTTCGCTCAGCAGTCTCCTGGTATAAAGGTATTTCAGCCTAATTCGACTCCTTCTAAAACTCAGTCTTTCACAACTGTTACAAATCAAGCTTCTGATAAGTCTCATTCAAGATCATATTCCATTCTATTCTATTCTATTCTATTCTATTCTATTCTATTCTATTCTATTCTATTCTATTCTATTCTATTCTATATCTATTGCAAGAAGAAAGGACACTAATTTCTCATTGCTTCGAATAGGCACCAGAATAAAGATATACATGTCCCAAATGCTCTTATTTCTAAGAAGTCAAGATCACGGTCAAGTATTGAAAGCAACGTATTTGTTGGGGCTAATCAAATTCAGTCTTATCTTATTAAGGAACATTATGAACCATTCATGTCGAAGAGATCTAATTCACCCTTGGGTGATTTGGCCAATCCTACATCTATAAATATTTTAAGGGATTCAGGAGTTTTTCAGAGTCATTTATTATCAGGTTCTTTATCGTTTTCTGAGTATTCCTGTTCTAATGAGAGTATTCTCATACAGGGGTAGTGTGCTGCTTTGTTAATGCTCCTCTCCATTCTGTAAATTGGTCATCAGACTTAGTTTCAGGACCTGTGACAGTCTGTATGATGTATTCTTTACCCCTTGAGGCCATTCATTTGTTACTAGGCAACGACCTAGCTGGAGACAAGGTTGTGGTTAATCCACTTGTAACTGACAAGCCTTCCTTGGAGCAGAAAGTTGATCCTGTTGAAAAAGTATACCCTAAAATTTACCCAACTTGTACCGTTCCTAGAGCTATGGCAATAAAAGCTCTTGAGAATGATTCAAATAAGAAAAATATTCTTTTGGCTGACACATGTATTGGTAATGTTATAAATGAGGTCACGTTCACTCCTTGTTTTGATCCATCAAAATATATTGATCACAGTGATCTTAACTATTCATTCTCTTTTATCTAAGCCCTGACAAACGACAATCACTTATCGTTGAACAGGAAAAAGATCATGATATCTCCAGATTATTTCAGATGGCCATTAATGAGACGAAGCCATTAAAGTACCTGTCTGTTATTTCATTTAAAATTGAGCTTGTATGAGAAAATGAAGACCTCCCGAGTTACTTGCAGGTGACGAGTGCTATTGTAGTTCCAAAATCTTTCAGACCTGAAGTTCTTAGTTTGGCCCGTAAATGTCTCTGGCTGGTCATTTAGGAATAAATAAAACTTATCAGAATATATTAAGTCACTTCCATTGGCCAAAATCAAATGTAAATTTTGTAGATCTCATCATACTTATCAAATGGTAGAAAAACCCAATCAGAAGATAACATTTTACGAACCATGTAGCAGAATTATGGTAGACTGTGTTGGTCCCTTACCTAAGACCATGCCAGGCAACAACTATTTGTTGACCATAATGTGTGCACCAACAAAATTACCATATTGAAACCAAAACCATAAAAAAAGCTTTGATAAAGTTTGTATTCTATTTCGCTTACCAATATCTGATCAACTTGGTTAAAGGTCACATTTTATGTCTGAAATTTTTCAGCTGGTCATACTTGATTTGGGCACTCAGCAAATCAAGTCAAAAGTGAAATTATACTCTTACAGAACTTTACTTGAGATAATTTTTAGTCTAGTAATAAAGTTCGTTCTCTCTTGCTCATTTGTTCAATATTTTCTTCGAGTCAGATTTTACGGCCCTTACAAAGTTAAGAAGAAAATGAATTAATTAAATTATTATAGTACTCTGATCTAAATAAATTATAGGAATACCATTATGTTGAAAGAGATAGCTAAATAAATTATACAATTAATTTAGTTGTACCTCTCCCACCAACTGAGGATGTAAGTAAATAAATTCATTCGGACTCTACCGGTTTTGGAGCAATAAATCTTCGGAATTCAGAAACTCTGAAACTTCTGAACCATAAACGTTTGTATTTACAAGAAGAATGGAATGAACTTAAACAGTAAATATTCGAATATGACAGCTTTCTCCGATATTCATACAATGATAAACAATTTTTATCAATACAATCAGTTTTATCAATACAGTCATCGATTATTTGTAATGGAAATGAATCTATCGTTATCACACTGTTCACCTTCCTATAATCAGTGCACATAAGGGAAATCAATTCATTTCATTCCTATCATAAAACATATTCACAAGTGTTCCAATTGAGACCGAATGTGATAATCCTTCTAAATCGATCCAGTCAAATTTAATAATTCAAATTAGTTTTCCATTTCCTCTCTTAATCATCGTTACTTATATAATTCACTTGCAGTTGTATAACTCATGTGTTTAAGCATTCTGTTTCATGGCTATGGTATATATATATATATATATATATATATATATATATATATATATATATATATATATATATATATATATATATATATATATATATATATATATATATATTATATATACTATATATTGCATGTATGTATGTACGTACGTACGTACGTACGTACGTACGTACGTACGTACATACATACATACATACATACATACATACATACATACATACATACATACATACATACATACATACATACATACATACATACATACATACATACATACATACATATATACATACATACATACATACATACATACATACATACATACATACATACATACATACATACATACATACATACATACATACATACATACATACATACATACATACATACATACATACATACATACATACATACATACATACATGGCTAAAGTTCAATGTCCATAATTTGGTTCGATATATAAAGGACGTGATACATACTAGCCTTGTTTCATTGATAAAGTTTCACACTGCTATAAATGTCTTTGTTATCAAGTGATGTTAACTACATTTCTAGGTCAAATCCAGATATGACTCTTTACTCGCATACTTGATGCTATATCTTTGATGTGGGATAGGAAAAGTCAGCTATTTCGGTAATATTGTGTATTGGTTTGCAAATTTGCTCCATTAAATATTCCAAACTTACCATGAGCAATATAGAATGCAATTCAAACATATATAATGTAAATGCGAATTTAAAACAATATATAGAACAATAGTGACAGCTATGTCAACATAATTGCAAAATTATGGTTCACTTTTATTGTAGTAAGGTATTTCGTTGCATGGTAAACATGGACATTTCTCAACCTAGATAATATGATATTACTATAACTACTCGTGAAAGAAGTTTAAAGTTGATTCTGTATTTAATTTCTGTAAGAATTTCGTTGAAGATAAAATTATTTGTTAATTTTATTCTTAAGAATACATACAGACTCTGTGGTAATTGTTTGTGTTCATTTGGGACAAGAAACAAGTAGTAATTCAGACCAGTCTGTGACGCTTTCCAAGAATCTCCTAATCCATGCCATTTTAAGGGGTGGTATCCCTGTTTTGATATAAGTATATTAGCCATCCTTCTTCGAACCTTTTCATGGTATTAACATTTTTAATCTTATCGAATGATTTATTAAAATGAAATTTATAAAATAAATTATTTAATTTCTTCATGAATATCTCATTTGAGTATAGCAAATTTTAAAACGGGTATTTACGTTGGACATTGCGTGAGGATTTAAGACTATTGCTTTATTAATATAAGTCAAAAATCTGACTAGACCATTGCCTTAACAAACCTTCCATTAAGTGCATTTTCTGGTCAAAAATTCATATTAGTAACCTGATTGCTGCTTGTAGAAATTAAGGTCAATAAATATTAAGTGATCTATTCCAACTTTCTACTTTATTTTTTCTTCTGCCAATAACTTGATTTACAGAGGGTAGACTCGTTTATCGAATGTTAATACAATATCAGATTTTCTTTAGATTCATCTCAATGACTTGTGCGACTTCAGCAAAATATGTTGTAAGAAGTTCTATATAATTATTACCTAGAATATGTTTAACAATTTTTATTCATAATGCTAATATTTATGGATAGGGTATCAATATGTAATAGAATTTTGGGTCTCCTTGTCAACAACAATAATGAATGTTAAACCATTCCTCTGAATGTCCACTTATTATTAACGAATATTGTATGTTATTTTACGGTAGAGTCACACATCTTTTTCTATGGTGGCTACAAAAGTTCAGTCTCAGCCACCCTTTTCTTGCGACCGCAACATATGCACTGTTCAAGTACTTGATGTCAGTCAATTATGGTCTCATTTGCTGCAAAGTTACGCACACGCCATCTTTTCCATAAATAGGTTATCTAATTCCCAATGTGGAAGTATAGTGCGACAACCCAAATCAGGTTATTTTATCATGTACCGATAACGTGTGGGTCAATGATCCTGTTATAAAAACCAACCAAGCCATAGATTAGCCGGCTTCACAAGGAAGAAATTATAATAGAAACAGGAAGACGTCTGAAAAGTCTGTATATTCTAGTCCCTGAGTGGAATTGCAAATGTTGGATGCATTGTGATTTTATAACGATAAGCAATACCTATAAATAGCCAAGGATGTTTTAAAATCTGTTGAGCGACCCCTTGCATGAACAAGGTAAGTAATGGTTCAAACTGATGCTTATCAGAATAATTCTACACATCGTTTGGGGAAAAAATTTTTCGTACTGTAGACATATCTTACCACTGAGGTAAAATGCAATAAACTAGTTTTATGGTTAATTATTTCTTGCAATCAACATAAACCAATGAAGGTCTCCATGGATTATCATGTATCAATATTATCGGATAGATAAAAATCAAGTGGATGTACCAACCAGCCCTAACATGACGAATGTTTCATTCAGTTATGCAACTTTTCATCACATTGTACCGAAACATACCTCTGACATGGGATTAAGATTAATGAATGTAATCCTATACAAATGTTACTTATTAACATTGAACCCATTCAACTTATTCAGTCAGTATTAACGAAGCTAAACACGTTCATTGAACTCCCACTCATGCTTAGTAACATAATATATCGAAAAATAGACCGATTTCTCCCTCTACCTTGGTTAAGTATAAATACAGGGGATTTAAGTTATTTGGTACCTCATGCTACCATGTCACTGTGGAACATTAGGTAATTTATCTCTTTATTATCTCTAGTATTTAGTTTAAATAATCGTCTACTGGTTTTGGATAATATTCGTTATTGATCAGTTTAAGATATTTTCAAAGAAATATACTGACTTGTCATGTTTTGGTACCAAACCAATGCCAAAATACTTTAATGTAGCATATACTCATTTTCATTCGAGTAAGATTTACTTACATGTGACTGGTTATTAATTTTCCTTGTAAAATTATGACGGTCCACTTACTGTTAATCAAATGGAATTCCACCTCCTTAGATAGAAACAAAACAGAATAAAATGAAATATATCTACCGGTACATACACTGTGTGCCTGTAAAATGTGCAAAATTCTATTACTGAACATGCATAGTGCCACAATTTCTTTGTATTATTGTGCTCGGTGCTGGAGGACTTGATGAATATTGTGTATTATTTTGAAGTGTTTAAACAATTGGAATATATATTTATTTTTCCTACGGTAAATAATTGTTTTAAATTTTGTTTACATTGAACTGTATGTTGACACATGGTAAAACTACAAAAATATATAAAATAATCCTGTCACCGGGCTCTTGAATGAAGTTTATCATTCATGGATCCCATTTCTATTTTGACCTGTTAAGTTAACGGCAAACATTTAGTATTTATATTGCTTAATTCCATAGTTAAAATACGATAATGTAATAATTAAGAAAAATTGCGTATTCTCTTATTATCCTGGATACAAACCATATTTAGACTTTGATCAACGCAGACGTTATCTTTTCTTGAAAGCCCTGGGTCTGATGAACATAGGTCTTCTAATGATGATTATGTGCATGTAATTATTTTAAATTCTGTTTGACGAACATAAATAACTTGCTTTGCTTTCGGTTGTACATTGAATAACGGTATTTGCTTCTTCATTGAAACTGTTGAATACATCCTTATCTCCTGAAATAAAATCTTTGTTTATTACTAAGCAGCGGATTGATATATACTATAAGGAGAAAGATAGAGAGACAAAAACAGGAACAGAATATAAACCAGGAAGATGTTATCATACCAGAAACATTATGAATGAACCGTAACAACATATTAACGATAATGGGCAGAAAATAAGGATATGACGTAATTATTTACATTGATTGCAACTCCTTTGTTTCACTCATACAAAACCTTGTAGCAGCAGAACCGGTGAACAGACCACTTGGCCGAATCGTCATTTGCCTAAAATTAAACCGTCCCAGGAAGCCTAAAAAACAAGGTCAATGATGCTACACCAAAGCTTCTAACTTGACTATTTCCATACGGTTGAGAATGGATAATAAATCGTTTGGCTTAGCTCAGTTTTTGTTATCCTATTTTTTACGTATTTTATTTCCAAATTGTTATGCGATTTCATTTACTTGGCTGGTCACTCAGTATTGGTCGTTAGCCCTCTCTGCTGTCATGAATCAAAGTGCCAGTATAAATATTATTAGCAAATGAATATTGGAGAACCATATTCAGCTAGATTAGCTTGAGAGTGACTAGAGGCGATTAGAAAATACCTACCCGTCTGTGATTTAGTTAAACAACTACAATATCGTCAGGAATATCGGATTGAATTTGAAGAGAATACAAAACAATTATTTAAACCTATCACTGAGACCACTAAAGGTCTTCTTCCTGCGTTAGAAAACACAGCTTTAAAAACTAAAAACTAGCAGAAAGAACACAACATACAAAAAGAATTTTACGTGGACTTCCGGCCGAAGTAGCTGCTGCCCAACCAATACAACACATACCTGAAGGCGCTTTAAGCACTAGCTCCTGAACCAAAAATCAGTAGGTCCTATAAATAATACCGAATTGATAAAAAATTAATTTAAATGTTGTTAAAGTAAATAATAATAACTTTGAAGACCTACAACAATTGGCCGAATTTGCTGTGGCTGGTTTTGGTCGAAGAGATAAATTAATGAAACCCTAAGACGCTAAAGATATTAAAACCCGTGAACAGAGTCAAAAAGTAATTATATCTAATATTTATGAATGTTGAACAAGCTAGAGCTGATGATCCATTATATCAGATTATGTTAGGGAAATTGATAATTTAATCCAATCAAGAAAAAAATGAGGAGAAGCAAAGTAAAGAACAAAACAAATCTCTCAAACAACAAAAAGCATCAAAGCCATTTGATCATTCGTTACGTGATTTTCCAGAATCATCAAAAACGTCATCGAAACCAGGTAATAAAAACACCACCGAAAACAAGTTAAGAGGAAGAAAAATTTCTAAACGCTCCCATCAACACAAGCGAATGGTGGAGACGATATGATGAGAAATACAAAAGAGAGAAGGAAAAAAATCACAAAAGATTCAGAACCTTCTACTGGAGGTGTTTTATTACGCAATGAATTGGTTTTATTAGTTGTCCCAATAATATTCTTGCTGATGTAGATCGAATAGAAATCCCCATGTAAGGAAAACAATCTGATATTAATTCCCCAGAAAACATTAAATAAGCAGCTGATATTTGTAACAGATTATTTACTTACGGTATTATGGATATTAATGTATACGGGTAACTCATAAATGAAATTGCCGATGACTACCATATTGACCAAGTCACTGGATGGAGTATGTAATTAAATATAGTTATTATAATAAAATGATCGTACATATTACTCAACGTGGACCAACCATTGTCAGGGCAATACATTCTCGATTACCAGTATACAAAACTACCTATGGAGATGGACTAGGTGATGTTGTTCCGGGTCTGTTTAGAAGAATAAGCCCCAAAAGCAATACCGTTTGCAAAGCTCCTGGGAATGCAAGATATTAATGTTGTTCGTGAAAAAGGTATTGGTGTTGTTGATGATGTTGCTTGTAAAGCATTCTCGGCAATCAAAGATAGACTTGCACGATTAATACGACGAAAGCCTCAACCTGTAAAATTACGTAAAATTACTGAAGTAATGCCTGCAAACATTAGTAGAATAATAAATGAAGCTGCTAACGAAACACTAGCAGAGTTGACTGATGTCCCATTATCAGAAAAAAAACAAATATAACCGTTAGACTTATAGCAGGAAGTGGTCTCACTTCTCGAAGTGGTCTTCGTTTTAGACGATAATAATTATAGTAACGATGTTCAAACTTATATCTGATCCAAGATTCCACATTGATGTATCAGAACTCAAGGATGAGTCTGTGCGTGATTATCGGTATTATTGTTAATACGCACGGGTTTCACATCAGCCAGGAAGGATTGAACTTCATGTTCAAAATATAAGTAGATATCTTTTCTCGCTGAGGCGTTTATTGAAGTAGAGGGTGAAATTTGTAAAGCAGATAATACTGAATACGACGCTAATGTTAGTGTTAGTTTTGTTATTAATTTGACGGCGCTACGTATATGGATGACGGAAAAAATATCGAATCAATTCAGAAAGACGTTGAGTTAGCTACAACAATATCGAATCAATTCAGAAAGACGTTGCTGTTGCTACAACAATACTTGGTCTTGCAAGATGCATGATTATTCAAGATCAGCTGGCTCATCAATGATGTTTGTGAAGGATACTTCTAATTCTCCAGAGTAGCAACAATATAACATAGGACGACCACAGAAATTTACCAGAAACTTCCTGGTAGACGTATAAAGAATGATTATAAATGTAGACGCAGATTTGAACCTATGATTTAGATCACGTCGAGCAATGTTAAAAGGTAATATGACAGCATTTTAATGTGTAATATCACTGTCACGTATCTTTAGATTCTGTAGAAATGTCCGAAAGGTTATTTTCCGAGCTAAACATACAGTTGTACTTGTGCGAAAAGGCACTGATGGTGATGCATTATGGCGACAATATGGTGATGCTGGCAAAGTAGTAATTTTAATTATGGATGCTAGTGATGAATTCATCAATATTTGAAGAAAACCGCTTGCTATATTTTATGATTCAAGGCGGTAAATCAATGTTATCATGGTTGACAATGACCACAGATGCTACCCAAATTAATATTAATGGTTTATTTATATGGCAAATAACCTCTCAGCAGGGTGTTTCTGCACCAAGTCACATATTTATCGCATTACAAGATGCTGCACGGGTACACTCGCAGTTGCACAGTATTATGATATTTGACAATCTTGGTGTTTCTGAGGTTTGATTAAGAAAAAATGGACATCAAGAACCATCAGAGGATACATTACTGAATTTCGATCTAAACAATGTAGCACATGTATATCATCGTCTTATGGCGTTTATGGGGCGTGATCAAAACATTGATACTGGTTTGCAAATATCACAGTTAGATTTTAAACCTTTTATTTTATTTATTACTTTTCGTTCAAACATTTAGATTTACCGTATCAGTATTTGATATATATTATTTTCAAGTTCGTGTAACACGATGAGCTTTTGCTGATTATAGAGCAATAGCTGTTATATTCAGCGATAAGACGATGTTACTTGAAGGTGATGGTGGACGAATGAGAGTCGTTGATGCGCCAGTAGAAAATATTTTAAACATAATTAGATCATCTATTATAATTATAATGTCATACAACCACGTTAATGTTACCCTGACTCTTGGTCAGATCAAAAGGCTACAATCATCATAAAAAAATAACTGTGGAATAAAAATATCGCTAATAAAAGAACAAATGAGCGGTTCAAATAAATTCTCGTTGACCAAGCGTGTGTTCAGAAACCTCATTGAAGCCAAAAAAAATCAAATAAAGGCGTCAAACTTAATCGTGCTATCAAAGGCATCACTAATACGCGTGGTATATTTACACTTCTAGTAGCTATACCAAATATTATTAGCCGCTGAGGCCCCAGCTGTTGCAAAAGCCGCTGCATGATGCTCTTTTGGAACCTCTGCTGGAATGGCATTACAAAAAGCAAACAGGACAAGGAATAACAAAGAACATTCAGAAAATGGGAAGAGGTCTCAGATTGCCAGGCATCCAATATTCATATTATAGAAAGGGTCCAAGACTGTTTACTGATATCGCCTATGTCCAGTATTGATTTACTCGATGCTGCTAAAAGACTAAAAATTAAAATCTTTAGAGCTGTTTTTTGCGATCAATTACCAAAACAACCGAACAATAATGAAACTGGTATTATTAATCTCGATAAATTCTCTGGACCAGGCAACCACTGGGTTGGATATGCAATTGATCCACGCGGACTGATTTATTTCGATTCATATGGATTAACGCCACCAATCTGGTATTCAACGTTACTAACACAAGCATTGATTGATCCACCAATAGTGGTCGTGCAATAGTTAATGCACTAGACGCTATATCAAAATGAATAAAAAACACCTCATAAAGTCGTGCATGAATATACCACATTGTCATATTTAAACAGATATTGATAAATATAATTGTAGATATTTACGGAAGACCTGCTTGTGGTATAATTCAGCAGCAAGGTGATTTATCTAAATATGCAACTCTTGATCAGCTCAGAAATGGGATGGACGATTTATTAAATATTACAAGTATGGATAAAAATGAAGTCGTTGTTTTTCAGAATAAACAAGGACGATTAAAGACAAGCAATATACAACTGCCAGTTGTACTTGTACGAGTTCCTACCTCAGTTGTTGATAATATCGTTACTATTACTGATCATGATAAAATACAATATTCTGGTAAGTCAGTTAAAGATTATATCAAGAAGGCTAGTGGTTCATTCACTAGTAGCATTTTCATGACTCGAAATAAAATTATAGACCTTGGAAACCCAACAGTAAATGATGTCGCTGTAACAAAAAAAATATGTCGATAATCAACAATCCAAGTGCGTATTAGCCAACGGGGGCATAATTCGGGCATTTCTCAACATGAATAATAATGGCATTAATAAAAGCATAACACCAGAATCTGATTTTGATGCTGCTAGGAAAAAGTGCACCTGGGTGGCTGCTTGTATTTGAGCCAATTAAGCAAGTCTACTTACATATACATAATCATTATTGTCACGAATACATTTGAAACCCACCGATCAGTCCGTGAATATCGCAGAACCTCGTGGGGAGACGCAATATATTAATTTGTACATACTCTCGTAGAGGGAATATCATAATTAGGATATAAAAAAATGACAAGATATATTGATACTTGTACATCATCTGACAAAAAATCTGCAGTTGTTGGAATTATGCTAATTGAACCCAAATGCAATACATTATGAATCTATGACTGATAGCGCACCAACATTGTTTTTGATAATAATAATAGGTATTTTCATAATGACGCTATCTAGCAAATGCATTCTTTTGAAATAAGTGCATCATTCGTAAAAGGTCTAAGAAAATTCAACATTTACTTATTTTTATCAGATTGTCTTGCTTTTTGTCATATTGGTCGTTTTTTGTGCTGATTTTCTTGATTTCGTTCGGGTTAAAACCCAAAGAGTCATTTAATTGATTTTCAAGAAAATAGACAAAAACATAAAATAGCGACCAAATTCTTCACGTTTATTGATGACTTTTTTGCTTAAAATTTATAATTTTTCAGGAGAAATTATCATTTTTGTCGATTTTCATTAAAATCGATTAGAAAATTACTGGGATAAGAACCGAACACAAAATAGAAATTCGACCAAAAAACGGGCAAAAATTATATAAAATTTGGGTAATAAAATACTTTCACATTCTCTGACAAAATTAAACATTTAATTTGTCAACTACAGCAGCCTCTATCTAAATAAAATATACATGTTTACTACAAACGCAGATATATTGTTCGTACAGTAATACAATACATAAAAGCAGCGCGATAATTCTGCTCTGTCTCTGCAGAGTAAATTAAACGTTTATCTACTTTGGTATATATGTGTCTCGTATAATCGAGGTTTCGAGTCTATAGAGACAAGATTTTAATAATTTTTGCGATTCATGTATTATCTGTAGCAAATTAGCTGTTAGTGTGGTAGCAATTTGTAACAGAGACTCATATTCATGCATCTATTGACTCTGATAACTTTGAATTCACGTATGTTTACAATACGCACAATCTCAAATCCAGGTTATTTTTAGCTTTCATAATTACGTACGAACGACAAATCATGCAGAAAGTACATTAGGTGGCTATTTCAATGTAGTATGCTTTTATGAATGTTTAAAAATTGAAGTAAATTCACTCTGCAGTTCTACAATAATTATAATTTTTATTCAGCAACTCCTGCTTGTACGTAAGTTTTTTTTTGTTGGATAACTATATACTACTTTTGGAAAATGTATATGTAAAACAAATCTATGATCTAGAGGTACTCTCGAACTCATTGTCCGTGGTTCGAGACCCGTGACTGCAGGTTGGCGGCGTAGGAGATTTTGATTCCATTTTTCTTATATAATTGGGGAACGAAATACAGCAGAAACAAGAACACATCTGCACCATATAACAATGTGGTGGGTGTAGTTTTTCTCTCCTCTGGATATTATATGGGGAGGGTGTGTATGAAATCTGCTGAACGTAGTTTATTCTCCCGTTATGATAAGTTTATGTTTGTGCCATCATACTATGTCAGTGCAGTCGTATATAAATCATGTGCAACTGTGTATAAATCATAAATCATATCATCTGTATATAGTTCATTTGCATCTGTTGATAAATCATAAATCATATCATATGTATATAGTTCTTATGCATCTGTTTATAAATCAAATCATATGCATCTGTATGTAGTTCAAAAATCACATACAAATCTGTATATATATATATATATGTGTATATATATATATATATATATATATATATATATATATATATATATATATATATATATATATATATATATATATACAGATATATATATATACATACATATATATATATATATATATATATATATATATATATATATATATATATATATATATATATATATATATATATATTAGAAAATCATGTAATGCAATTGAGAAAGATTATGTTATGTGATTCATTCGAAAGTGACACTGAAAGCAGCGACAGTGAATGTGTTCCTATAACTGTGGTGATGGCTAAACAGAAACCTTGGCAAAATTGACTTTCGAATTATATACATTTTTGAAGAGTGATTTCACGTATTTAAATATTATATGCTAGTTGTATTTTTTTGAATATAAAAGTTTGTATCTTTTTTGCGACAAATTGTAACAATCGTGGATCAATGTTAAAATATCTGGCTGCTGCGTTTGATGATGCGAAAGTTTTTTCTTGGCATGTTTCTGCAGTTATAAATTTAATAGCTTCCTTTGTGAATACTTCACACCTTCCTGTATTTCCAGGTCTAAAATTCTTATTCTGTTTAGTAATTTGCAGGTTAGGTAAATCATTGTTTTTGGGGATTTCCATCAGCGTGGGCAACCATAATTTAGTTTTTAATCAATCCAAAAGAAATTTCGAAGATGACCCTATACGAGAAATAATTTTTATTTCTACCAACATTAAATCTATAACAACCAAATTTATCAAGAGTACCGACTGATTTTTTTGACCTGCAGTTCCTGATCACGAAATTACGAAACGCTTGAAAACCTTTGATGATCGGATGCACTACAAATTCCGTTAGCTCCATTTATATATTTGTCTAAATCATTTTTTTTTAAATCTTGTTAGATAATCCATTGCAGATTTTATCGGATATTTACCTGACAAGATATTATTTTTTGTCATTGTATCGTTTCAGTTCTCTATATTTTAAAACCCAATTTCACATATAATCGAGTTTTTCCTCTGATTCCAATAACTCACGGAACACATGGTTTTAGTCCTGTACTTCCATGTTTGATGCTCTGCATGTGATTTCCACATAATTAATTTACACATGGTTTTTCACAATGAGAGACATGACCACGTTTAAGCCATATGTACTTATTCCTTGTTTGAATCATTATTTGGAATCTGTGGAGGCCTGCCGATTTTATAGTCGCAAGTAGATAATTATTGATGAACTACAAGAGGAATTATTTACGTTACATAAAGAAAAGTTTCCAATGTTACTTGTACCAATGTGCTTTCGCCCAGCATATACTCGACGACAGAATATTAAAGCTGAAATTCCTAGTGGTGGAATAAAATATCTTGTACTGAATGACATTGTGTTCGTTGCTATAGTGATAGAATTGAAACCGAGTGTGATTTCTCAGTTTGGACTAAATGAACAACAACAACACAAAGCGATGAATGATTGAATTTATAAAATGCGATACTATATATATATATATATATATATATATATATATATATATATATATATAGAGAGAGAGAGAGAGAGAGAGAGAGAGAGAGAGAGAGAGAGAGACTACACAGACTGTCACACTACTTTGATGTGACTAATACAATTTGTTCTACATACACTTTATGAAAAGGAGAAAAAAACACGAAAATATGATCTAATCTAACAAATGTATCACCTGTTATGAAAAATGAAAAATGAGAAAAAAATGAGATCCACTTAATCATGTATCTTTTGAACTGAGATTCAGGAAATCTCTTGAAATAAAAGGAAACTTAGCAATACTCATAGTGTTATTTCTGGTACTTAGACTAATTCCTGCATTCAACGTAAATGAATGAACACTAATAAACATACGTCAATAAACTGGAATCCACTTGCTAAACTGACTCTACAGTTTTTACTATGAATTCGGATCTGCAGTCAGCTCTCATTGGACACCGAATCTCCTGTAAGGCTTCGACAGTTCCACTGAGACTCCGTTAGCCCTATAATGTCCAGTGATATCCAATAATGTTCGCTTAGCTCTCTTAATGTCCACCATCCAATGGGCTACAACAGTAATATCCAAAGGGCTACAATAGCTCCCTTAATTCACAATAAATTTCCATAATCACAATAGACGTCCGTAGTCTATAATAATATCCAACACTGCAATAGTATCCAACAGGCTTTAATGATATATAACAGGCTACAATAGTATTGAACAGGCTACTATAGTATGCAACGGGCTACAATAAAACAAAATTATTTGTTACTAACATGGTAGTAAGAACAAGCACTATAAAAACGAAACATCACCCGACGGGACACAAAACCCAGAAATAGTTTCACAAATCAAATAAAAAGAAACTTCGATTCTTACCCATATGGGCTGAGAAATGGTAGAAATTTCGCCTGCCGCTGACGAATTCCTAATGACTTTTGTCTCCGTTTACAATGTATCAAGCTTAAGTCCATAGGAGATATTAATAGTCATAGTCAAATGTCCACTTAATCCATGCTTTTCCGTGGTTCTCCAGGTAACATTGTACGTCTGTACAACGAATAAGGTAAAAAAAAAAAAAGATTAAAGGCAAAACCAAGTTATTTTAACCTTATTCTGTGACATGTTAATGATGTTGTTGACCGTGCATTGAGTATGGATAAATTACCGTGGACGTTAGGATACTCGTCACAAGGATTAATTATCTCTAATACAAACATCTGCATTTTAGATGATCGAATCGAATTGTCAAACTTACTCTATTTTACAATATATCGTGTCAGAAGAATAACTCAGCTAAATAGGGTTAATTATAGATTACGTGATAGCTGAGGAAATCACTGAGGACTAACGACTAACAACCCAAATGTCATTAAGAAAAAATTAGCGGGTTATAAATAATGTGACAAAACAATAAGCGCGACTTTGATATTGATACTGAATTTATTATAACACTAAAACAACTACAGAATAATCACTGTGCAAGCTGTTAAATAATAATGTTATGGCAATATTCGAATAATAATCCAAGACATTTTACCGCAGACAGAAATAATAGTGGTCATAAATGTGATAATGTATTGCTAGCATACCTTGAATGTAATCGACGTCGGGGCGCTAGCTTACATATGTGAACACAGTGGTAATTGTGTATCCACTGAAATTATTTGTAATTGTTCACGCACAAATCCACGTTGTAGGGCAGTAGAATATAGTCTGTATATGGCAGGTCTTCCAGTGGATCCAACCACGCTAGAAATTGTGTGTTGTCACTCACGGGATAGGATCAGTTACTCTTTTTACTACCTTCAAGCTCACCAGGTTGGTATAAATATCTCACAGTTACATTACCTAATACTGGTTGTTCAAAGCGTTATCCATTATCGCTACTGGGTATATATTTTTCTAATTGCATTAGACCTTTCTTGGAAGTTGCACGAGTAATTTCAGTAATTTCATTATTTAATGCAGATATCACACTTGGTAACCTTGCAACCCATTCACGAGATCTCTCACCGGACATAAAATCAGCAGATATTTATTTGCGTATTGATATCCATATAACCGCTCAGCAAGGGTTCATTT
This sequence comes from Potamilus streckersoni, assembly GCA_016746295.1. Classification (NCBI taxonomy): domain Eukaryota; kingdom Metazoa; phylum Mollusca; class Bivalvia; order Unionida; family Unionidae; genus Potamilus; species Potamilus streckersoni. The sequence goes on from JAEAOA010000511.1 coordinate 425,344, forward strand.
TAAATCGTTCAATGATTGCCTGATGACGATGAATTTCAGCATGACCTCATCTGATTTTAACGTTACGTTTTTCCTTCAAAGCTAATACTGCACCAAGAAATTCTTTGCCAGGATTAACCTGTAGAATCTGTGGCCATCATAGACCACCACGTTCGTAAATTCGCTCAAACTCAGTCGCAACTTCAGAGGCTCTCTTTGTTGATAATGGTTTCGTCACTTTATATCTTATTGCAACGTCAACAACAGTTAATGCTTATTTGTACGAAGTTGATTTTCGTCCATGTGTTTTAATAGTATCGTGTGGTAAAAATGAAATATCTGCTTGATGTACTTTGTTATGAGTACTGACATCAAATATGCGTATAGAATATTTTTTAGCTGGTGGTAGATAAATTTGCCATATTGTCTGTCATGCTAACCACGCTGCAGCAACAACGTATGAAGGTTCTGCTTCTTTAGAAAGTTTATTGATCGCCGCTTTGCCCAATATACTCTTTGGGAATAACTAATGGATTCCATTATAATAGTTACATAATTAATTGCCAGACCCCAAGCGTTATTTTACCTTTCATAGCAGATTTTACCAGAACACTAGCGAGTTTGTATCTGATAGATGTATTAGATATAGCACTTAACACATGAATTAATTTCACATCCCCGAGATGCCGTTGCTGCAAATCTTTACTTTTCATAAACAACATCATAAACATGACATGCTTGTTTAATCTTATTTACTAGATGCTTTCCTGTTCTTGTTTGATCTTGATCATCATGTCGGATATCAACTCGAGTTCCAGGAACACAATAATTATATCTGGGTATTTCTCAACGGGATGTTTAGCCCATCGAGTTCTTGGCAATTTCCCTTATGAAGCGTCTATATCACCACCACGCGTTATGTGCGACGCGAAATGCATTTATATCTTTGTGTGCCACATTTTACATATTTACCTGTAATTGCACGTCTTTTATTTTTTTTTGTTATCGTTGTCAATCATGAAGTCCCACCAACGGTGAGGGTGGGTATTCTGCATTCAACACAATATAAACTCGTATTATTTATTATAAGAATATAATTGACTTCTAAGCGAAACAAAAACAAGAATCAGTGAAGCACCATCCAGCGCTTCCGAATTATATCAGAATGATAATAATAGGCCCATTTGGATCTGGTAAAACTAGACTATTGCTTAATCTGATAATACGGTGGATGAAGTGGGACAAATTATATTTAGTGGCACCACCTGTAGAGGATCAAATTAGTTATGAAGTACTTAAAATTTTTAATCAAAATGCAAAATTATTGAAACAAGATGGCAACGATTGTTGATTTTATCACTGATTTTGATGATGCCCCATCCGTAGATGACAGATTCATTATTAATCTCGTTGTATATGATGATGTGAACTGGACAAATAATCCAATCCAGCTAGAATAGTTTCTCCAGGTAGACAAAAAATGCTGACGTGATTTATGTTACATAACGATATACACATATACTTAAGGTGATTAGTGATAACTGCAATATTTTAGTTGTGTTTAATGGAGTAGATAATTATACTTTACAGATTAATTATTATACTTGGTGTTCAGAAGATATGGACATGATCAAGATTAGAAACTTTTTTCAAAAGCAAGAGCTACTCCTTTCGGATTTATAACAATAAATCTATATGATCTATATGACCCAAGATCCAGATATCGTCTAGGTCTTGATACAGTCTTTGTTTAATTCATAGCAGCAGAGAGAGCGAACGACCAATAAAGTGATCAGAAAAGAAATGAAATCGCATACAATTTTGAAAAAATACGTCAACGATAGGATCACAAAAACTGAGCTAATCCAAATGATTTATTATCCATTCTCAACCGCATGGAAATATTCAAGTTAGAGGCTTTGGTTTAGCACCATTGACCTTATTTTAGGTTTCGTATTACGGTTTATATTTAGGTAAACGATGATTCAACCAATTGGCTTGTTCACCCTTCCTGTTGATCTTGATTGATTGATTGATTTAATTTTAACGGCGCACCAGCACTTTTATGCTATTTACCGCCATACAGTAGGTCATATATGTAAAAAGAAAGGTTCAATATCGACCAGCGATATAGTAAAAAATCCATAGTAGTTATAGATAAAATGATAAATGTTGGTAACAGTTAAAAATGTTGGTTACCGATCAACGGGAAATGTAAATGATGTATCTTGATGAAAAGATGTAAATAATAGTTGGTATTTGCATTAGTTAAAAATTAGTTTGGGTAAGGTCATACAAGTTTCAGTTTAAAATAAAGATTTACTTCCTTTAGGAAATCTAAAATACTAGTGATTTGAATAGTATCAAAAAGTTCCTGCATGTCGTGTACATTATAGTATTTATCATACGTAGTTTGCATGTCGGAACACGTGGTCATAAAGTGTTTAACAGTAAATGGAACACCGCAAGGAACGCACTCTGGTGGATCGTAACCTTTTAGTATGTGTGAGTGGGTAATGTATGTATGACCGATTCTGATTCTTGCAATGACAACCTCCTCCCTACGAATAGTTCTGTAGGAAGGAGTCCATTCTTCCAAGATTAGTTTGATGGCATGAAGTTTGTTATTGATTGCATCATCCCATGATACCTGCCACTTTTGACGTAGATACTTTTTGATACAAGGTTTAAAATCAGAATATGGTAATTTAAAATCCGATGGTTCTAAAGATAGGGCCATCTTAGCAGCCCGGTATGCTTCTTCGTTACCTCTAATACCAATATGGCTAGGTAGCCAACAGTATACTATATTGCATGAGGCAAGGCACTAAGCTCAGAGTTTTTGATCAGAACATTCACCAATAGTGGATTATCTAGTTTGATATTGTGTAGCGCCTGAAGCACTGATAATGAGTCACAGAAGATAATACTATTTAGAATGTGTTTAGATTCGATAAATGTCAGAGCAAGGTCTATTGCTCTGATTTCCGCTGAAAATATGGATGCATCATTTGGCAAACGATCTTTGTTTATGTGTTTGCCACTAACGAAGGCTGCAGCAGCCTTATCAGCAACCTTTGATCCATCAGTATAAAATCTAGCATAATGTGTAAAGTCATTGAGAAGATCATGATAAGAGTTCAAGAATAGGATAGGGTTTGTCTCAGATTTTTCCGATCGTGTAACGTAAAAATCACTTGGGGTTGCTTAATGAGCCAAGGTGGTGTTTTCGAGACAAATGTTTTCTGGATTGAAGATAGATTACATTTGATTTGGTCAAAGCAGGATGATATTCTAATACCAAATGAAGGTATAGCATTTGGTTTATTTACGTATAAAGCTTTGTAAGCAGGGTAAAGAGGGTTGGATCGTAACTTAAGAGCATAATGTGCAGAAAGCGTTTCTCTGCGATGCGATAAAGGTGGTTTATTCGCTTCCGCGAGAAGGCTTTCACACGGAGATGTCTTAAATGCTCCTAGAGCAAGTCTTTTTCCCTGATGATGAATTGGGTCAAGCATTTTCAAATACGACTTCCTAGCTGAACCATAAACAATGCATCCATAGTCTAAGATGGAACGGATAAATGTTCTATACAAATTAAGGAGAACTTTTTTATCATCACCCCAATCAGTGTGAGCAATTACTTTAATCAAATGTAAGGCTTTTAAGCATTTAGCTTTCAAATTCTTAATGTGTGGTATGAATGTCAGCTTTTTGTCAAATAGAATATCCAATAATTTGTTTCCTCAACAACTGGAATAGGTGTTCCATCCAGCGTGAGTTTTAGGTTATCATGATGTCTTCGCAACTGACAAAAATGCATACATACTGTTTTTGATTTTGAAAATTTGAAACCGTTATTACTGGCCCAACTTTGAATCTTATTGATATTTTGCTGGAGTTGCCTCTCAATTGTATGCATGTTTTTTGAGCGATAACAAATTACAAAATCCTCAACATATAATGAGCAATCAATACCGGGAGCAAAGCATTTGGTGATACTATTGATTTTGATGTTAAATAGCGTCACAGATAAAATACTGCCCTGGGGCACACCCATCTCTTGCTGGTGCGTATCGGAGAGGGTAGAGCCAACTCGAACTTTGAATTCCCTGTCAGCGAGAAAATTGGAGATAAATGAGGGCAGACGGCCTTTGAGTCCCAGATCGTGCAGGTCTTTTAGTATCCCGTACTTTCATGTTGTGTCATAGACCTTTTCTAAATAAAAGAAAAACCGCTACTAAATGTTCTTTTTTATAAAGGTATCACGAATGAATGTTTCTAGTCTAACTAGATGATCATTAGTACTCCGTCCATATCGAAAGCCACTTTGGAAAGGAGATATTAAATTGTTAGCTTCCAAGTACCAGAGAAGTCGAAAATTGATCATTCGTTCCATTGTTTTGCACACACAGCTTGTCAGTGCAATTGGTCGGTAGCTATTGGGGTCTTCGCTATCTTTACCGGGATTGAGAACTGGTATTACAGTTGCTTCTTTCCAGTTTTTGGGTATATTACCAATAATCCATAAATCATTGAAGAGTTTCAAAAGAGTTGTTAATGATGATTCTGGAAGGTGTTTCAAAAACTGGTAATGTATTTCATCAGGCCCAGTGGATGTATCATGGGCCTTATCTAAAGCCTCCCTAAGCTCCGATAATGAGAACAACTGATTATAACTTTCCGAGTTGTTGGATGTGAATTTTAAACCTGACTTCTCTTTTTGAGCTTTAAGTTTTTGGAAGTCTATGGTATAATTGGATGATGATGAATATTTGGAGAAACTGTCAGCAAGAGTATTTGCAATGTCACGTTTTGAATTAAAGTTGTTATTGTTTAGTTGCTTTAGTTGCAGGTATCGGAGAGGGTTTTGTGTGTTCTTTCCGTTTATTTTGCGTACAGTATCCCAAACGTTCTGAACAGAGAAACGAGAGTTTAAATAAGAAACATATTTCTTCCATGATGATCGTTTACTTTCCCTGATTGTGCGACGAACTTTGGCTCGGGCAATGCGATATATATTTAAGTTTTCGAACGTCGGATGATTATTAAATTTGTTTAATGCTTTTCGACGTAGTCTAATGGCTTCTGTACATTCCTTAGTGACCCAAGGTTTTAAAATTCTTTAACAGTTGGTAGAGGACTTGGGAATAGAGTCTTCTGCAATTTCTATTAAAATAGATGTAAAAAGCTGAATGGGATCATTAACATTGAAAACTGTGTCCTCATTCAGCCTAGTTTTGCAGAGTATTTCGAACTTGACCCAGTCGGCCTTCTTTAAATTCCATTGTGGAATTACTTCATCAATTGTAGAGTTAATATTTACAAGGGAGATTGGGAAGTGATCGCTACTGTGAAGATCATCAGCGACCTTCCATTATAGTCCAAAAGCAGCGAGGGAGAACCAATTATCAAATCGATGCATGTGCATGTACCCGTGCCTGGGTGTAGATATGTAGGTGCTTTGGTATTATAGGGACACAGATCGTGTCTAGAAATAATGTCTTCAATTTTGTGACCTCTGTCACTTATATGATTTGATCCCCATAAAATATTATGGGCATTAAAATTTCCAAGTAAAACAAATGGTGCAGGAAGTTGTTGAACAAGGATATCTAATTCGTTTGGAACTAGGTTAGTGTTTGGTGGTAAGTAAATAGAGCAAGATTTAATCACTCGCTGAAGAGTGACGCGTACAGCAATGGCTTGTAAATTTGTGTTTAGAGGAATGACCTTATGAGGGGCTCTATTGTTCACAATAACATAGACTCTCCCTGAGGCCCTGTCAACATTCTGAGAGTAGTGGTTAAACAGGGAGTAGATTTTAAGTGTGATGTTGTCTGTATTTTTCAAAAATGTTTCCTGAAGGCATAGTATTGCAGAATCATGTTCATCTAAAAGCAGAAGAATATCATGGTAGGTGGCTTTAAGTCCTTGTACAATTCCATTGTAAAATGATGTTCTTCATTACAACTGTATATTAGACCTTTTGAGTGGCAAACAATTTGGTTATTTATCTGGAGGAAGTAGGGGGTGTATCTTTTGTTATTGGATCTGGAGTTACCCTGAGGACATGAAGCAGATTCCTCCGCATCCATGTCCTCTAGGTCTTCAAACCTGTTGTGTGTTTTTATAGGGTCATCACAGCCTTTTTTATGCCTATTTGTTTGAAGCCTTTTCTTGCTATTTGGTGATTTTGGTGGTGAGGTAATGTTGAATGTTGTTTGCGTCGATGTAGAGTTTTTCTGCGGTCTATAGTGTGGGATGTTTGAGTCAGAATGGGGTTCAGGCGGGTTTGTTTGAGTTTGTGCGTCGTCTTTCGTTGCTTTTTGGCTGCTCTTCACTACAGTTGAGAAGGATGGGCCGGGGAATGATCTAGCCTGAACAAGCTTCCTGGCCTCTGGATAGGGAATATTATTAGTGTATTTAATCCTCTAAATTTCCTTCTCCTGTCTCCAAGTGTCGCATTCCTTGGAACTAGCATGATGTTCTTTGCCGCAGTTTACGCAGTGCGGAGTGGCCTTGCACTCTGATTCCCGGTGGGAGGAGTCGCCACACCGGCCACAGATTTGGCTTCTAGAGCATCTGTCTTCATGATGGCCATATTTTTGGCATTTGTAACATCGGAGGGTATTTGGTATATATACCTCAATCTTAACTTGTAAGAAGCCAACCTTGACCACTTTAGGTAATATGGCTTATTAAAGGTGATTACAATAGTGTTGGTGTCCTGCAGATTGTTGTTTCGTTTGATACGAATTCTACGGACTGCAGTGACACCTTCAGTTTTCATGCCCTCGACGATGTCCTTGTCGCAGACTCCAGCAAGGTCACGGCAACGAATGATGCCTTTTGATGTATTAAGTGTAGAGTAGGCAGAGGAGGTTACTAGAATATCGTGAAAGGTCTTAATTTTCAGTATATTTTCAAATTGAGCTTTGCGCTCACACTCTACAAGTAGGTCACCTGATCTTAGCTTCTTCACACTTTTCGGCTTGCCGACTAATCCAAGTAATCTTTTCGACTATAAATTTGTGACAATGTGGCAAGTTGTTTAGCTTTGTCTTTTGAGTGGATGACCATGAAGCAAGGAAAGGATTCCACACTACATGGTTCATCATCCGACTCTGATGACACAGTTTTGGTTCGTTTTGGAGTTTTTCTTTTGAATTCTCCATGATGGCAGTTTGAAATATTCAGCACCCGTGCTCCCCACCCACCAAGGAGCCCAACAAAGGGACACTTTTCAAGTGCCAGGGATACACAAATACGATACTCAGTTGGTAAAATTACCTTTGGTTGACCCTAAAGTTGCCAATTTCGAAGGTCAGTAAAATTACCCCCTGATTGACCCGTTACGCCACCACCTTCTAGGAAGTCTTCTAAGATTTAGGAAATGGAAAGATATAGGAATAGAATATAGGGGCAACGGTGGTATCAAACGAGATACAAGAATAAATTAAAAGGAGGTGAGAGAGTAAATAAAGACATCCTAGGGCTCGGCGTGACCAGCCGATTTGTCGAGACCGGGCCCATCTCAACCACCCGTCTTAAGAGAAGTAGAGGCCAAATTAGTGTGTTGCAACTACCAGGATCCTTTCCTCCTCCGTTACGGGTCGCAACCCACGGCAAACAGGTTGCCTCTACTTAGTCGCCTTTTACGACACGTAGCGAGGCACGTCGGGCCAATTTTACAACCCCGAACCCGCAGAGGGACCTGTTGCTCTTGTACTACGAACATATGCATATGAATAACTGGTCTAAGACGTCCTATGAGCTATATTGTAATAAATACTGCTTCTCTACGCCTCAGCCTACATATAATCATCGTCAAGTTTGTAAAATAGATGGGTGAAAAGTATAGAATCCAAATATTCGTTGTAACGATAAAAATGTGTATAATGTGTGCTATAAAATGTTTACAGTTTTATGAAATCTAGTGCATCGTTTATACGTTATCTTATTTGTATCTGACACTAACATGGATACAGCATAAATATACTCATAGTTTAATCTTAATTTGCATTTTCTGCATTAAGATTAGTTATGTTACGATCGATTTCTTTATTCGATTTATCCTAATGTATTCTACCCAATTAACTGCAAAATACCAATGTATCCAAATATAATTACTAATTTGTTATGCTGTCGAAAAACACAAACATTTCATTAGGGTAACGTTATTGATATCATTTATAATTACTCCTAAGAACCAACTGTAGCAGACTAATAACTGCTTAGTGTCGGTGTTAAAACCTTGAACATCTTTACCTCATCGCAACTGCTGAATGACGTATTAAACTAGAAACGTATGACTTAATTTTAGACATTATTTTATCTTTTTTTTTATCTTAAGCGCCTGTTATGCTCTTCACGTGTTTCATTCTTACAAAAAGACTACTTCTGACTTTCAGTCAAAATTTTAATATTACTTTACTACCTTTGGGATTTTATACAGTAAATTATAAAAAGGTAAACAACTAATAACCCTGTAGTGTTGTGTGGATTTTAACCACTTATTGCTTTTACACAACTGTGCATCCGCGTGGAAGCTTTGATTCTCAAGTCTGCGTGGAAGCCATGTCAGAGATTGTAGGCTGGGGGTCATTATAGTAAATGTGGCCTCAAACAGGCATATTATAATACTACTGCTGGTCAAATGAGAATATTGTTCAAACTTTGTTTCTTCCTGGATTTCATTTACTATATCATTTGTTATCTATTTCCCTTATTTTCGAAATCGTTATTCTATGCAATGCTCTATATTTTCATAATAATGCTACACAAATCATAGCAAACCTTAATAAATTATTTAATTACTCTGAAAAATTCTTTGACCCAACCGTATTGTTTTTCATAATGCATCACAAAGCCAACCATAAACTAACTCAATATTATTTATTAATGATAACAGGTTTCTTTTGTTGATGCCAGATAACGTCTATATCTGGTAAACAACTGATGACAGTCCATATCTGATATAATCTGGCTGAGATGATTGCATATAGTTATTGGACATTTTTGAAGACACGTACCCATTTATTTTTTAAATTTGGGACGGAATGTCTGCATGCTTTCTTAATATTGTATATATGTTTACAATGTTTTGAAATGAACTTACTTTGTTGGGTTAGCAAGGTTTACGCGAACGTTGCACTAGATGGTTGCATCTGTGTCCATTTCAACCAGCACCGTCATTGTCTTTTACGCCCTCATAGTTTATTTTAATCATCGATGGGTAAAGTGTACAATAGGACAGTTGTGATAAGACTACTTTGGAAGGCGGCGAGAATTTTCGAATAAACAAGTATTCCCGAAATGTAACCGGAATTAAATTATTTTGTATCTGGTTAGTGCTACACCGTTTAGTATCGAATGCTCCAACAACAATTCAGAGTGGTGTGCCTATGATAGTAGATGAAGTAGAAATTACCGCAATGCCTAAGCAAGCTTTTACTTCTGCGGCGAGTCCACAAACCGTATCGACAAAACAACACACACGCTTGGATTTGGCGAGTAGAACCGTCTTCATTGCGCTTCGATTATTTTTTCCACATTGTTACCTTTGTTAGTCCATTACAACTAGTTATTTCGGTCGATTTCTATTCGACCCTTGGTAATATTATATTTGAGCATATATAATGGCTTGGTAAGGCACGAAGATATTGGTCAACAAGCGGCACATACTCGCCATTATTTTTTGCATCCCTGTCAGCCAAATAAGCACTACAGCTATAAATAATGCAATACGATAACGCAACTGTTCAGAATTCATAGCATATATAATGATAAATCTAGTGTACAATCAGCAAATACGGGTAAGTGGCTTTGCGTATAAACATGTTCAGATGGACATAAGTGTTTTGTATATGTTTGCAATATAGGTTCTAACTCACAATGTAGAATCAATAAGAGCTTTAGCAAAATGTCTGCACTTTTAGCTTTCTGTTCCAATTTTGCAATGAGAGCGTTGAATGAAACAGTGGCATCATCCAGAGATGGCAATCCAAAGCCATCTGTGTAAATAATCGCTTTACGTAGAGGTTCCCACGCATGAAACACAATGCTTTCCCGGTGATGTCGAATCCACGGTAACTATGCCGATTTCAAAAGGAAGATTATCAACGCAAGTGCATCCCGCGTACACACACCTCAGAAATATTGTCTGACTTTGTCACCGTGAGTAGATCAAAATTAGTGAAAGACACACTTTCGTAGCCATTAACCGCGAGGCCTGAAACGCCATAGTCTTGTCAGAGAGAATCACGACAATTCATCTTTAACTCTCAAAAGGTCTCGGCCGCCATGGTATTCTTGATGAGCAACTGCTACAAAATTGACGTCGCAGCTTTGCAGACTTCTTGCGCGTTGTTGCTATTGGGGAAGGACCCATATTCTTTCCAATCTGTCCACACTTTTGTAGATCTGCTGTTTATATGCAGCCGAACAATCATTAACTTTGCGCTATGCTGACACTTGAAAAAGCAACTTTTTCTGGATACCGTGTCTCAAAGACTTCTCAAAAATGCTTTATCCCGCCATAACTGTTTATATATTTTCTTCAACATCAAAATACTTTCCATTTCAATTTGTTTTTTTTTGTGGCTTACGCTTGGGTGATTTTGGAGGGTACAACATTTAAGCCTCTGCGAACAATAATATTAAATGTGTGGTCGGCTTCAAACCAGCAATAATGAGTGTTCGTTATATCATGTGCCTCAATCCACAAAATATCATCTCGAGTAAAAATCGTCAAGTGATATCAGTTCACCTCACAATGTCGACGTGTTTCTCATCCGATATTAAATTGCAATCTGTTCTATATCTGTTAAAGAGGGTATGATTGATCGTTTATGAAATATTCCGCTCCCTTTTATAATAGACACCGAGTTAACTGTGTATGCCAGTTCGCACGGTTATTGGAAGGGTGAAGCACCCATAGAAAAGTTATATCAAATGTTGCCAGAGCGAGGCATTCCAAAACATATTTGTGGCAGACTTACAATGACACTTTTACGTGGATTGTTTTATATTAGGAAACCAGCTAAGTTCTCTGGGCTGATATTTCTTTCTCCCACATAAACGCGTTGAGGCACTCCAATAGAGCATATTTAAGGCACAAATTCGTTGTATTCTTCCAATGAGCTTGGCGGAATTGTCGTTCTTGAATTTCCATTAGACACTTTCTTGTTGAGTTTTCTGAACAGTGGACGGACTACCGGGTGCTCCTTTGTGCCATGTTGAGTTGTCTGAACAGTGGACGGCATATTGGGTGCTCGATGGTGCCAAAATCGTTTAAAGACTAGTCCATGTATGCGATGATTTCATTATTGAGGTGCTTCAGCAGTAAGTTAGTATACGTGAACCTGACAGAAATGTTATTATAGTACCACGGAATAATCCAGTGGTAGTAACCCGAATGAACGTAAGTTGTTTTCCTCAACTTCAGCTTAGCTTCTTGCTTTGTACAGAACTCACTTTACTACTAAATACCTTACGTGACATAAATACTGTAAAGTGCTATTGACCAATGTCCCGAACAAGGTCAACACGAATTACTTTTCCCGATCACGGCATTGTTCCAAAGCTTGTCCTTTCCCAGACCATGGGTAGATTCAGTTCAGTTCGCAGATCTTTATTAATCTGAATGCAAGAAGCCATCCACGCACGTTGGCAAAATTGCCGTACTTAGAGGAGTTTACACAACAAACAATCCCAACTGCAGATACAAATGTAAGGTTTTGTACGTGGACGACATAACTGTGACTGTTGCTTACGTTCTGGACAAGCTTGGTGTATGCAGTGACCTTATGCCCTAATATGATAACAAAACTTTGCAAGGCATCAACAACGCATATGGAACTTATGTATAATTATTTTGGGCATCCGTTTATTCTTTATCAACTTCGCAAAAACATATATGTTTGCTTTTTTATAATACTCTTATATATGTTTGTGTATGTCCTCTGGCACAATCCAATGAAACTCACCTAATTGTTTTAGTTGTATCACTGCTGTCAAATAAAGAATAATTGTGTCACGATAACAGATATAGCTGTATTAGGGGAAAAGATCTGATTCACCTACGAGTGGGCTGTTTACACGGCCGAAACGGGTGATTTGCGTTGAAAATCCTGCCGCAGATACCTCGTTCTAAAATTAAATGTTGATCAATGTCTGTGAATAGTTCTAACTCGAATTTTTTTAATTAGCCGCGCATGCCATGCCATATCCCATTGATAAATATTATGCATAGTCAATCTTGTGCACGAGCATGGACAGCAACACATTAGTGCGTAGATACAGGTACTGACAGTCACCAAAACTTCAACAACCAAGTGCAGAACAGCCGACGTTCCCTTTTACGTGTTCCTCGGAGGAAATACAGTGTCCTGACATCAATGAATTAAAGCCCTCAGTCAAAAGCAAATTAGATTCAGAAAACATTTTCTAGTTAACCATGTACTAGTAGAATATGTTCATTCACGCTTAAGCAAACCAAACCTTCCAGGTTTATCGGGTGGAGGGCCACGTATTCATGAATAATTGTAAAACGATTGCCTTTTCCTGACGCAAAAGTTATTGTAAATAAGTTTCTCCAGTCTGGAAATGAGAAACTTCAGTGAGTCACTGAGCTGCTGTTGGCCAAGCTGGAATATCATTTATTTTGTCATGCTGTTTGGACTCACACGTATTGGTTCATTCGACGAGCTTGCAAATCCTAGCATAATTAGGTGGAAATTGTTCTCGCAGAGATGATGATCATTTTGTGTTCTTTTTCGTGATGAGTAAATTCACAACTGCAGATTTCATGCGTTGTGCCATTTTCCTGTACGCGCCAGTGACAATGGTCGAGAAAGTTTTCATTGCTTTACAGAAAACCACTTTATCAATGAGACGCTGTATACCTTGAGAATGACCTCGAGGATTATCATCATATCTGAATCCGAAAAGAGGTGTAATTTCCAGGGATTTAATAAATACATCAGCCGTGTTCTTACTGCTATACAACATTAATGTAGCTGTTGCTGTTCAGTGCTAACAATGCATGCAACATTGAAAGGGAACCATTTTCCATTTTCCAGAATTCTTGCTGTGACGTCAAACGTTACGTAAATCAACACGACTCCTAAGTGGTTGCTGTCAAATCTTCACGTAGGTCATTGGAGATCTGATTTTAATCAGATTGATATATTAATATAAATGTGCTGTTGTTTCGCAATGTAATTTAATTGGTCAAACGTGGCTGTTATGGAGGAAGACCTAATAGTAAAAGTATGTCAGCCTTTGCAGCAACTCTCGTTTTTCTCCTTCACTGCATTATCGACGTTTTCATTGACAAAAAGTTTTTGGTTTCACTTTGAAGGTTGCTCCGTTTTGTTTTCTTTTGTTTTTCCTATTTTTGGTTTTTGGGGGTCTTGGTTCCGTTTTTTGAGGGGTTGTTTGTTTTTTAGTTTTCGTTTTTTGTGTTGGGTGGGAGTTTCAGCCACCGGCCTGTTGGTGAATCTTTGCCGCCTCTCGTGATAATTTTTGGAAATATTTCGAAATGGCCGGCATTAAGAATTACACACATTGACTTTAGACCTCATTTACGAGGTGGTCAAGCACCATGGTTAACACGCAAAACAAGCAAGTGTGATTTACAGTTTACGTAAGGACATTTTCAGCTTATATGTTCACGTTTCCCAAGAGGTACGACTTGGCATGAATTACGTCTCAATGAATATTATATATATATATATATATATATATATATATATATATATATATATATATATATATATATATATATATATATATATATATATATATATATATATATATATACTCACAGAGACTTTTAGTCTGTAATTAAATTTCTCGTTCCTTCGGTTTTACGTATATATTGCATTTTTGTAACTCATGATTTACCGTCTTCGGCACAGGAGAAAGATCTCCATAATCCAGAGCAGATTATGGAATTTTAAGTCTTGAAGTAGATGATGCTTTGACAGATATCGGTAAATACTGTTGCTTCAGGATCCAATAACTAAACAGACTCGTCATCTCAAGGCCAATACAAATTGTTAGGTCCCTCCAGAGATAAAATTGTCTCCAACATGTGTTTAGTCAAAATAATAAAAGTTGTTTAGTCAAAATAAACCCTGATGTTTCGTCAACACGCATTTTACCAACTCATACAGGACCATCCAGTGTTTGTTCGCATGCAAAAACGTAAATTGACCTGTCATGTTCACGTTCATATATGTCATTTATGGTGTTTGGGGCTTCATCGTTGAATATATAATAGTAAACTTTATCTCAGCTGCCTTTCTTCTGCATGTTTGTCTTTATCGTATTTCTTCTCAAGGTTGATCAATATTGATGCCATCGGTATATAAAAGCTGAAAACATTTCTCTAATTGAGGCGGTCTTCTTTACCTTCTCTACTCATTCAATATCTGTATTGTCCTTGCTTTACAGTTCGCTGCGTACGCTGGATGTTTCATTGTCTTTGATCATTGGTGACTCGATTGACGTCAACTATATCACGTTTTCTTGTACAATATAATACAGTGATTTTTCTGATATGTTGTTAAAGTTTACGCCAAGTATTCTAACCCTATCACTCACCAGATAATTTTTCATGGTGCTCCGAATACCTCTTGTGAAATTATATAACACTGTTTCATAGGAAATGTACTTTTCTAACTTGAGCAGGTGGGATATGTGCCTTAGACTACCTGCCACCTTAACCTAGTCTGGCTGGCATACCAGCCTGTTCCTACCCAGTAGGTATACTTAGTTCCTCTGCCATATTTTGCGTAGTTATACACTATTATGTTGGGGCGATGGTGGTATTATTTGTATATAAATGTAAAGTATATGTTTATTTTATTGATATGGGTTTGTCGTGACGTATCTTTCATATGGGGATTGCAATTTTCTAACTTCTGCAGGTTCGGGTTGAACGATACTCTACCGACCACCTTCTGCTATTGGTAGTAGTATATGCTACCGCCTCCTTCCCAGTGGATTTACTTTGCTCTTCTAATATTTGTCTCATGTTAAAGAAAAGTCTTATATGCAGTATTATGCATGCACGTTTATACCCTCTTTATTTATTTACCTACGTGTGTACTCATGATTTGCCCTCTTTAGCACAGGAGAAAGCTCTCCATAATCCAGGGCAGATTATGGAATTTTAAGTCGATGATGCTTTGATAGATATAGGTGAATAATGTTGCTTCAGGATCCAATAACTAATCAGACTTGTCGACTCAAGGCCAACACAAATTGTTAGGTCCTTCCAGAGCTAAAATTGTCTCCAACATGTGAGTAGGAAAAATAAACCCTGATGTTTCATCAACACGCATTTTACCAACTCATACAGGACCATCCAGTGTTTGTTTGCATGCAAAAACGTTAACTGACCTGCCACGTTCACGTTCATATATGTCATTTATTATCTGGGAATTAATCATTGAATATATAATAGTAAACCTTATCACAGCTGCCTTTCTTCTGCATTTTGTTTTTGTCTTTATCGTATTTCTTCTCAAGGTTGATCAATGTTCATGCCATCTGCATATAAAAGCTGAAAGCATTTCTCTAATTGAAGCTTTCTTCTTTACCTTCTCTACTCATTAAATATCTGTATTGTCCTTGTTTTACAGTTCGCTTTATCTGCGGGATGTTTCATTGTCATTGCTCATTGGTGACTCGATTGACGTCAACTATATCACGTTTTTTTTGTACAATATCATACAGTAACTTTTCTGATGTATTATTATAGTTTACGCCAAGCATTCTAACTCTATCACTCTCCAGGTAATTTTCCAAGGTGCTCCGAACACCTCTTGTGAAATTATATAACACTGTTTCATAAGGAATGTACTTTTCTAACCTGAGCAGGAGAGAAATGGGCCTTAGACTTCCTGCCACCTTAAACTAGTCTGGCTGGCATAGCCTGTTCCTACCCAGTAGGTATACTTAGTTCCTCTGCCATATTTTGCGTAGTTATACACTATTATGTTGGAGCGATGGTGGTATTATTTTTATATAAATGTAAAGTATATGTTTATTTCATTGGGTTTGTCGTTGTGACGTATTTTTCATATGGGGGTTGCAAATTTCTAACTTCTGTGAGTTAGGGTTGAACGAAACCTTACCGACCAGCTTCTGCTATTGGGAGTAATATATGCTACCGCCTTTTTCCCAGTGGAAATGATTTGCTCTTCTCTTATTTCAGTCTCATGAAAAGTCTTATATGCAGTTTTATGCATCCACGTTTATAACCTCATAATTTATGTACCTACGTGTGTACTTTCCTACTTTTAGTGATTTATTTACTACTTTTCTTCTCCGTATTCTCTACACTTTTCAATGAGATCGAAAGCGCAAGTTTGAAGAATAATGTATCCTATCATCTCTTACTTCACGCTCGAAAAGCACTTTTGTTGTTGTGGGGGACTCGAGAAACGATGATCTTTTTCAAACTTTACATTATTTAACTGTTCCTAAGTTTTCTTTATTTCCGTTCATTTTTTAGCTGACTACCGTATTATATATGTCTCTCTTGTCCAGCCCGTTTGTATAAATTAGTGAGTCATTATTATAAAATCGGTATTCCTTTTTTTAGGAAGGTTTTGTTAATAGTAGTTTTAGAATCATTCTCCATCGGTACAGTGGGCTTAGCGGTATTTGATTCATCATATGTCTTGTAAATGCATATTCACATGTTAATCATCTATTATGCAGGTGTGATCATCACAAATTTTTCATATGTTGTATTAATCCCGTCCACATTTCACACTCTTTAGATCCATTTTCGAGTTATGTATTTTACGTGTTTTATTACGTGCTTTTGTTATCTTCTATAACTCTTAATATTTGATAAACCTTTCTGTTATTGTCTTTCTCAAATATTGTTTTCATTGTGTATTTAAATTTGATTCATTAGATATACAAACTCTTGTATTGAGGATAAAAAATCTTGAGATCGTGTGATAATGTGGAAATAATATTATCAACAGAATGGTCTGATTGTTTCAAGAGGATGTTGTGAGAGATACACTGAATCCTTAATGCGATTGTTTGTTTACCTTGGAAACTCGTCGAGTTAAATGTTATGATAGAGCTTGCTTTCAAAATGTGTGTACCTTCTGCATAGCACTTTCATCTAGTTGGTCTAGCAATTATACCTTCTGAGCTATGTAATGAGTTCACATTATGCTACACCAGGTACTTTGTTTTAATTATCTAATTTGGCTGCACCTTCATTTACAATCGGGCATCTTTAGCACCTTTTAACTTGGGCTACAATACACGGTGTACTTTCATGAGGCAAAGCATCAGAGTACATTCTCTTGTGTATCCTCCATTTGCACCTTCTGCCACGGTCATCGCCAGTGCTTCGACAATACACCCTGAATAATATTTATGGTGCTGATAATAAACGCATAACGCAATAGTTCCAGAAATCACCAACTATTTGAAATAGAAGAATAAATATGGCACCGTCTACACTGACGTATGAATATTAAAGCAAGAATTTATCTACTTAATAAATTATCCAATTAGTCATTTATAATTTCTTTTACACCACATTTATGTTATTTTGAATTGTTCTTAAATATATTTAGTTACATAATTTAATCATATATTTATCTCTGGCAGACAATTGCCCTAACAAAGTCATTTGTGCTGACAATTTCTGTTTTTATTGTCTCTTCTATTATGAATAGAATTTGGGGACCCACAATCATGGAAATGCCTTTTGAGTCTGCTCATAATCCTTGAAAATATACGTCGAATTTTATTTTAGATTTACAAAAAAAGGATGATCCATAACTGAAAGATATAAATCTGTGACTCTTGGGAGGAATTTTTTCGTCCAGCGTATCACCACTAATCAGTAGATTAGAAAAAATCAGAAATTGTTATAAATTGTTATGTTCCAGATGGCCTACTGCAACATCATCTGCACAATTCAAATGCAAATAGTGATGGATTAACAGTAGACGAAGATGCCCGGCACGAATTTCAGATCTTGAGGAATGATTTGTTAAAGCGATTTGTTTCCTCTAGAATGATGAGAGTGCACATTTCTGACTATTAGAAGTGTTATCAGAAGTGTAAACATAAATGTCGGAGTCAAGTTTTGGGAATGATACAATAGCTGGCTCAGTTGAAACGAAAAATTGCACAGGACAGTAACATGAAATAAGACCCATAATAATATCAAATCATACCATGATTAAGATCGTTCAGAAAGCAACTACAACCAATATCAACAAAAACCATAAATCACTTCCTACAACACGTGAAATAACGTGTGCACTCAACCATTAGAAGGGATCATAAAGAATATCGTACTCAATTTGACATTTCGGTTAAACTAAATGGGTGGGATTATTCGACAAAATCTCTGTATTTGTCAACCAGAATTGCAAGGAAGTAATAGAGCGCTTCAAACCGAAGTAACCCCAGTGCAAATGAAGGATTATCAAACGATTACTCTTGCATTAAATACATGTAATTGGGAAAGTAATTGATACAGAGGCAAGTGTTGATTGTATTTAAAGAATAAATTCTATTTCGCGTCCTGAAGAAAACGCTAGGTCTCTCCATTTATGGGGATGGCAAAATTCAACATCCCGTGATAATAAAAGCCATACTTTTTTTTATAAGCGAAAGTAGCAATGCGCGATTGCGACGAGTTTTTTTTCGAGTAACAACTGCATATTTGTTGAAGGCAAAACAGTTCCTTGTTCCAGACATGAAACAGCGCCGAGTCGACTTGCTGTCGAGTTGCTTAAACGAAAGCAATGTATTCGACCCAAGAAACAAATTATTAGCGGGTATTGACATTTTGGTCCCTGATAGGGAGACTCTGATAGAATATTACATATATTTCAATAAGATCTAGATACTATATTGGTCGGGCATTGATGAATCGCGCGTCTGGGATAGTTCCGTTGAGAAATGGAACGTGAGTAATACATTGTGCAAGATGTTTGAAAACACTCAGCGACGTGCGACTCCGTTGACAAAGCACTAACTGCATTGACTAGAACAGTCAACGTACACGCCGCGAAAGATACACAATATGCTATAGATGTACCATCGTATATAGTTCAACTCATTACAGGATATGCAAAGGTAAGCAATAAAGACAAGATGTTGTGCAATCTTTTGCTAGAAGTTCAATCCGATTATGCAATATCATCAGATGATGTGGAGTGCACTAACATATTTGAACACACAATTGGCACGGGCACTGCTCATACTATTCTACAACCACCGAGACGAATTTCTCAGGCAAAATGTAGCACAAGAGAAGGCACCGCTATCAAAAATGGAGGAGGAGGGAATCATAGAGTTTTTTTTATCGAGCCCTTAGTACTCTCCTATCGTACTCATTGGCAGGTAAGATTCATCCTTGTGTCTCTGCTGAAATTATATATAGCTAAATGACATTACCCTCAAAGACACTAATCCTCTATGTTGATGACGCACTCGATACTCTTTGTATACTGGCAAACAAAACATGCAGATACCACTAGACCTCTTCATAAGTTCACAGAGAAAATCAACCTTTTGATTTGAATGATATATATTAAAACGCTTAAAGAAATTTACATTAGTGCTCCAGTTTTATCCTATCCTAACGAAATGTGTATTTATCTTGGACATTTATGCCAGTGGATTGGGATTTGGTATTGTTACGTACATGTAATTAGATTGCTTGTGTGTAACGTTTACAATTCTTTTTATTTCAGTTTTGTTTCGTTTTATTTAAATGCCATGAATATTTTTCTCGGAGTCTGGGGTTGTTTGTAATGAGATATATTTTTATAGCAATTTTTTTTTACTTAAGACAAAGATGTGTTACGTGAGAATCATCATTTAATCCGACTTATCCTGGTAACTGTCAACAGCAAGTTAAAATGATAGGTCAGTATTGGAGGCATAATTTCTTTGCGTGATCACTGTAAGCTGTTTGTTTAGATTCTTAAATAGGTTTATACTGGAGGACGTGATCAAAATAGTGTAGTAAGAAACTACATTACCAATCTCGCGAGACTTTAAATGAAATTTAAAATACGTAATCATATTAATTTTTTGTGCAGAGTAATTCTAGCACCTTGAAGGAATAAGGTGTATTATTTTTTTAGTTTCTTGCCACAATTATTTATTATTCGTCTGATTTTTGGATTTATCAATTTATTCTCCTGAACACTCAATAAATTTACTTTCGTATACAAATTTCTGAAAGATATTCATAGAAGTTTATTCTGGAATTATTCTTTCTAATGTTTTAGCACCATTGTCTTATTGCAGAAAGTTTAATGCCAGGCCAGACTGTGGAACCTTTAATTAACTCTCACACTTTAAGGATCCCGAAAGCGATTTCGCAAGATTGGTTGAGACATTAGCAATTTATTACTTTTGCATAAACAACAGAGTAGATCGTACACCAACAATGATGCACTGTAATGACGGTCGAGTCCAGACACGAACCACCTCACAATGTTGGCATTGAGCACAGTTACTGTTTGGATAGCGTGAATATCATAAAGGAATCTGGAGTCACATGGTAGTGACAGTAACAAAGATAAAGACCTTCTTGAGAGAATTAGGTGATTCCATTTTATGTGTTAGGATCAACACAGTGATCTTAATTAAATCTTTCTTATTGCATGAAAACAAAAGTTCTGATATGTCTCTTTTGAGCTTGGAAGTTAAAGCTGATTGGTAGACATGGGAATTTTAGCATGTTATTGATACATACGATACAATTAGTTAGACAACAGACTATGTTCCTTAAGAACTCTAGCAAGACTGTCCTCTCACATTGCGTGTTCGCATAAATGGAGGCGCGTTGGAGTAAGAAAAGACCCTTTCCAAACTCCAACATATATGGTTTTTTTTCATACCAAGTGTGGAAAAATGCATCTCAATAGTGCAAAGTATGTGATTTTTGAGGCAAGTAATCAGCCTCAAGAATGTAGTTGCTCTATTTTAAAGAATTATAGTGGATTTTCATGATCATTTGTTTCCAAAGAACGGACACAACTACCTCCTTTGGGCGGACGATTATGTTTTAAAGTGGTTTGAAGCTATTCTCGTTAACATTCAGAATGCCAATAATGTTGCAAATAATTTAGTTCAACGTATTGTCACAATTTTCGTAGTTTCAGTGCATTTCTGACAAAGGAAGCAACTTTCATTGGAACGTTTTTCATCTCATGTCTGTTTTTCTTTCTAATATTTTAGCACCTGCTACAGCATATGTCAATGCCAGGCAAAATCTTCTACCCACATTGTATGTTTTATAACATTGAATCACAACAGTGTCCTATTAGTACTAATACGGATTTCATCTATTTATGTATATTATTTTGTTATCCATATTTGTTTGTTGCCGTGACCAATTAGTTCCCACAAGCGATCGAAGATTTTTAAAGACATTGTACCTTTATTATTGCAGCAAAAACAACGTAACTAGTGTTCTTTGATATCGTTCTTTGTTGTTCTCTGCGACATTTACCTATTTTGAATCTACACCATATATGGTATTATCGATTCACATACATACATACATACATACATACATACATACATACATACATACATACATACATACATACATACATACATACATACATACATACATACATACATACATACATACATACATACATACATACATACATACATACATACATACATACATACATACATACATACATACATACATACATACATACATACATACATACATACATACATACATACATACATACATACATACATACGTAGGTTCGTTGGTTCATTAAGCTCTTTAGATTGATTCTGGTTATCTCAATGTTTAACTTTAATATGATCCATTCAAATTCTCGTAATATCAAGATTACCTGTCTGTTACGTCTCTAAAAACTGAAATATATAAAAATGTAACGTCATTGAGTTAGTTTTCATTAGTACTAAACTTCGACTTATTATGTGGGTTCACTTTGAGCTAGATAAATTCCTAAGACTGTATACAATATATTGCAGCAATAATTCATATTTCCTTTATTTCAATATTAATGTGGTATTTCAATAGTAATGTTCAGAGATCAGGTATTCATCACTGAAGTTAGTGTGAAAGTACACGTGTCCAGTTTTACAGTCAAAGAACATCATGGTTCTCTCATTTTTATGCAGCCTGAAGGAAATTTTTACCATCACATGCACATATTGGCGGTGTTTTGGTAGTAAGTCATCTATGATAAAAGGCAGTTATTTCAATATGCAGTGAACAATGTCTTCTTTGGGGGATTTTCTGTACATGGCAAACACAGCAAATATCCAACTTTTCTAAATTTAATAACTGGTTTACTGCGTAAAAAATATTGCCTCGCCCTTAGAAGCTTGTTTTTCTCTTACAAACTCAAAGTGATTCATGGATTCAAGCAAAGTGATTTAACGGCTTTCCTCTGGTTTAACCAATCAATAATTGATGCTGCAAAGGTTATTTTTATATAAGCTAATAGATCTTAAGTATTGCGTTATTCTTTTTTTGTTTATTTTTTAGTTTACTTTGTAATTTTTTTTCCTCAATACAAATATTTTCGGACAATTATACTTTAATAACAAACCAATTTGAGATGATTTCTATATTTAGCAAACACCATTTGTACTCGCAAAATTCATTTTTTGATAGCTTCGAACGAGTATTAAGATGAGAGAAATTTCTCTAACGTTTCTTGCAATAATGAAAATCGTGAAAATCGTTATATAACTAGAAACAAAAGGGTGATATATTATGTGATTATTTCTATTTTTATAGCCTTCTCACTGGGGAAACATATTAACTTAGTGCTGTTACATAATTCACCATATTCAAATTGACTATATTCATATTGCACAGCACTTTCAGCAAGATAAGCAATGGATTCGACACCTACTTCGTCATGTTTTGGTCATAAGTTCAACGGCTCTAAACTAATCTTTGATGATATAAATTTGAATATAACGTTGTTTATTCAGCCCGTACTGTTATGGAAAGAAAGCATTATACAGGTAAGGATTCGACGATGCAAACGCGAACAGGCAAATAAACCGAGATATATCCCCAATTTTCAAATCCTAGATTCAAAACTATATACAATTAGCCGGCCTGGATTATTTCCATCACATTTGAAGAACTGCTTTCAGATGCAGCTCTGAAAATATTTGTTGCAAAAAAAGATGTAACCTACTTAGAGAAAATAAATTGGTTTTTGATGATCTATACAGCTATACAAGATCTATACAGCTATCCCAGAGTTTCGTTAATCCGCTTGCTTGCAAATAAATATATGTAATCATGAGATAAATAATTGTCATATGTCATGCAAAGAGACTTTGGAGTGTTCGATTTATTAAATATATATTTCGAATTTAAAGCACATAATGTGAGCTTGAATTTAAACAACGATACCTTTATGTATCAAGTATAGACCTTTTGTAGATTTCTTCCTGGGTCAGAAAAGGAAAGAGATTATTCTTCAATTTTTCTTCAAAGATTTTATTAATATAACGATATAATGAATGGCTTGTCGGATTGATTTACGTTTGTAGTTTAGTAATTGCTAATTCGGATCTCCATAAATCCTGCAAAAGTACAAGCTATACAGAAGAACAAATATAATGACTAACAGCCATACAACTAAACAGAGAAATAAAGAAATCTCAATATAGAAAACAGAGGTATTTCATATTGAGGCAATTTGATTATTTAGGAGATCAGATATACTTTAATTTCAAACTGTGAAAACTGTTATTATCTGGCTTTTTCAGAATTATAGATCAGAGGCACTGGAGACTAGATTGCTGTTCAACGTTGGCATGTTTATACTACCCAGTTGACCCGGTATTACTACGTTATTTCATATACTAGTCTGCCTCATTACTCTAGCAAGCTCTGATGCAAGCATGAAGATGAAAATCATCTACGTAACGGTCTTTCTTTATTCGGTAAGTTATAGTATTTTTATAAGCATGTTTTAGTTTATTTATTTATATCAAGTTTAAACAAGATTAAATATAAACATTTTCGAGGTAATCCCAATGCATGTTATAAACATTGAATTTCTATAAAGGTGAGCATCACACTTATATTAATCAATCTTCAAATAAGTGACCTAGAGACAAAAACTGGTACAACGAGAGATAAAGTATAGAAATCACATTTATGTAGATTACCTTAATTAAATGTATATGCAAGATTAACAAGGTTGTATAGTAGCAATAGTCTTAATTCACGATTGAAAAGGGTAATTACAGAAAATTCATTTGTTCACAATGTCATTGAATTGATGCAGGATGTATCACCATCTTGTCATTACGAATACTTCATTTGTTATACACCTATCAATTTTGTACTAAAGAAGCCAGATCGTTACTGCCATATCCTAGACGTAGGAAAGCGATACCCACTATTACTAATTCCGTATCACCATATGTTTCTCCAGATGTACGAGTTCCAACTGAACAAGTGTGAATATATGTGCCAAATTGTAATGTATATTTAATATGCATTGTTTTAGTCAGGTTTTTTTATTTCATTATATGCTACGGATAAGGGTATTTAGATTTGACCTTGTTCAAAATCATATTAATTTTCTACATGACCTGAATCATTGATATTTTTATTCTGCAAATAACTCACATATGTCCAATATTTTTTATGTTAGTATCGGTTTAAAATTAGGATTATTATTACTAGAAGTACGTATATTTATCTTGGTATTAGTCAGTGACATCATTCTGTTATCCATTTTCTTAAGTATAATTTTAGTAACAGACATTATTTTAAGATATTATCTTATAAACATTTGGAACCTTCCAAAATTAAATTTTCCATTAGGTAATAGTTTTTTCTGGGGGGTATCTGCGGTCAGGTAGAGTACTATATATTCTTGTTACTGGAAACAATATCTACTCGTGCTGCAACACCTGATCAGACTAAATTCTGTTATGATTGTGTCCAAGTTTTTCATATGGCATAGAATAATTAGAATTATCTAATTCAAGTTATTCTTCCCTTGAAATAAAAACTGCTCAAAACTAACATTCTTTGAAACAGATGTAGATTTATAGTCAAATTTCAGATAAATATATATTACACTATTATGCCATTTTGATTCACTACGACACATGCCACCACAGGTAAATCAATAATTCAGCGCTTGATTTACTTTGCAATAACGGTTGTTCAGAAGTTTAAATATTAGGATATGTGTTCGAAATTCTAGGATTATTGCTGATTTATTTTCAATACCAAGAATTAATTTTACACTTTTACTTTGTATTCTAGGGGAATAAATTATTTGTTTAATGTTTTCTTCTCACAAGATTATATTACTTATTTTAAGTCGCAATAGAACATTTGGTACATGTCCATGGGATACAAATTTCTCTAAAATATTTCAGAAGACCTTGTTTTTAAAATTTAAAATTAATTTGTTTGGGACTTTTCTAATGATTTTAATGATTTGTGGGCATTTTAATGATTTTTTTAACATTTTAATGATTTTTAATGATTTTTGTTCAAGACAACAAGCTTTTACAATGACATCTAAAGGAGAGGATTTTATTTCAAATGCTACCTTGGAACGGTTATACTCCTTGCAAAGAATTGATTGTTAAACCTTATCATAAAATATCATCTTTCGGAACCAAATGCTTCTTCGACAAAGAAAGAAATAAAAAATAGTTTGGTCCAAAATATTTGGCTGAGAAGAATATTTTGGACAAAAGTGATTTGAATTTCACTAGTGAGTTTCCATTTGACTATAAGAAGCAAGTTATGGAATTCAAGTTGAAATACACGATTAGCAACCGAGTTAAGAAAGCATTAGCTCCGAAAGTCGTGGAAAGAGACAAATACAATTCCAGTTACATAAAGAAGAACAATAAATGCAGCTGCAAAAGAGCACCAATACAGGTGCCGTCATAGAAAGAGGAAAGGGACAGAAAGAGACATTAGGCTAATGCAGATTAAGATGACAGGTGAGAAGTTGTTGTTGTTGTTGGTTTTAACGCCATTTTTAAGCACACGATAGGCTATTCATGGCGGCCAGTATTAATGGTGGAGGAAGAAACCGGGAAATCACCGGAAAGAACCACCGACCCACGAGAAGCTACTGGCAAGCTTTCTCACATATCTACATTCGCCGAATCCTAGACTCGAACACACGCAGACAGAGGTGAGATGGCAGTGATCCGTAACGGACAGCGCTTTAGACCACTCGGCCACTCGGAGTCCCACGACAGGTGAGAAAGAACAGAACGAAATAATGTGAGAAAAAGAAAAAAAGAAACGGAATTTTAACTTTTAGATAACAAAAATTAGCGCTGGAAAGTAACACACACACACATTCAGATTTTGTCCTAAGTAAAAATATTAGCTTACTACCCATCATTCAAAGAAAATAAAAAGCAGATCAATATATCTCTTATTTTAAAAAAAGAAATTGCTTTAAATATGAAATGGTCGAGAAGCATTTTACTCTATTATTACCAAATGGATGTTTTGGCAAAGCTCCATACATATACATACTTCCTGTCAGTACTGCAAAGTGCCGATTATAATCTGGCTACAGAATGTATCTTAAAGGGTTATAAGTTGGTACCTGAGGCAAATCGACCACAATTAAGGACTATAGGAAAGAAACTGGGGGAAAACCCATGTTGAATTTTCAACAGACAAATAGCAGTTATTTGATAGGTGGTGCTTAGCAAAAAAGGTCGCTCAAGATAAGTAAAGTTTCAGACAATTCATAGTAGTTGAAGGGTTCAATTGCTGCATGGATATTGACATTAAGACACAAGGTCTAAACATTAGAAACTGCTGCTTGTACAGTGGACTAGTATACCTTAGTTCATAAAGTTCGTTTTGTCATTAAGGCTTCTACTTAGCAGTCTTCTAGCAGAAATCTATTTCAGACCAATACAATTACTTCCAAATCTTAATCTAGAATACCACTTAGAAATCAAGTTTCGAACAAGATTGATCAGAAATCCTTAAAAAGACAAATCTATTCCAAATGTTCTTATTTCAAAGAAATCTAGATCGCGTTCCAGTATCGAAAGCAATACGTTTGTGGCGTAAAACAAACTCCAATCTGATTTTATTATGGAGACGTATGAACCATTCATGTAAAACGGTTCTAGATAACTGAATAGTGATTCTGCTAATCCTACGATATTTAAAGATTAAGGGACACAGGAGTGTCTCTGAATTTTTTATTATCAGATAGTTTGCCTTTATCTGAGCTGTCTTCTTCTAATAAAAGTGTTATTATTCAGCGGTAAGAGTGTTGTTTTGTTGATGTTGGTCTTCAATGTGTTAATTTGTCTTCCGAGTTAGTCTCAAATCCCGTGACGATAGGAACAGTGTTGTCTTGACCATCTATAGCATTTATTTATTACCAGGCAATGACCTAGCTAGATACAAGATTGTAGTTTATCAACCCGTAACTGACAAGCATTGTATTAATCAGAAAGTACGTTATTTTAAATAATGAAATATTTATTATTATTATTATTATTATTATTATTATTATTATTATTATTATTATTATTATTATTATTATTATTATTATTATTATTATTATTATTATTGTCCTCGTGAGAGGTTTACCACTGAGTCGAGGAATCATCCCTACATCACCTTACAATAAAACTTTTCTGGCTATAAAGTAATCTATGTATAATACATTTAATCTGCATAGACAAAAAATACATACACACGCATGCACACATGCACATGTCAAACAATCGCTTTATATATATATATATATATATATATATATATATATATATATATATATATATATATATATATATATATATATATATATATATATATATATAATATAAATATATGAATACGCGTATACAGCATTTAGGTGACATAGACTGTGTGATACTAGAATGTTTTGTTCCCGTTTACCATCAAATACAAGTTACACAATCATTTGTTCAGGTCCATTTTTGAGAAAATCGGTCTTCTTTTTATTTACCTTATAATTATATTTTTCAAAAATCTTATGCATTACAACTATTTGCTTAAAAGCATAAATGGATGGATTTTTGCATATTAAATCGGCAAGTATAAATATAATATTTGGCCAATATAAGCAAGAAATTACCCAAACTGTACAGTTATTCTCTTCCTAAAAGTGTTTCTTTTTTAGGACAAATGTACAATCTTCAAGCAAAAAGGTGCAAAATGTTCAATAAAACTACAAAAACTGTGAAGCAAAATTGCAATTATAGAAGAGATATTCAATACTTTGATTATCAATTTCAAAGAATGTAGATTTATTGTCATCTAATATGTTAATTCTTTTTTTTTAAAAAAAATCATTTGTAGCGAGTATTCTATAGATTACGTTTAAATTAAAATAAATCAGTTTGGTACACTTGGTACAACATTTCGCCCGGCTTTAAATCTTGTTAACAAACTTAAGTGAATTATGTTTTTGTAGATCGATTATTTTATCCTCCTGCTTATCAACATTATTATGTGCTAAATAGTATTTTATGGCATTTTTCAATGTTTTTTTTTTAAATTTTGGATATTAAGGAGAAGTATTTCAAAAAAGTCATAGCTTCTAGGTTTTTGTTTTATCATTTCAACATGTATTGAATTACTGTAATGATCTACTACTAAATCATTCAGAATTGCAAAACTGGCTTTTGTGTAGGATTTTTATTGATGGAACATTTTAGGGGGACAAAATATGAAACACTAAGAGATAAATACTTGCTTGGACTTTGCGGTTCCTCTTTTCAATTTGTTACTGCGAATATTACTTCTCTCCAAACACTGTTTTAAATGAACTTAACTAAATTCTTCTAATTTCCTTCTCCCTAAGTTCCAAATTCAGTTTTTATTTATGAGTACAGTTGTATAGACTAAGTTATTGCACGCTCCATTTTAATTTTCCAGCAATCGATTTGCAAAGAGTAAAAGTTACTGGAGTTAACCATATGTGTTTATACTGAAACCAGATACTACTTTATGCTTGTGCACCGACTATACAAAAGTGAATAGTTTTAGCAAAGCAGATTAATGTTCATTGCTAAGAATATATGATTGCATTGATAAATTGGAAATGAATAATATCACCAAATGTGACCTTTTTCAATGATTCTGGGAAATTTCAATCACTGATAGGCCAAAAAAAATTCGGCATTCGTGTCTCTATGTGGTCTTTATCAAAATAAAGTGATGCCGTTGGCTTTAAAGGTTTGTCTTGTAACTTACAATGTTTAATGAAAGTGGTTACATCTGGTCTAGATAATTGTGATGCTTACATCGATGGTAGCATCATTTATAACAACATTCGGAAAAATCGCTTACAGACAAGTAGGAATTTTTTTCACAAACTAGCTGAGGGCATTTTCACAGTTAATTTGTCCAAACGTGAGTTTTGCTGTGCTTATGTTACATTTCTAGGACATAATGTAGAACATGGACAAGTTAAATCTATAGATTCTAAGGTAAAGACTATCTCTAAATTTCCTATGCCTATCAGAATAATTCAACTGATGCAATTGTTCGGTATGGATAGATACTGTCGTATATTTTTCCATAATTACTGAACCCCTGACAAATTGATTCGATAAGAAACCCAGGTTTCTTTGATCTGAAAAATGTCAGAATACTTTTATAAGTTAAAAGTCATAATGAAGAATGCACCGATTCTTTCATCTCCAGAGTATGGTGCAGACCATCCTATGTTTAACCTAAAAAGTAATTAGGCACCAGATAATTTATTATACAATCGAGAAAGAATATTGATTTTTCAATGCTGATTTTGCAATACTTTGAGGTGTATATTAGTTTGGCCCTTCTCCGATCATTTGTTTAGTGATCAAAACCCTTTTGCTTTTATTGGCAAGATGGAAGACAAAAATCAGATATTAGAAAGGTGGAGATAGATATTGCAGGAACACAATATTGGCACCAGGCACATCAATGTAATCGACAATTTTATGCAGATGCACTTGTACGTGTATAGAAATAATATAATATTTCATGTCTACTTTGTGTTTTTCATTACACAACGGCTTATATACATGTATATTATACTAATAGTTAAAAAGAAGCTTAACTGTTTAAATATTTCATTTCTCTTTGAAAAATTATTATCCTATCTACGGCCTCTAATTCATGATATAACCCTTAGTAAAAGTACTTCTGTCTCAAATGGTATCTCACTTAAATTTACATAATCTCTTCAGCAATTTTGATAATCTCCCCTGTCACAGCATCGAAACTGCTTTCCTTAAAGTTGCTTATGACCGTCTCTCTGTATCACAGAATCATAGAAGAAAGACTCACTAAATCGCATCATTTATTTATTAAACTCAGTTTTAATGAGAGTTTTCTTACATATTTTCAAAATTCAATCCTCACTACCAATTTGAAGATTTCCTTTAACATCATTTGAGACAATGTTTTGGGACTTGTGCTTCACTCTTGTGAAATTCTCTTTCTTAATTTACACTGTCTCCATCAATACATATAAATACAAACTGTCTCTTTCTCGCTACCACACAGACATACACAATTTCTGTCAGACACAAAAGAAAATATATAATGGCTTTCACATGCATCAAAATAGAGTAGAAATTCCAATATCAAATACATGTTAATCTTGAGTATTCTCTATCTTACCAACCTTAACAAAGGTCTCTCTTTATAGCGCGAAACATTGATTTGGTAACTTGTAAACATATCGTTGATGAATGTTTATTTTCTAAGGTCAATTTTATGAACACTTTGACCTAAAAAGACATTTTGCAATCAGAATGAAAACATGAATTAGATTAACAAACTCATCATTTCCAAAATAGGAATCCTATTTGTAAATATTATAAATTGGTTTATAATTTCTAAGCAATGCAATAAAGAATTTCAAAACATTTTCGGTAACAAGAGAATCACAAAATATGTAGCCCATATGATCGACGTCTACATTTAAAAAATGTATCGTCTTCAACTAAGTATATTATTTACAGAATTCTATTTTTTACAATAATGATATATATGCTTTGAAACTGAATGGTAAATTAAACGCGCATCACTGGTGAGCTTCTTTACCAGCATTTGAGATTAATTCCTGTATTGATACCTGACTTGGCACCTTAATTATCTGCATCAAGCCTCTTTTTTCACATTATGTTTATTTTTCTTTGACAAGTTTTATATACTGAATTGAATTTTTTTCAAGGGCAGCATATTTTTTAAAACTTAATTCAGAACAGTAGTTCCTCTAGCCTATATAATTGTAACCTTTCATGTTCATAAAACAAAGTCACACCAAAGACTTATATCACTTGTATTAGACAGCTTCCTCGCTTGACTCTCCGCTTTAAGAGGTCAGTGTTAGGACTGGTCGGTCTGATGTAAGGATAATGTGATTTGGTAAGACAAGATGCATAGCGTCTGCGGAATTATGTTAGTGCAAGATATTACTATAAACTGCCACACTGCAAACACTACTCTCCTAAAAGAAATGGTTTGCTTGTAAATTGAAAAGGAGGTATCACAGTGAAACGTCATCATGTGGCTATTTCTCTGACAATCGAATATTTTAGGCTGACACAACATTGAAAATGGAAAAAAATGCTTGGAAAGAAAATAATACTGACAATGTTACTCAGTGCTGCTGGTTTTGGAATACATGTAAATATCGAAACCGATGATTAGCACTTTCTTCAAGTAGCAAATGTTCCAACTATGCCTGCAGATTGCATAATATAATATTCAGGAGAGACTTAGTGTATACTAAAATATATAGCTTGTATTTAAACCCCTTGGTTCAGAAAAGGTTTGCATGTGTTAAGACACCAATGACGTATGTTTTCTGATTACAGATCATGTTAATACATTGTATACTAACAATGAGCATGATCATGATTTGGCTACTTGCAGAAAGGCAATGTTTAGTAATATGTATACAAATCTACTGAGTGATAAAATTTTAAATTTGTAAAACAATAATGTCACGAAAAAAAGTTTTATTTCTTGCGAAAATGTTTTCTCCCCTAGCAAGGTAATGCATAAAACTAATCTCCATCTTATGCAAACATTCATGCATCTGAATGAAAGAAACAAATATGTGTTAATGCCCATTGTTCTATCTGATGTTTATCGATGATCTATGCTTCACTGAGTCAAGTTAGGAAGAATAACTTAAAGAGTCTCTTAACACATCAATTAGAATTCAAACCAAAATTAGTAAAGCCGTTCTAGACTTGTTAGACATAACAATATATAAGGGAAATAACGTTGCAAAGAAAGATACTCTGGATAATACGGTACATTTTAAAGGAAACTGACACTTCATCCATGACATACATTTAAGTACATTGCTAAATCACTCATACCCCTAAGTGTGCAACATTCAACAAGATTTTTATTACTAGGACTACGCAAAAGGGCTACAAATCATGGAACGTTGGAAAATTAAATATATTCGAAAGGAAGAGTTGTTCGTAAAAGCCAAATGCGATCTAACTGCTCGTGATTGATTTAATAAGCGCTAAGACTTTGCTTTGCTGGTAAATATTTCTGAAGCGTTTCGTACATGCACTTTGATTACAGCTTACAAACGTAAAGGTTTTTTTGGTGAGATTTTAAAGTAATGATTATCAACAGAAATGATTGATTTAGATGTAGATTTAATTGTGGTAAGCTGTTTTGTTTTAAAAATGTTCAAACTATCAAACGTCTTGAAAAAAGGAATTTTATTTCTTCTTAGTTCAATAACGTCATATGATACGTACAAATGACATACCCGGTGTACTGTTCAAACCGGAAAAACCAATATAATGGGGAAACAGATATTTATGCATTATGATGTATTGACAAATTTTGGCTGATAGCTATATAGACCGATGCCACATGTTACCAAACGTTTAGTAACAACTGTTGTAAAGATCAACCACACCATCTCCTGGTCAGAAGAGGATAAAATTAAAAGAGGAAGTTTTGAAGTAATCGTTTAGTATCTGAAATTAATTTTTATACTGAACCGATACCCATCCTCAGTCTCATTCGTATACACCATTTCTTTCAAAACTTATTATGTTATACAAACTATGGTGTGAGCTAATTACAATATACAGATTTACCAGCATCAATCTATCCAACCTGTCTATATCTATCTATCTATCTATCTATCTATCTATCTATCTATCTATCTATCTATCTATCTATCTATCTATCTATCTATCTATCTATCTATCTATCTATCTATCTATCTATCTTGACAATGTTAAGAATATCCGGCTTTTAATCATTTTTGCTGGCTCCTGAAATGGATACGATTGTCAGAATATATGCCACAAAAGTTAGGAACATACTTATTAATAATGTATTACCATTTTTTCAACAGTTCGTGCTTAAAACTAATTGAAAGAAAATATATATTTAATAACAACATTGGACCGTAACCTCACCCTTTGTATTGTGTGGTGCACTGGTGATTCAATTACATGAATTCTTCATTCTGTCTGGATCATGTATCACCTATACGTTATAAGATACAGGACTTTGAGAATATACTGGCATTGCTTTCTGAAAATACATATTGAATATTGATGATTATGTTGTTGCAGATAATATTACGATTAACGGCTGTCTCAGTGATAACTTCATCATCTATGGAAGATAAACAATCGAACACTTCAGAATCTAAAATAGCACTAAATATGAAAAATTTGACAAACGAGTCGACAGCTCCACCACCTACAAAAGCACTACAGATACTTTCAACCAGAACAACATCGAAACAGAGTACGTATATACTTGAAGCTCGGCGATTGGTAAGAAAAATAATTGTGTTCCTTGATGCCCCTTTGTGCATTAAGTGCCTTATAACATTTGTTGACATTGTGTACTATTCATTATTGATTCTACTGATGTTGGCAAGAAAAGGTAGAATGAGTGCCATGTTTTATTCGTATTAATGTAAAACAAAATGTATCAATACATTAGATGGCACAAACTGTTTCAAAACGTTTTATATAACTGTTTTTACTTTTCTCTCTTCTAACGTATTATCTTATATATGACTACACCGCCAAACATTGTCCCTTTCCTGCGTTAAAAAACTAATAAGCCAATGATGAGACCGACTGCTCGTTATAATAGATAAATGTATATTACGGTCTAAAATTAATAGTTTTTTTCTGTACCAAAACATTATATTTGTACAGTATTTGTTGTCTACGATCATTGATGACATCAGAAATATTAGTTGTTCCTATTATTGCATAACTAATGATAATATGATCAATAACCCATGAAAGAAATATGCGTCAGGAAACAAAACTTGTTCATGAGATTTGCATTTATGTTCCTTGTATCTTATCACTTTCTGTTATGAGATAACACTGACATATTGGGAGACCGTAGTAGTGGGTCGACCATATATATATATATGGATTGAAATAAGCAATGCTAGTGCAAGTTTTAATTTCTTTTATTTATATTAGTTGATTGGAAACGATATCATAGTAAGTAGACCGATTAGAGCACAAACACCTTTAAAGTATATGCAACAGTATGATTTGGAGGTCATTCAGCGTTTATTCACAATTTACAGAAAATAAACACAATAAAAATTTAAGTTTGATCGGTTACAATATTTAATAATATATTACCTATGAACCGTTCTGGAGACCTCCGTCTATACTTGCCAGAAATGTTTTAGAATATAAAAGTTTGACATAGAAACTAAACACGGTACGTTTTATCGTTATACTGTAAAATATATGCTAAATATGTAAGTAACATCTGTCAAACATGTAAATAGATACGATCTAATAATAACTGAAGAATTGCTTGTTTTTTAGTAGAATATGAACTAAAAAAAACATTTGTACTTACCAGAAAGCCCGAATGGAATTATCACATTGTTTAATAAAGTGTGTCTTGAAGAAAAACATATTGAATAATTTTTATTCCTCCTAAAATTAATTGCATCTGTTCTTTTCTTAAGACCCCCAAACCCTGGCAATTCAATGCAGCAATATTTATTGACTCATACATAAAAGTGTTTGGACTATTTTTATTATGTTTGTGTGTAAAGGTCATAACAAGCTTGTATAAAGCTGATTGTGTAAATACCCGATGTCCACTGATGACGTTTAACAATATTACAGTATATTGTACTATATAACAAATACTGCTAAAATGTTGATGGTGAAGTATACCAACGAATACTGAGTCGTGTTATGACACAATAAGACCCAAGATGCACAAAACATGAAACTAACAGAAAACTGAGTGACAGTCTGAAGAACAGAGAAGCAAAATCAATAGATCACAAATATTTAGGAGTAAAATATAGAAAAGGAGCAGTGATGACATAAACATAAAAGTACAGCAATAGTACAGAACAAAACAAAAACATATAGATATACGGAATAAAGATATGCAATGTACTCAGGGAATGATGCCCCCCTATATTTCACCCACGGAATGACGTGCGGCAGTTTCGGGAATTTAAACATCAAAATACAATAAGAAAAAATAAGACCCAGACTAGAAATATCCCAATGCTATTTTTAGAAGTTATTTAAGTATAAATTATAATATGATGAACTGTTCTAAACAACATCAAATAAAACACCGATTGTTGCTCTAAATCAACAGGTCATAATAATGTCTTCGATTCACAATTCAGGAGTGCAGACACCTGTTAATTACAGTGACTTAGATAACATTAAACATCCTGTTACATGTAACCAAGGCATGCGAGTAATTAGTGCAGTGGTCCAATCTAGCCAAATAAATTATACGGATGATCTGTAGACATTATTTGTTTGATTCTTTCTCTAGTGATTTAAGAATACCGTGTGCAATAAATTATTCGGGCAATTTCACATTCATAGAAAATCCTCTTTATCTTTCAATATGTCGTCCCTGAGTGCATACATAGAACCATTGAGTTTTCTAATATTTCGTATGACCTCGTTCATCTTCTGTCGTGATACAAATTTGCCAATGGCTGGTGGATTTGCGTATTCATCAATTTCCCTAAAAATACGCGACGCTGATATATGTTATCGTGACATCTACTCCAACTTTATTTTTCAGAATCGCAACAACTTTCTCTGTGCATTGTTCGGGTGTTTATTTATTTTCTCGGCCGTGCTCTAGATGTTGATGTTATCGACTCGTGTGAATTGTCCCAACTCAAACATTGCTCGTTTCAGAATCTTAATCACGATACTGTGAATTTTGATACATCCTTTTACGTCTTCCGGTGCTGCATTTGTCTTACAAGCATCTCATTTTCTGTGAGGGAGTCAAACTGTTCCCCTCTAATTTTGTATATTTCTGTGATAATTTCAGCTAGTTCTTTTTCAGCTCCTTCTTACACTCTTTAATGCAGATTCAAGTACTTTTTAGTGACTATTTATTTTCTCCATTATACTCTTTCATAGCCATTTTATCCATAGCCTTAACAAAGACGTCCAAATTTTCCTCATTTGCATCTTTCTTCCCCCTCACCCCTATCGTTTTACTTTAGCTTGATTCTTACCAATTGCCGTATGGATGCATTTTATGGTGGATGTTGGGTTTAACTTGTAACCGTGATGATGTACACTGATGCACACGTACACTGATTAAAGGAACTATTTATTATCATCTAGGTAATTTTTATATGCTACCGTATTTAAACCATGGAGTTGAGACTTCTATATTTTTATTGCTTGTAAAAGCTTCACACGAAAGTCGTGTACATACACTGGTGCGCAGTCATTATTTACATGTGCGGTGCAAAGGTCATTCGTTCAAACATAATGTACAAAATCAACTCCAAACAAAAAAGCTAAGTATGAACAGTCAAACATCGGATGTTCAAGTGAGCACTCATGGGCACCAACGCATAAAGACAAAGAGGGAGCATCTATACTTTAAACGCAACATATATTCAATAGCATTCCTTACGTAATTAAATATATTATATTTCTAAATGATTAATGATAATAATATGATATAAACAATATGACGCCATTGCTTACATTTTCAACCTAATTATTTTATTCTTTAACAAATAATTGACATGAAAATATACATATACAGTAGAGATATTGATATTTAATAGATAAAAATATATAAACAGGATCTTAAAGATATATAAATCTGTATTGATAACTATATCAATATCTCATGAATAAATGGAGATAAACAGTTTTATTAATATTTTATTAAGTATAATGAAACTTTTTTAAACTAATGTATTATTCATTG
Organism: Potamilus streckersoni; assembly: GCA_016746295.1. Taxonomy (NCBI): domain Eukaryota; kingdom Metazoa; phylum Mollusca; class Bivalvia; order Unionida; family Unionidae; genus Potamilus; species Potamilus streckersoni. The sequence continues at coordinate 462,623 of JAEAOA010000511.1, forward strand.
TCATATTATTGTGAAATGTTCAATATTTCATAAGAACTCAAATTATATTAAAACAATTATGGTGTTCATAATATTTAAAATCATAAAATAAATATTTTATAAATAATCACGATATATGGAGAACTAATTTTAAAATTTCCTTTCATCTTCAAAGAATTAGTAAATATTTTAACGATATTATGTTATACATTCACTAGTTATATTATTCTGAAAATTAGAATAATATTTAAAAAAATTTTAACTGATTATAAACATAATTCAAACAAAGTTTGATTAATGAATGTCGCATAGAGTTTTGGAATTCAGACCTTTTGGATATAGCGTATAATGTGTCAGGGGTTGATTAAGATAAACGCAATAAAATGACAACGAACGGCGAAAAACTAGTATCTAAGTAGCCTCAGCGCTTTGGTCTCTTAATGAGTCTTTATAATGGCAAATACAAACAAATAAAACAGAAACATTGTGTTTACAAACCTTTACATGGCTGTTACTACAGAAATTACACCTTCATATTTATTATATTTCAACTAGTTTGTTTCAACTTTTTGCAGATGCTGGAAAATATTTGTATTGTTTATTGACCTTGACATCGATGAGCCATAACATTGGTTATTTTATATAAATTTATGTAAGCGCAAATTATTTCCCGAAAATTTCATTGTTATAATATTAATTATAGTCTATTAAGCAAATTTAGAGTATTTTTATAAGAAATTGTGTCGGATGCAAAAGATAATTTTACTTGTTTATGAATGACTTTTTCTAGACTTCTTGATTTAAACCGCTTGGATTATTACCCCTGAGGGTTAGGTACGCATGTAAATGATATATTGGAAATGTCGAAGAAGTTTTGGGCAGCATCATACACAAGATATGGTTGTTCGAGCTGTGTTTGAAATATCGAAAGGTGATGGTAAGCGGCATGCGAGAAAAGTGACATCAGATAACAGTATTAAATCGGCATGCTGATATGCAGTTGTTGCAATGTTATCTTCCCTCTTCTACGAAAAGCATAAAAAGACAATATAAACATGAACTCAAATGATCTGAAATGGTATGCATTACCAAAACTTTAAGTTTATGCATTACTTCTTTATCAATTGGCGAATGAACATCGTGAGATTTACTATTGTTAATGGTTTGAATGAGTGTTTGAATAAGGAAATAAGAAAGTTCTGGAAAGGAATTAAAGTTTTGCACATGGCAACAGCAGAAACAAAAGTGGATATTGACGATGCTGCATATTTCGTTGATTAGGTGCGCTATGAAATTGGCCAGATTATGCATTGAAATTGGGAGATAGAATTCGGTCAAGGAGACTATTGTGAACTGTTTAAATAACGTCCAAGCCCGCTTATATGTGCCTTGAGTACCTAGTTGTAGGATGTTTTAGGCAAATGGTCAGGCGTACTTCCTAAACGGACAAAGTTAAAAGCAGGGGAATGCAGGGTGAGTCTGCATTTGGGGCAATGCATTGAAAACTCGAAATTTGGTGGCGAGAAAGTGCATGGGCGAGTTTGTTATGTGAACAAGGTATGTGTTTTGCCTTGAACAAGATATTTAATTTAAAGCAAGAGAGTACCAATTTACGAATGAAACTCATGATTTTGTGTCCGTAGATGATGGCTTGTTTAAGAATTCAACTAAGGCTTGAACATCAAAAATTGATTGCGGAAATAGATACATTTATTATATGCGTGTTCTCCCCAGACCTCAACTTCCCGAAAGATGGGGTTCAAATCTTGAAACGTTATTTTTATATGCCCATATTTGACCATAAGTCCATAGAAATAATTTGTACCTAGGACAGCAACGTATTCGACAGAGGCAGAGTTACCTGTGTACAGGTCCAATGAGTCAGAAGTCATCCATTATCACGAAATCCAATTCGACGACGACGTAAATTATGTTTCTGGATGGGGCAAATGTTTAATCCGCTGCCATAAAAACATCGACATCAGTACATACTGTCAAGAAGTGATTAAGCTTCTTCCGGCATTGGGCAAGAGTTGCATCTAGCATAAAATTTCGTTCAAAATATGTGTATTATGTGTTATTGAAAACTGTGTTTCCTATCCACTGATGAGAATTGCTAAAGGTTGCAAATATCAGACAACGAGAACTACAACTCATTGGTAAGAATTTGTCGAAATAGTAAATATTCCACCACAAAATGCCAAACAATAATATTGCATATGAAAAAAAGAAGAATGCTGAAAGCATTTGATGTCTTTTTGGCATTAAAACATCCCCTACCAAGCTGTTGTATACATCTAATGACACTATCAATAAATTCGTAATGAACTGATCATTGTTGAGTTGAAATTTCATAGATGACCGTATCGCCGGATAGTAAGGAGAGGTGATGAATTACTCTGAAAGACTAAGGTATGTTCTTTCGACTAGACCCAATGGCAGAAATGAGCAAATTTGGAAATGGTTTTGTACGAAAAGGCCTGCAAAGCGACATTCTACCAATTTTTGTATATTTTCTCTAGTAGTGTCTGCATTTTTTGGGCCAATTTCATATTCTTGCAATACCTACATAAACACCACACCGAAATCGTTTTTAAAACTTAGAAATAAGTATTCCTTTGTGGTAGGATCAAAATCGTGGAGCCAATATTGCAAACAGACAAGTTTGACTAGCTTAGGCTATTGATCAGCACTATTTACCAACTTGTTTCTTGCTGTTTTGGTTAGTGTTTTGAGGTTGTTCGAAGCAAAAGGCTGGTTGTTAGGTCGCTGGCTATATTGTGGTAGGACCCTAAGGAGCTGAGAAATTGGTTTGGGCGTCGAATTAGTCAGTGTCTAAGTGAACAATTGAAGCATTTGTCCTGAAAACTGAGGAAACATCCTAACAGCGACTACTTTTGTGGTAAATGAAACAACAAACTCCCTTCGGATATTACATGTTTGCAATGTCTGACGGATTGTTTTGTGTGTAGTTGTTATGACCCGACTCTAACACAGCCTTCATATGTAGTTCTATATCTGTGGTTCCTTCATTTAGCTTCCCCTTTGCAACCAATTGTCGAAAGATGTTATCATAGTACTTCCAATCAGTGCATTATTCCTTAAGTTTAAGGACACTTCCCATGTGGTGGGGAAAGGAGGTACCAACCAGGGGATTTTTTTCACATAGAACACTAGCAAATCTGCTCCAAGCGAGAATCCACTGTCCAATTATGAGTTGGACGTTCCTAATGGGTGAACCAATGCTGAGTACAGAACCAGTACTGTTCAAATATAACTGAAACTTAAATTTCGCATACTTCGAGTTATTCAAGAGCGTAGAAAAAGCTGTATACGAGCCCGGCCATATGGTTGCCTTAACTTCGGTTTAGAGTAGATGGAGAGACCGAAGAGCTTACAAATTGTGAGTGAGAAAGACGCCTGGAGGCAGGAACGATTTGGACAAATGGCAGATTATTAACTTTACCTATTGGAGATGCAGTGCTTGATTGAACAGATATTCAGAGCAGTTTATGTGTGTAACATCACTATGATACTAACTGATGCGTGTTACATACAAACGCAATACACCACCAACCCGAGACCCCGTTTAGAGTCTTATCTTTTGGATTCAATATATTTTCTCAGTACCGCTGTTTAACACGACCGATACAACTCTGGAGAATACCTGCAGAAATATGTTGCAAAATTCCTTTTCTAAGCACTGAAAATGGAAAGTAACACCTCGATGACTGCTGCATTATGAGTGATAGAGATTTTATTTCGTCCACGTTGTCTATCCTGACGACTTCATGTGGACGCCGCTGTCGATGAATTTTCTCGCGTCTTGTAATTTGATGGCGATGTCAATGATTCCATTAGTGATGTCTGCAATTGTTGATTGTGCCTGATTAAGAGCTCGCTGAAACGTCCTATAATGTCCCGGAATATATGACGACACCCAACCGCGTGTTAATGGTATCAACGTTGGATCGCACGGTTGTAACCTAAATTTTCACACCAACTAAATCACCAATTTGCGTATCAATATCGATAAATTTGACATCAACTAAAGGGGTTTTAAAAAGGACTCGTCTGTGACCCTATCTAGTTCACGAATATTATTACTCAATCGCGTAAAAGTGTCGTAATGTGTTGTAGTAGGTTTCATGCAATAGTTTTTTATCGCTCCCGGTTACTGCATTGTCATTGTATCGCCTCTTTTTGCTGAGGCTGAGTCACCATCTGGAATACTAAAAAATATAATTTTGTTGTTCTTCATGACAAGTCCATCGATTATTGAGTCCAGCAGGTCTTATTCGGATGATTTTATGCCAGTTTAATCGCAGCGAGACCCGACACATTTCAAAATTGTCAACTGCCATTTTAATTTATAATCTGTAAGTTATACCGTCATGTATCTTGAATCTATATAAAAGCATGTCTTCGGGCTGAAACTTCTTGATGAGATGCAATTTGCCATGTTAACAGCCCTGCCGGTGTCCCGTAAATTGGGTCTGATATATTAGACATGATTATGTTGAGTAATCGTTGTTCTGCGGTCGACCAGAACTTGCATCCACAGTGACAATTTTTTAACGTAACTTGACTTGTCTGTTTAACGCTCAGTCAAAAAAAACTTAAGTTTTTGACATCTCTTCCAAATCCAAAAAATATGTGACGGTGAAATTACACATCAAAATTCACCATGTGCATTAATTTGTAATGACTTGCTGAGAACCCCGGTTTGAATGTGGGATTAGAATCTTACAAATTAGCAAACGTACCACCAGGTTCCACAATAATTCCAGATGCTTACGGATTAAAAGCTGTAAACCATGGTCTTTGTGCAAATAGAAATTGTCTATCATCGGCTCTTTCTGTTATGCCTTTGGTAAACATCATTAATCGACCAGAACTCGTTTTTCAAGCAACGCTTTGATATTTTCCATCAATGATTTATTGCGCGCTTTTAAAACCTGGCATTATTCCGTTGTTGACAAAACAAGCTCGTTCTCCTGACATCTGTTTTACATCTGTTCCTTTAAATTTAATGAATACCTCGCCTGGCAAGAATTTGTGACTCTACGTCTACGTTCGTTTGGTACACGTGCGTCATAATGACATTTAAATCGCACACGGACTCGTCTTTTAACATGGCGCGTCCATATCAAATAAAGGATCTGATACATGTTTGGCCATTTATTATACTTATTTTGTGGCATCAGGGATATTTTTCATCCACCTCTGCTTATCTCCTCATCAACGTAGAAGTAAAGTGTTGCTTATGGACAAATTCTAGCAATCGTTCATTTTCAGGTATATGTATAATGTTGACAACATTAGCAAGCATTGTGACTGCTTCATATGTTGTACTTACGAATGAAATTTTAGACACTAAACCTACAAGTCTATTTCAGATTGATGCAAATGCCTTTCCAGAAATAAAACTAATTGCTCCGATTGCTATCCCCCTAACAATGTCAATTTAATTCATCCCTTACTGATTCGTGATCGGAATTTCCTTTGGAGCTATTCTTAATAATAAACCAGAAATAGTATCACCAAACTCCTTACCGTAATCAGCTCTGTAAAGAGGCAATCATGATTTATCTCGCCGAACCCAGCATGGATAAGTTGGTTATTGCGTATGATAGTTTTTTTCTGTCGCCGATCTAATTGATCGTGTTCTGTCGTTGTTGTTGATATTGTTGATGTTGTTAACGCCATTTTTCAGCACACAATAGGCTGTACATGGCGGCCAGTATTAATGGTGGGGGCAGAAACAGGGAAATCTGCGGAAAGAACCACCGACCCACGAGAAACTACTGGTAAACATTCTCACATATCCACATTCGCCGAATCATAGACTAGAACCAACGCAGACTAGAACCCACCAATGCAGGTGCGATGGCAGCGATTTCGATTTATAACAGAACACTTTTGAAGGTGATACAAATACAATATTTATTGATTAATGGCTTGTATTAAAAAAGGAATGATTAATACGTGCGTGTATAAGATCCAAGTACTGGACAAATTAACAAAATCAGCGCAAACTTAATAATACAACACAAATACAAATAAATTACAAAATACAAGAACAGAATAATGAATGACTAATTTCACACGACGAAAAGAATGATGTGTTTTACTCAAATAGTAAAAAGAGATGTACTTTACTCATATAGTAAAATGTATTCACTCAAATAGTGAAAAATGACGTACTTCAGTCAAACAGTAAAATGATGAAAACAATGGAACAGATAACATACAAAATATCATTACAATCCCAAAACACTGGGTATAACAAACCCCAAAATTAGGCCGCGGCTAAAAGAATACATATATGGAGTTACACAAAGCACTCCGTCACCAGAATATTTGGCTACCAGTCACACTCGTCAATCAAGCAGTAAGCATTTCAGGCAAGTCACCAACCAGCATCCAATTTCTTGGTCAATCAATCAAGCAATCAGCGGCCACCAATTCCGTCAGCAATGCCCGATCACCTGCTACTCGACCAGCAACACACTGTTAAATCAGCTGAAAATACATCTAACACCATTTACTATGGATGACACGGGCATGTACGATAACACGTAATGACATATACGGTAAGCGATAAAAATTACGTTCTCGGCACAACATTACGATGCAATAAACAGTTTCAGAAGTCAACCTACACATATTCGATAAGATTCCTATGGTACTAAACTTTTCTTAATAAAATGCAACTTTATATTGCCAATATAACACTCTTGTTAAATCACAAACAATAATATAAAATATTTGCTTTATACTACGCAAGTAGAAGCTATATAGAAAATATACAAAAATAAATGTGGTAGTGCAATAACTATAACTTATACACAATAAATATAAAAAAAATAATTCACATACTTCTACAGACGAAGATTTGGAAGTCCTTAAGTAGACTGATCACTGATGTCAAGTTGTTTCGTAATGTAAAGATTTAGTCTTACGGTGAGACATTTATAAACAGACGATGCAGTCCTGCATATTATGTGCTCTTAATGTATTCGTTTTTCCAATGGAAAGCACTTCGTACGTGCGTAATACGATCAACTGAACTCACCGTTTCGAAATATTTGTACAATATACATACATCACCTTCGGGTATCGTTGTACACCAAGAAATAAAACACGAATATATGCATTTAATAAATATAGGGATTTATCCAATTCTACGCACGAACCCGCTACCTCTTTGTCTTTGGTCGTCTTTATGGTGGTGACTGTTCATTTAGTCGCTGTCCGGGCTGTTTTCCTGGTGGCTGTACTGTTTTGGCTTGACTGACAAATTCCTTTTAATCAGTATTATTGTTGTTCTTTTTTATCAGTGCAATATTTCGTTTTTCTAGTTATTCCATATCTACCCACTGATTAGCATTATTATATTTTGGTAAAATGAAATTTTGTGGTATTCTATATATTTCCGTAGCAATTTCAACTGGACTTTTTGAAATCTCATCCAAACCATCAAGTTTAAAATACGTGGTTGCTAAATATGCTTTGGGATGTACTGTTACGCAACGATATTTTTAATATTCCTTATCTCACGATGAGTTTTATCGCTTGACTCAAGAGCTTTGTTGATCTGTGTTAGTAACTGCTGTGTAACTTTTCTGACAGTAGCTGTATCTAATGGCAGTGTTTGGAGAGTTTCTGGTATTGCCTATGTTCCAGTAGCTATTGGTTTGGATAGGTTGATAACGTAATAAAAACATGTTATAAAAATGCAAAAAGATCTTCCTTTGCTTACTGCTGTTCATGCAGTTGTTGTTTGACTGAGTCTCATGGAAGGAATTATCATTTTAACTTTTAAACATTTGCAATTTAACCGCTCTGTGCCTGACTAACGGGACTGTTGGTTTATCGGTCATTATTGATTTACACACAATTTAATTGTCAAGACAAACGATGCAATGAACTCAGCGATCGCAAATTGCACTGTATATCCCTACCGTGATCATGATGGCGTAAATGCCATTCGACTGGTAATTTATTCATGTCTGGGATCATGCTTATTAATGGTATAGCTTTGAGATCATTGATATACTTGCCATCTGAAACTTAAATTTATTGTTTTTCGGTCAATAAAGTCATTATTGATCAATGTTAATTATGTACTTCTCAAGGAATTATGTGTCTAGTATTATAATTAATATCAATCGATAATTATTCAAGTTCATTTCCAATTTGCATATGCAATTCAAAATAAACTCGACTGTCTCTTCAAATAATATAGAGAAACATTATTCTTCCCGAACGAGTTTCCAACTCGCAATGTCAATTTCTCAATGTATTCTGTACTACAACGCTCTCACCACTTGAACCATGAAGCACATTTCGTAAACACTATTATATAAAGTTATCCACGTTATTTCTAACGTGCACAAAATGCTACCTCCATAAAAGTCAATATAAAAAATACAAATTATTTATTTGGCCCGTTCATTAGAGATAATGTTAATTTATTATCAAATTGAATACGTTTGACCGAGGATTAGTCAAACCAAACACAGATTGATTCTTCCTTTGACAATTAAAAATCATACATAATCTTCATTGTGAGAGTACACCTGTACCTGTACTTAAGCCAAACTGAACGAATTCAATATTTCAGGGAAGATATGACATTTCCATTCAGAGTATATTTAGTGATCAATAAAATATCAGTGAGGCTCAGCGAGATTATCACCATCAATAGTAAAGTTGTTGACATATAAGATTTTGATGTGTTTTCCGTTGTTTTTATTCAGCCTCGCGAAGAGCAGCAGTAAGGGCCTTTACTGCCTTTTTCCGTAGAAAGGAGTTTCTTTTCTAGCGGGGGTGGTGGGATAAAACGACATCATACTGCTACTGTTTATTTAGGTATCTTTCAGTACTTTCTAATATTTTGGAGATGTCGTACGGAGCGATATTTTGGTACTGTAACCAAACATAATCAGGGCCTGTAAACGTTCCAGTTTTTCTTCTTTCGCCAGTGAAAGCTGATACCAAAGAGAAACGTTACAGGTTTTTTATTTTTCAGTGGAGGCAGATATCAAAGCAGTGATTTGTCACCAACAATATCCACTGAGGATATAAATTTCATGAAACAATCTCCGTCAGAGAACTGTTGTATCTAATCAGGTTGAGCCTTTTCAACTTCTCCTTTCCTCTGCATGACGATAGTGAGCATCTTCACAATTTGGGCATGGCTTAAATATTTCATATATGTATCAACTCAAAAGGACCTAGCCAAACAGATTTCTGAAAATCGTATTGAAGAAAAAAGTAATTATATAGTCTCAATACATCTCAGAGAAACACAGAAAGCACAACGATTCTTGACGCTATCCGTCAGTTTAACATTACCTTCACTTTTTAATGTTGGTTTATTAGAGTATCCATCGGTTTTACAATAGCTATCCCTGTCGTGAGCAATATAAAAATGGTGTAGAGTGATTCGATTGTAGCATGGAAATTGTCAATTTAATTTCACACCTTTTATGGTACGCCAAACGTCGGGATATCAATTTATAGGGCAATCGGTACGTCTGCAAGGCTCCACCATCAAAGCTGACACATGTTCATGATAGAGTTTAGTCATGTTATTTTATCTACCGTAGGATATGTCTGTTTGAGTTTGATCATATAAACGTCTCAAATCACCGCAATATCGCATAACTGATTATCTCCAGTGCCCAACATACACGTAGCACCTCAATGTCACTTAACACATCAACTATGCAATTATTTGGCAGAATATGAGACGTGCAAATCACTTTCAATTTCACCTTCATGGAAACGGTTTGCATGCTAATATGTTCCAGAATAAATAGGAATGTGAGCATGAGTCTCACCAACATCAAAGATGGTACATGTGCATGATAGGAAGTAGTCGTTTTCTCTGTGCTGTATAACATTTGCCTACGTTTTATCAAAGGAACTCTCAACTTCACGCAATATCACATGTATTACTTTCCGTACCAAAGTATGTCAGCGTACCTCCACTGAATACATCAGGTGTGCAAGTATTTTGGCAGAATACGGAAGGTTCAACTCACATTTAAATTTAACTTGATAATAATCGTTCATATTCTAATATGTACAAGAACATTACCTGTTCGATAAACTTCAGCAACCTGATTGACAAACATTACACTATTCGCTTCTTTAGAAGGAGATCAAAACTCTATCTCCAACTGAATTGTTTTGGAATAGTGCGTGAGTACTGTAATTATGTACTTTGTAACTATCTAACAATCTGACACGGTCAATTCATCCAAGTCAAATATTTAAGATTCATATCAAAAACAATGACAACCAATACATTCAACAACATGTAGATGATTCTAACATCAATAACATATATTGAAGCTATTTGTAAGTACTTGCTACAAATACTTAATGGCAACTTTAACTCACTTTTAAACTTCATAGTAATTATTAATATGCTAATATTTCTCGCAACATTACATGTCCTCAATAGGTATCTCTGCAAGATTCGCTTCTGTCCACCATCAACAATAGCGCATATGCATAAAACAGCATGGCTTTTTCGTCTGTCTACAGTATGAGATCTGTCGGTGTACATTTGACCAAAAGAACTTTTCAATTTAACGCAATATCGCATGTGCAACTTTCTTTTAGTGCTCAATGTAATATGGTGCGTCAACGCAACGTCAATTAATACTACAGCTGTACAAGTATTTTGGCAGTTACTGGAGGTGGAAACCAATTTCAGATTCAACTTGATGGTAATCGTTCCTACACTAATATTTCCGAGAATATTGCCTGCCATCAATCAACTAACTGCAGCTACGTGATCGACAAACTTATAGCCGAATCGGGACATAACATCGAAATATTGGCTTCTTCAAAAGGAGTTCAGAATTCTTTCTCCTGCTCATTATATGGAATAGTGAATGAGTTCCGTGATCATTTAATTTATAACTATCCAACAATGTAACACGATCACTTCATCCAAGTCAAAGTTTTAAACTTGGAAATCATCAAAAACAGTACCAAATAATACGGTCGACCAACTTTTGGACAATGACAACTAAGACATTCATTACAACAACGTCTAAGCACTTCCCGTGCACATGCTGATCCTTACAAATATTTAGTCTCAATGCATCTCCTCAAAAATATATATCACAAAGATCCTTGTCTATACGAGACCATTTGAAATTCACTTTTTAATATTGTTATTAGCACATACCTTCCTTTACAAATTTCTGATTTAGGTTTTAAGTTTTTTCTAGGCAAATTTGAAGATATTCACTGCATTACGTTTAAATCGCAGGCATTATTTGTGCATGATGTATCGTCATTCAACCATCAAACATAAAACATATTCGAGCGGAATTTATTTCTACTCCCGACAGTAGAACACGTTTATGTATGTTTGAACAAATGAACTTCTCATATTAACACATGTTTTCCTCTAGTGCTATGCATACCACATTGTATCAACCTAACAACACTGAATACATGCGCAGTATACGTATTTTAGCAAAATACGGGCGGTGAAACACACTTACAAAATTCAACTTGATGGTAATCGTTCGTATGCAGATATTTCCCAGAACACTGCCGATCCTCATTCGACATAGTGCAGCTATGTGATCGACAAACCTTTCGGCGGATCAATACATAACATCGCAATATTGGCTTCTTCAGGATGAGTTCAGAATTCTATCTCCTGCTCATTATATGGAATAACGAGTAAATAGTGTAATATTATACTTTCTAAATATCCAACAATCGGAAACTGCCAGTTCATAAATTTTAAATATCTAAAGATGGAATTATCAAATCAAATAGAATGCCATCGATGCCAGTCTACAACATGTATTTGACAATAACACCCATGATACAGATTAGAAACTAATTATAAGTACTTGCTACACAGATACTGGCCCTCAAAAATGTAGTGTCGATACATCTCCACCAAGCACAGTAACCACAACGATTAATGGCTCTATAGGACAGTTTATCCGATTATGCCTCGGTTTCTTTCTTTCTGTGATCCTATCCAGCAAAATGAACATCGTTTACAATGATTCATTTGACGGATCGAGACTGCGTGATTGATTTAGCAGTGACTGTCTGTGATGGACAAATTGGCATATATAGGGTTTGGTAATGTTTAAACAGATTTTAAATATTTTTGCACGATACGGTGTCACTTCCCGTCAAATATGAAATATATTCATGTTCGAGCGGAATATATTTCTATTCATTGCCGTAGAACACATCTTTGTGTACGTTTGAACTAAGGTTCCTATACAATTGATACAATATCGCATATATTGTTTTACTCTAGTGCCCAACGTACCACGGTGTGTTAATGTAACGTCACTGAACACATCAGCAGTAGAAGTATTTTGGCAGAATACAAGAGGTGCAACTCACTTTTAAATTCAACTTGATGGTAATCGTTCGTATGCAAATATTTCCCAGAATACTGCTTGTCCTCATTCGACACAGTGTAGCTTCTTCATCGACAAAATTTCCTCCGGATCCAGATATAACATCTCAATATTCACTTCTTCAGGAGGAGTTCAGAATTCTGTCTCCTGCTCATTATATGGAACAGCTATTGAGTGCTGTACTATTTTGCTTTCTAAGAATCCAACAAATGAAAATTGTCAATCTATCCAAATCAATTATTTAATGATGAAAATGATCGAAGCAAATACCATATATTACGATCAAAAAGGTTTAGATGACAATAAAACCTATGACATTGATTAGAAACTAATTGTAAGTACTTGCTACAGAGATACTGGGCTTCCCAATGATATGCAATCAAACTGCATCTCCACCAAACACAGACACACCAACGATTATTGGCTCTATAGAACTGTTCAAAATTGCTGTTACCTTTAGTGTAGGTTTATAAGACTTTTTTTCGTTTATGAACTATATGATTATAGTGAGCAATTTTGGAAATAGTGTACATTGAATTAATTCCGGAATCGTAATCGAATGGTCGTTTGCCACATTTGAAGGTGGGCAAATCTTAAACATATCAATTTTAATGGGCAATACGTAGGTAAGAATGAGTAGTTGTCTGTCCAACATAAACGATGGCACATGTCCATGACAGATCGTAGTCGGTTTCTTCTCTCAATTGTAGGAAATATATTTATGTATGTTTAATCAAAGGAAACTCTAAAATTAACACAATATTTCCTGTACTGCTTTTATTTAGTGCCGAACGTACCAAAGTGTGTCAACGTAACATCAATGAATACATCAGCTGTGCAAATATTTTGGCACAATACTGGAGGTGGAACACACTTTCAAATTCAACTTGATAGTAATCCTTCGTATGTCAATATTTCCGAGAACATTGCCTGTGATCATTCGTCAGACTGCAGCTACGTGATTGACAAAGCTTTCCCCGAATCGGGACATAACATCGCAATATTAGCTACTTCAGGAGGAATTCAGAATTATGTCTCCTGCTCATTATATGGAGTAGCGAGTGAGCACTGTACTATTTTTTTTAAAAATATCTTACAAACGGACACTAATAATTCATCCTAGTCAGCCATTTAATAATGAACATCTCAAATATAATAGCATACAATATCACCTAGAACATTTATATGTTAACAGCTATGAAATTAATTAGAAACTAACTGCAAGTACTTGTTACAAACAAAATGTCCCTCAAAAATATATACTGTCTCAGTGCATCGCCAATAAACACAGAAAACACGACGATTCTGGAATGTACGACCGTTAAATATGGCATTCACTTTGTAATGTATGTTTATTAGAGTATGTATACTAATTTAACTGTGGGGATCGAAATTGCGTGTTTCATTTGCCACGCATCATGGTTGGTAAAATTTCAGATTATCAGATTTAGATGAAAATAGGTAATTGAAAACGACTCGTCCATTAACCATCAAACATCGCACATACGTATGAAAGATAGTGGTCTGTTTCATCTCTCTACAGGAGGAAGTAAGTTTGCTTGTTTAACCAAAAGAACTTCTCACATTAACGGAAAATCGCATTTATTACTCTCCTTAAGTGCCCTACGCACCACAGTACGTCAATGCAACGTCACTGAATACAACAGCAGTACAAGCATTTTGGAAGAATACAAGAGGTGCAACTAAATTTCAAAAACAACTTGATGGCAACCATTCGCATGCTAATATTTCCGAGAACATTGCCTGTCATCATTCGACACAATGCAGCTACGTGATCGATAACCTTACCGCCGGATCAGAACATAACATCACAATATTGGCTTCTTCAGGAGGAGTTAAGAATTATGTCTCCTGCTCGATATATGGTATAGCGAATTAGTACTGTACTATTTTACTTTGTAAATATCTTACACACTAGCAAATACCACATGGACTACATCATTTATATCAAAATAAATTATATGGTATTATTTAAAAATATACTGCAAACAATTCTTACATATAAAATGGGTCTCAAAAAACAAACTTGAATGCATATCCACGAAAAACAGAACCCACAATGAGTCTTTCCTCTATACGAGCCTTCAATATCGTCTTCACTTTCTAATGTAGATGTTTTAGGGTATGCCGCAATTTTTGAAATTTCTTCTATTCAACAGAGCAATTGTAAACGTGTATACACTGATTTAATTCTGGTATACAGATTGAATGTTTTTCGACACGCTTGATGCTTGGCCAAACGACAGTGTATCAATTTTGAATGGTAATTGGTACTTGTGCAACTTTCGATTCTGTACACAATCCACCAATACGCATATTATAAAAGAGTGTGGTCGTTTTCTTCTCCCTAGAGTAGGAGATAACTTTGTGCTCCTTTCACCAAAGGAACTCCGCCAATTAACGCAATATCGGATCTATTACTTTATTCAAATGCCTAGTGTAATACTGTGCGTCAACACAATATAAATTACTGCTACAGCAGTACAAGGATTTTGGCAGAATAATGGAGGTGCAACCCACTATCAGATTCGGCTAGATGAAAATCGTTCCTACTCTAATATAGCCAAGAACATTCCCTGCAATAAGTCAACAAACTGCAGCTACGTGATGGACAAAATTAAATTGCATCTCTGCCAAACACAGAGAAACACTACGATTCTTCGCTTTTTACAATTGTTCCATATTTCTCTTACTTTTCTTCTTTTTTCTAGCTTATTAGAGAATGCTTCGGTTTACGAAAGTCAAAGATTCTAAACAGCAATTCCAAAATGGCGCTCAGTAAACGAATTGTGAGATCGACTTTGCACGTTCGCTTGAAAGAGTTCATGGTTTTCAAACCATTAGTGTATACATCTTAAGAAACCGTGGTAATGTGAGTACTCTTTGTTGTCTGTCCACAATCAAAGCTAGCATATTTGCATATTAGAGCATACACATTTTCTCCTTTGCACCGTACAACTATGTCTGTGTAAGTTTTATCGAAGGAATGTCTCAAATTAACATATTATTGCATGTAATGCTTTTATACAGTGCCCAGCGTACCAAAGTGTGTCCACGTAACGTCACTGAATACATCTGCCGTACAGGTATTTTGGCAGAATGCGGAAGGTGCAACACACTTTCAAATTCAACTTGATAGCAACCATTCGTATGCTAATATTTCCGAGACGATTACCTGTCCTCATTCGACACAGTGCAGCTACGTGATAGACAAGCTTAACCCCGGATCCGGACATAACATCGTAATATTAGCTTCTTCAGGAGGAGTTCACAATTCTGTACCCTGCTCATTATATGGAGTAGCTAGTGAGTACTGTCGTATTTTACTTTCTAGGCATCAGACGATTAGAACCTGTCAATTCATTCAAATCAAAAATTAAAGATGTAAGTAATCAATGAAAATGCTGTACAGTAAGGTATACAAGTTTCAGATGACAAAAAGACTCATTCCATTGATAAGATACTTATTTTAAGTACTTATCACTCCCATGCTCAGCTTATAACTATGAACAAATGAATGCAATCTCTACCAAACACAAAAACAACAACGAGTCCTCGCTTTTTACAATTATTGCAATATTCCTATAACTTTTCTTCTAGTTTTATTAGAGTATCACTAGATTTACGAAAGGCTATGATTCTGAAGAGCAATTTTGAAATGGAATGCACTAATTGAATTGCAAGATCGACCTTGCATGTTCATTTGAAATTATTCAAGGCTTTCAAACCCTCCGCGTATCAATCTTAAGGGGCCGTAGGTATGTGAGCATTATATTTTTCTGTCCACCCTCATAGCTAGCATATTTGCATGATAGGTGTAGATCCTTTCTTCCCTGTAAGGTAGGACCTACGTCTGTGTACGTTTAATCGAATAAACGTCTCAAATTAACACAATAATGCTGCAAATGCTTTTATACAGTGCCCAGCGTACCAAAGTGTATTCAGGTAACGTCACTGAATACATCAGCTGTACAGGTATTTTGGCAGAATGCGGAAGGTGCAACACACTTTCAAATTCAACTTGATAGCAACCATTCGTATGCTAATATTTCTGAGAACATTACCTGTCCTCATTCGACACAATGCATCTACGTGATAGACAAACTTAACCCTGATTCCGTTAATAACATCGAAATATTTGCTTCTTCAAGAGAAGTTCAGAATTCTGTCTCCTGCTCATTATATGGAGTAGCAAGTGAGTACTTTCATATTTTATTTTCAAGTATCCGACAAACTGAACCTATCAATTCATTCCAGTCAAATATTTAAAGATGTAAAACATCAATAAAAATGCTGTACAATTCGGTATACAAGGATCAGATTACAATAAGACCCATCACATTGATTAGACACTTATTGTAAGTATTTGCTACACACATACTCATCTTAAATGATACGTTTCATTGAAAGGCATTTCTACCAAACACAGAACCCCATCGACTCTTTGCTTTTTACAATTATTCAATATCCCTCTCACTTTTCTTCTAGTTTTATTGGAGTATCCCTTGGTTTACTAATGTCTGTAATTCTGATGAGCAATTGGGAACTGGTGTTCGCTGATTGAGTTGTGGGGTCGACTTTGCCAATTCGTTTGCAACAGTTCATGGCTTTCAAACCCTCGGTGTATCAATCTTAAGCGGACGTAGGTATGTGACCACTATCTGTTGTCTAACCACAATCTAAGATACCATATATCCATGATAGAGTATATATATTATCTCCTCTATATATTATCTCCTCTGTACCGTAGTACCTATGTCTGTGTACGTTTCATCGCAGAAACTTCTTATATTAACATACTAATGCAATTAATTCTTTTATTCCATGCCCAGCGTACCAAAGTGTGTCAAGGTAACGTCAATGAATACATCTGCCGTACAGGTATTTTGGCAGAATGCGGAAGGTGCAACACACTTTCAAATTCATCTTGATAGCAACCATTCGTATGCTAATATTTCCGAGAACATTACCTGTCCACATTCGACAAATTGTAGCTACGTTATAGACAAACTTACCCCTGGATCCGGTCATAACATCGCAATATTGGCTTCTTCAGGAGGTGTTCAGAAATCTGTCTCCTGCTCATTATATGGAGCAGCAAGTTAGTACTTTCCTATTTTACTTTCTAAATATCCGACAAGCGGAACATGTGAATTCATTCAAGTCAAATATTTAAAATGAAAATAACCAATGAAAATGCCGTACAATACGGTATGCAAGCTTCAGATACCAATAAAACCCATCACATTGATTAGAAACTTATAGTACATACCTGCTTCAAAAATACTCAGCTTAAAAAATATGTACAATTGAATGGCATCGCCACCAAACACAAAAATAACAAGAATTCATCGCTTTTTACAATTGTTCAATATTCCTCTCACTTTTGTTCTAGGCTTATTAGCCTATCACTCCATTGAGGAAAGTCTATGATTCTGATTAACAATAGGGAAATGGCGTTTACTGATTGAATTGTATGATCGACCTTGCATGTTCGTTTCAAACAGTTCATGGCTTTCAAACCCACAGTGCATCAATCTTAGGTATGTGAGCACTATTTGTTGTCTGTCCACCATCAAAGCTAGCATAACTGCATAATAGAGCGCAGACATTTTCTTTTCTGTACCGTAGGACCTATCTTTGTGTACGTTTTATCGAATGAACGTCTCAACTTAACACAATAATGCATGTAATGCTTTCATTCAGTGCCCAGCGTACCAACGTGTGTCCAGGCAACGTCTTTGAATACATCAGCCGTACAGGTATTTTGGCAGAATGCGGAAGGTGCAACACACTTTCAAATTCAACTTGATAGCAACCATTCGTATGCTAATATTTCCGAGAACATTGCCTGTCCACATTCGATAAACTGTAGCTACGTGATAGGCAAACTTACTCCTGGATCCGGACATAACATCGCAATATTGGCTTCTTCAGGAGGAGTTCAGAATTCCGTCTCCTGTTCATTATATGGAGTAGCAAGTGAGTATTGTCGTATTTTACTATCTAAGTATCAGACGAACAGAAGCTGTTAATTCATTAACGTAAAATATTTAAAGATGTAAATAAACAATGAACATGCCGTACAATACGGTATGCAAGCTTCATATGACAATAAGATCCATCCCATTGATTAGACACTTATTGTAAGTACTTGCTACACACATACTCATCTTAAAAAATATGTACCATTGAAAGGCATCTCTACCAAACACAGAACCCCATCGACTCTTTGCTTTTTACAATTGTTCAATATTCCTCTCACTTTTGCTCTAGTTGTTTTGGAGTATCACTCGATTTACGAATGTCTGTAATTCTGATGAGCAATTGGGAAATGGTGTTCACTGACTTAATTGTGGGGTCGAATTTGCCCATTTCCTTTGCAACAGCTCATGGCTTTAAAATCCTCTGTGTATCAATCTTAAGAAGCCGTAGGCATGTGACCACAATCTTTTGTCCGTCCACAATCAAAAATAGCATATCTCCATGATAGAGCGTATATATTATCTCCTCAGTACCATAGGACCTATGTCTGTGTACGTTTTATCGAATGAACGTCTCCAATTAACACAATAATGCATGTAATGCTTTTATTCAGTGCCGAGCGAACCAAAGTGTGTCGGGGTAACGTCACTAAATACTTCAGCCGTACAAGTATTTTGGGAGAATGCGGAAGGCGCAACACACTTTCAAATTCAACTTGATAGCAACCATTCCTATGCTAATATTTCCGAGAACATTGCCTGTCCACAATCGACAAAGTGTAGCTACGTGATAGACAAGCTTACTCCCGGATCCGGACATGACGTCGCAATATTGGCTTCTTCAGGAGGAGTTCAGAATTCTGTCTCCTTCTCATTACATGCAGTAGCTAGTGAGTACTGTCGTATTTTAATTTCTAAGTATCAGACAGATGGAACCAATCAATTCATTTACGTCAAATATTTAAAGATGAAAATAATCAATGAAAATACCGTACAATACGGTATGCAAGCATGAGATGCCAATAAAACCCATCACATTGATTAGACACTTATAGGACATACATGCTTCACACATACTCAGCTTAAAATTATGTACAATTGAATGGCATCTCCACCAAACACTGTCGTATTTTACTTTCTAAGTATCAGACAGATGGAACCAATCAATTCATTAACGTCAAATATTTAAAGATGTAAATAATCAATGAAAATGCCGTACAATACGGTATACAAGGTTCAGAAGGCAATATGATCCATCCCATTGATTAGAATGTTACTGAAAGTACTTGCTGCTGCACACACAGCTTAAAAGAATATAACAATGAAAGGCCTCTCTACCAAATACACAAACCCCATCGATTCTTTGCTTTTTACCATTGTTCAATATTCTCCAACTTTTGTTCAAGTTTCATTGGAGTATGCCTCAGTTTACGAAAGTCTATAATTCTGATGAGCTGTTGGGAAATGGTGTTCCCTGATTGAATTGTGGGGTCGACTCTGTACGTTCGTTTGAAACAGTTCATGGCTTTCAAACCCTCAATGTATGAATCTTAAGGGGCCTTGGGTAAGTGAGCACTATCTCTTTTCTCTCCCCCATCAATGCTAGCATATTTGCATGATAGAGACGAGATATTTTCTTCTCTATAACGTATGACCTATGTCTGTGTCCGTTTTATCGCAGAAACTTCTTTTATTAACATATTAATGCAATTAATTCTTTTATTCAGTGCCCAGCGTACCAAAGTGTGTCCAGGCAACGTCACTGAATACATCTGCCGTACAGGTGTTTTGGCAGAATGCGGAAGGTGCAACACACTTTCAAATTCAACTTGATAGCAACCTGTCGTATGCTAATATTTCCGAGAACATTGCCTGTCCACATTCGGCAAATTGTAGCTACGTGATAGACAAACTTACCCCTGGATCCGGACATAACATCGCAATATTGGCTTCTTCAGGAGGTGTTCAGAATTCTGTCTCCTGCTCATTATATGGAGCAGCAAGTTAGTACTTTCCTATTTTACTTTCTAAATATCCGACAAGCGGAACATGTGAATTCATTCAAGTCAAATATTTAACGATGTAAATAATCAATGAAAATGCCGTACAATACGGTATGCAAGCTTCAGATGCCAATAAAACCCATCACATTGATTAGACACTAATAGTACATACGTGCTTCACACATACTCAGCTTAAAAATATGTACAATTGAATGGCATCTCCATCAAACACAACAATAACAACAATTCCTCGCTTTTTTTAATTGTTCAATATTCCTCTCACTTTTGTTCTAGGTTTATTAGCGTATCACTCCATTGAGGAAAGTCTATGATTCTGATTACCAATAAGGAAATGGCGTTTACTGATTGAATTGTATGATTGACCTTGCATGTTCGTTTCAAACAGTTCATGGCTTTCAAACCCACAGTGTATCAATCTTAGGTATGTGAGCACTATTTGTTGTCTGTCCACCATCAAAGCTAGCATATTTGCATAATAGAGCGTAGACATTTTCTTTTCTGTACCGTAGGACCTATCTCTGTGTACTTTTTTTATCGAATGAACGTCTCAACATTACACAATAAAGCATGTAATGCTTTTATTCAGTGCCCAGCGTACCAAAGTGTGTCCAGGTAACGTCACTGAATACATCTACCGTACAGGTATTTTGGCAGAATGCGGAAGGTGCAACACACTTTCAAATTCATCTTGATAGCAACCATTCGTATGCTAATATTTCCGAGAACATTGCCTGTCCACATTCGATAAACTGTAGCTACGTGATAGGCAAACTTACGCCTGGATCCGGACATAACATCGCAATATTGGCTTCTTCAGGTGGAGTTCAGAATTCTGTCTCCTGTTCATTATATGGAGTAGCTGGTGGGTATTGTCGTATTTTACTATCTAAGTATCAGACGAACAGAAGCTGTCAATTCATTAACGTAAAATATTTAAGGATGTAAATAATCAATGAACATGCCGTACAATACGGTATGCAAGATTCAGATGACAATAAGATCCATCCCATTGATTAGACACTTATTGTAAGTACTTGCTACACACATACTCATCCTAAAAATATATGTACCATTGAAAGGCATCTCTACCAAACACAGAACCCCATTGACTCTTTGCTTTTTACAATTGTTCAAAATTCCTCTCACTTTTGCTCTAGCTGTTTTGGAGTATCCCTCGATTTACGAATGTCTGTAATTCTGATGAGCAATTGGGAAATGGTGTTCACTGATAAAATTGTGGGTTCCTTTTTGCCAATTCGTTTGCAACAGCTCATGGCTTTAAAATCCTCGGTGTATCAATCTTAAGAGGCCGTAGGCATGTGACCACTATCTTTTGTCCGTCCACAATCAAAAATAGCATATCTCCATGACAGAGCGTATATATTATCTCCTCTGTACCGTAGGACCTATGTCTGTGTACGTTTTATTGAATGAACGTCTCAAATTAACACAATAATGCATGTAATGCTTTTATTCAGTGCTGAGCGAACCAAAGTGTGTCGGGGTAACGTCACTGAATACATCAGCCGTACAGGTATTTTGGGAGAATGCGGAAATCGCAACACACTTTCAGATTCATCTTGATAGCAACCATTCGTATGCTAATATTTCCGAGAACATTGCCTGTCCTTATTCGATAAACTGTAGCTACGTGATAGACAAGCTTACTCCCGGATCCGGACATGACGTCGCAATATTGGCTTCTTCAGGAGGAGTTCAGAATTCTGTCTCCTGCTCATTACATGCAGTAGCTAGTGAGTACTGTCGTATTTTACTTTCTAAGTATCAGACAGATGGAACCAATCAATTCATTAACGTCAAATATTTAAAGATGTAAATAATCAATGAAAATGCCGTACAATACGGTATACAAGGTTCAGAAGGCAATATGATCCATCCCATTGATTAGAATGTTACTGAAAGTACTTGCTGCTGCACACACAGCTTAAAAGAATATAACAATGAAAGGCCTCTCTACCAAACACACAAACCCCATCGATTCTTTGCTTTTTACCATTGTTCAATATTCTCCAACTTTTGTTCAAGTTTCATTGGAGTATGCCTCAGTTTACGAAAGTCTATAATTCTGATGAGCTGTTGGGAAATGGTGTTCCCTGATTGAATTGTGGGGTCGACTCTGTACGTTTGTTTGAAACAGTTCATGGCTTTCAAACCCTCAATGTATGAATCTTAAGGGGCCTTGGGTAAGTGAGCACTATCTGTTTTCTCTCCCCCATCAATGCTAGAATATTTGCATGATAGAGACGAGATATTTTCTTCTCTATAACGTATGACCTATGTCTGTGTCCGTTTTATCGCAGAAACTTCTTTTATTAACATACTAATGCAATTAATTCTTTTATTCAGTGCCCAGCGTACCAAAGTGTGTCCAGGTAACGTCACTGAATACATCTGCCGTACAGGTGTTTTGGCAGAATGCGGAAGGTGCAACACACTTTCAAATTCAACTTGATAGCAACCTGTCGTATGCTAATATTTCCGAGAACATTGCCTGTCCACATTCGGCAAATTGTAGCTACGTGATAGACAAACTTACCCCTGGATCCGGACATAACATCGCAATATTGGCTTCTTCAGGAGGTGTTCAGAATTCTGTCTCCTGCTCATTATATGGAGCAGCAAGTTAGTACTTTCCTATTTTACTTTCTAAATATCCGACAAGCGGAACATGTGAATTCATTCAAGTCAAATATTTAAAGATGTAAATAATCAATGAAAATGCCGTACAATACGGTATGCAAGCTTCAGATGCCAATAAAACCCATCACATTGATTAGACACTAATAGTACATACGTGCTTCACACATACTCAGCTTAAAAATATGTACAATTGAATGGCATCTCCATCAAACACAAAAATAACAACAATTCTTCGCTTTTTTTAATTGTTCAATATTCCTCTCACTTTTTTTTCTAGGTTTATTAGCGTATCACTCCATTGAGGAAAGTCTATGATTCTGATTACCAATAGGGAAATGGCGTTTACTGATTGAATTGTATGATTGACCTTGCATGTTCGTTTCAAACAGTTCATGGCTTTCAAACCCACAGTGTATCAATCTTAGGTATGTGAGCACTATTTGTTGTCTGTCCACCATCAAAGCTAGCATATTTGCATAATAGAGCGTAGACATTTTCTTTTCTGTACCGTAGGACCTATCTCTGTGTACTTTTTTTTTATCGAATGAACGTCTCAACTTTACACAATAATGCATGTAATGCTTTTATTCAGTGCCCAGCGTACCAAAGTGTGTCCAGGTAACGTCACTGAATACATCTACCGTACAGGTATTTTGGCAGAATGCGGAAGGTGCAACACACTTTCAAATTCATCTTGATAGCAACCATTCGTATGCTAATATTTCCGAGAACATTGCCTGTCCACATTCGATAAACTGTAGCTACGTGATAGGCAAACTTACGCCTGGATCCGGACATAACATCGCAATATTGGCTTCTTCAGGAGGAGTTCAGAATTCTGTCTCCTGTTCATTATATGGAGTAGCTGGTGGGTATTGTCGTATTTTACTATCTAAATATCAGACGAACAGAATCTGTCAATTCATTAACGTAAAATATTTAAAGATGTAAATAATCAATGAACATGCCGTACAATACGGTATGCAAGCTTCAGATGACAATAAGATCCATCCCATTGATTAGACACTTATTGTAAGTACTTGCTACACACATACTCATCTTAAAAAAATATGTACCATTGAAAGGCATCTCTACCAAACACAGAACCCCATCGACTCTTTGCTTTTTACAATTGTTCAATATTCCTCTCACTTTTGCTCTAGCTGTATTGGAGTATCCCTCGATTTACGAATGTCTGTAATTCTGATGAGCAATTGGAAAATGGTGTTCACTGATAAAATTGTGGGTTCCTTTTTGCCAATTCGTTTGCAACAGCTCATGGCTTTAAAATCCTCGGTGTATCAATCTTAAGAGGCCATAGGCATGTGACCACTATCTTTTGTCCGTCCACAATCAAAAATAGCATATCTCCATGACAGAGCGTATATATTATCTCCTCTGTACCGTAGGACCTATGTCTGTGTACGTTTTATTGAATGAACGTCTCAAATTAATACAATAATGCATGTAATGCTTTTATTCAGTGCTGAGCGAACCAAAGTGTGTCGGGGTAACGTCACTGAATACATCAGCCGTACAGGTATTTTGGGAGAATGCGGAAATCGCAACACACTTTCAGATTCATCTTGATAGCAACCATTCGTATGCTAATATTTCCGAGAACATTGCCTGTCCTTATTCGATAAACTGTAGCTACGTGATAGACAAGCTTACTCCCGGATCCGGACATGACGTCGCAATATTGGCTTCTTCAGGAGGAGTTCAGAATTCTGTCTCCTGCTCATTACATGCAGTAGCTAGTGAGTACTGTCGTATTTTACTTTCTAAGTATCAGACAGATGGAACCAATCAATTCATTAATGTCAAATATTTAAAGATGTAAATAATCAATGAAAATGCCGTACAATACGGTATACAAGGTTCAGAAGGCAATATGACCCATCCCATTGATTAGAATGTTACTGAAAGTACTTGCTGCTGCACACACAGCTTAAAAAGAATATAACAATGAAAGGCCTCTCTACCAAACACACAAACCCCATCGATTCTTTGCTTTTTACCATTGTTCAATATTCTCCAACTTTTGTTTAAGTTTCATTGGAGTATGCCTCAGTTTACGAAAGTCTATAATTCTGATGAGCTGTTGGGAAATGGTGTTCCCTGATTGAATTGTGGGGTCGACTCTGTACGTTCGTTTGAAACAGTTCATGGCTTTCAAACCCTCAATGTATGAATCTTAAGGGGCCTTGGGTAAGTGAGCACTATCTGTTTTCTGTCCCCCATCAATGCTAGCATATTTGCATGATAGAGACGAGATATTTTCTTCTCTATAACGTATGACCTATGTCTGTGTCCGTTTTATCGCAGAAACTTCTTTTATTAACATACTAATGCAATTAAATCTTTTATTCAGTGCCCAGCGTACCAAAGTGTGTCCAGGCAACGTCACTGAATACATCTGCCGTACAGGTGTTTTGGCAGAATGCGGAAGGTGCAACACACTTTCAAATTCAACTTGATAGCAACCTGTCGTATGCTAATACTTCCGAGAACATTGCCTGTCCACATTCGGCAAATTGTAGCTACGTGATAGACAAACTTACCCCTGGATCCGGACATAACATCGCAATATTGGCTTCTTCAGGAGGTGTTCAGAATTCTGTCTCCTGCTCATTATATGGAGAAGCAAGTTAGTACTTTCCTATTTTACTTTCTAAATATCCGACAAGCGGAACATGTGAATTCATTCAAGTCAAATATTTAAAGATGTAAATAATCAATTAAAATGCCGTACAATACGGTATGCAAGCTTCAGATGCCAATAAAACCCATCACATTGATTAGACACTAATAGTACATACGTGCTTCACACATACTCAGCTTAAAAATATGTACAATTGAATGGCATCTCCATCAAACACAAAAATAACAACAATTCATCGCTTTTTTTAATTGTTCAATATTCCTCTCACTTTTTTTCTAGGTTTATTAGCGTATCACTCCATTGAGGAAAGTCTATGATTCTGATTACCAATAGGGAAATGGCGTTTACTGATTGAATTGTATGATTGACCTTGCATGTTCGTTTCAAACAGTTCATGGCTTTCAAACCCACAGTGTATCAATCTTAGGTATGTGAGCACTATTTGTTGTCTGTCCACCATCAAAGCTAGCATATTTGCATAATAGAGCGTAGACATTTTCTTTTCTTTACCGTAGGACCTATCTCTGTGTACTTTTTTATCGAATGAACGTCTCAACTTTACACAATAATGCATGTAATGCTTTTATTCAGTGCCCAGCGTACCAAAGTGTGTCCAGGTAACGTCACTGAATACATCTGCCGTACAGGTATTTTGGCAGAATGCGGAAGGTGCAACACACTTTCAAATTCATCTTGATAGCAACCATTCGTATGCTAATATTTCCGAGAACATTGCCTGTCCACATTCGATAAACTGTAGCTACGTGATAGGCAAACTTACGCCTGGATCCGGACATAACATCGCAATATTGGCTTCTTCAGGAGGAGTTCAGAATTCTGTCTCCTGTTCATTATATGGAGTAGCTGGTGGGTATTGTCGTATTTTACTATCTAAGTATCAGACGAACAGAAGCTGTCAATTCATTAACGTAAAATATTTAAAGATGTAAATAATCAATGAACATGCCGTACAATACGGTATGCAAGCTTCAGATGACAATAAGATCCATCCCATTGATTAGACACTTATTGTAAGTACTTGCTACACATATACTCATCTTAAAAAAATATGTACCATTGAAAGGCATCTCTACCAAACACAGAACCCCATCGACTCTTTGCTTTTTACAATTGTTCAATATTCCTCTCACTTTTGCTCTAGCTGTATTGGAGTATCCCTAAATTTACGAATGTCTGTAATTCTGATGAGCAATTGGGAAATGGTGTTCACTGATAAAATTGTGGGTTCCTTTTTGCCGATTCGTTTGCAACAGCTCATGGCTTTAAAATCCTCGGTGTATCAATCTTAAGAGGCCATAGGCATGTGATCACTATCTTTTGTCCTTCCACAATCAAAAATAGCATATCTCCATGACAGAGCGTATATATTATCTCCTCTGTACCGTAGGACCTATGTCTGTGTACGTTTTATTGAATGTACGTCTCAAATTAACACAATAATGCATGTAATGCTTTTATTCAGTGCCGAGTGAACCAAAGTGTGTCGGGGTAACGTCACTGAATACATCAGCCGTACAGGTATTTTGGGAGAATGCGGAAATCGCAACACACTTTCAGATTCATCTTGATAGCAACCATTCGTATGCTAATATTTCCGAGAACATTGCCTGTCCTTATTCGATAAACTGTAGCTACGTGATAGACAAGCTTACTCCCGGATCCGGACATGACGTCGCAATATTGGCTTCTTCAGGAGGAGTTCAGAATTCTGTCTCCTGCTCATTACATGCAGTAGCTAGTGAGTACTGTCGTATTTTACTTTCTAAGTATCAGACAGATGGAACCAATCAATTCATTAACGTCAAATATTTAAAGATGTAAATAATCAATGAAAATGCCGTACAATACGGAATACAAGGTTCAGTAGGCAATATGACCCATCCCATTGATTAGAATGTTACTGAAAGTACTTACTGCTGCACACACAGCTTAAAAGGAATATAACAAAGAAAGGCCTCTCTACCAAACACACAAACCCCATCGATTCTTTGCTTTTTACCATTGTTCAATATTCTCCAACTTTTGTTCAAGTTTCATTGGAGTATGCCTCAGTTTACGATAGTCTATAATTCTGATGAGCTGTTGGGAAATGGTGTTCCCTGATTGAATTGTGGGGTCGACTCTGTACGTTCGTTTGAAACAGTTCATGGCTTTCAAACCCTCAATGTATGAATCTTAAGGGGCCTTGGGTAAGTGAGCACTATCTCTTTTCTCTCCCCCATCAATGCTAGCATATTTGCATGATAGAGACGAGATATTTTCTTCTCTATAAAGTATGACCTATGTCTTTGTCCGTTTTATCGCATAAACTTCTTTTATTAACATACTAATGCAATTAATT
Source organism: Potamilus streckersoni (assembly GCA_016746295.1). Lineage (NCBI taxonomy): Eukaryota > Metazoa > Mollusca > Bivalvia > Unionida > Unionidae > Potamilus > Potamilus streckersoni. Next base: position 490,747 of record JAEAOA010000511.1, read on the forward strand.
CTTTTATTCAGTGCCCAGCGTACCAAAGTGTGTCCAGGCAACGTCACTGAATACATCTGCCGTACAGGTATTTTGGCAGAATGCGGAAGGTGCAACACACTTTCAAATTCAACTTGATAGCAACCTGTTGTATGCTAATATTTCCGAGAACATTGCCTGTCCACATTCGGCAAATTGTAGCTACGTGATAGACAAACTTACCCCTGGATCCGGACATAACATCGCAATATTGGCTTCTTCAGGAGGTGTTCAGAATTCTGTCTCCTGCTCATTATATGGAGCAGCAAGTTAGTACTTTCCTATTTTACTTTCTAAATATCCGACAAGCGGAACATGTGAGTTCATTCAAGTCAAATATTTAAAGATGTAAATAATCAATGAAAATGCCGTACAATACGGTATGCAAGCTTCAGATGCCAATAAAACCCATCACATTGATTAGACACTAATAGTACATACGTGCTTCACACATACTCAGCTTAAAAATATGTACAATTGAATGGCATCTCCATCAAACACAAAAATAACAACAAACACTCGCTTTTTTTAATTGTTCAATATTCCTCTCACTTTTTTTCTAGGTTTATTAGCGTATCACTCCATTGAGGAAAGTCTATGATTCTGATTACCAATAGGGAAATGGCGTTTACTGATTGAATTGTATGATTGACCTTGCATGTTCGTTTCAAACAGTTCATGGCTTTCAAACCCACAGTGTATCAATCTTAGGTATGTGAGCACTATTTGTTGTCTGTCCACCATCAAAGCTAGCATATTTGCATAATAGAGCGTAGACATTTTCTTTTCTGTACCGTAGGACCTATCTCTGTGTACTTTTTTATCGAATGAACGTCTCAACTTTACACAATAATGCATGTAATGCTTTTATTCAGTGCCCAGCGTACCAAAGTGTGTCCAGGTAACGTCACTGAATACATCTGCCGTACAGGTATTTTGGCAGAATGCGGAAGGTGCAACACACTTTCAAATTCATCTTGATAGCAACCATTCGTATGCTAATATTTCCGAGAACATTGCCTGTCCACATTCGATAAACTGTAGCTACGTGATAGGCAAACTTACGCCTGGATCCGGACATAACATCGCAATATTGGCTTCTTCAGGAGGAGTTCAGAATTCTGTCTCCTGTTCATTATATGGAGTAGCTGGTGGGTATTGTCGTATTTTACTATCTAAGTATCAGACGAACAGAAGCTGTCAATTCATTAATGTAAAATATTTAACGATGTAAATAATCAACGAACATGCCGTACAATACGGTATGCAAGCTTCAGATGACAATAAGATCCATCCCATTGATTAGACACTTATTGTAAGTACTTGCTACACACATACTAATCTTAAAAAAATATGTACCATTGAAAGGCTTCTCTACCAAACACAGAACCCCATCGACTCTTTGCTTTTTACAATTGTTCAATATTCCTCTCACTTTTGCTCTAGTTGTATTGGAGTATCCCTCGATTTACGAATGTCTGTAATTCTGATGAGCAATTGGGAAATGGTGTTCACTGATTAAATTTTGGGGTCCACTTTGCCAATTCGTTTGCAACAGCTCATGTCTTTAAAATCCTCGGTGTATCAATCTTAAGAGGCCTTAGGCATGTGACCACTATCTTTTGTCCGTCCATAATCAAAAATAGCATATCTCCATGATAGAGCGTATATATTATCTCCTCTGTACCGTAGGACCTATGTCGGTGTATGTTTTATTGAATGAACGTCTCAAATTAACACAATAATTCATGTAATGCTTTTATTCAGTGCCGAGCGAACCAAAGTGTGTCGGGGTAACGTCACTGAATACATCTGCCGTACAGGTATTTTGGGAGAATGCGGAAGGCGCAACACACTTTCAAATTCATCTTGATAGCAACCATTCGTATGCTAATATTTCCGAGAACATTGCCTGTCCACATTCGACAAATTGTAGCTACGTGATAGACAAACTTACCCCTGGATCCGGACATAAAATCGCAATATTGGCTTCTTCAGGAGGAGTTCAGAATTCTGTCTCCTGCTCATTATATGGAGTAACTCGTGAGTAATGTTGCATTTTACCTTCTAAGTATCAGACGAACAGATCCTATCATTTCATTCAAGTCAAATTTCAAAAATAAAAATAATCAATGACAATAAGATCCATCCCATTGACACAACATTTATTGTAAGTGCTTGCTACACATATATTCAGCTTAAAACTATATACACACAATTGAATGGCAACTCTACCAAACACAGAAACCACAACCATTTCTCGCTTTTTACAATTGTTCAATATTCCTCTCACTTTTGTCTAGTTTTATTAGAGTCCCTCCATTGAGAAAAGTCTATGATTCTGATTACCAATATGGAAATATCGTTCACTGATTGAATTGTATGATCGACCTTGCATGTTCATTTCAAACTGTTTATGGCTTTAAAACCCTTAGTGTATCAGTCTTAAGTGGCCGTAGGTATGTGGGCACTATTTGTTGTCTGTCCCCCATCAACGCTGGCATATTTCCATACTAGAACGTAGACATTTTCTTTTCTGTACCGTAGGACCTATCTCTGTGTACGTTTTATCGAATGAATTTCTCAACTTAACACAATAATGCATGTAATGCTTTTATTCAGTGCCCAGCGTACCAAAGTGTGTATAGGTAACGTCAATCAATACATCAGCCGTACAGGTATTTTGGCAGAATGCGGAAGGTGCAACACACTTTCAAATTCAATTTGATAGCAACCATTCGTATGCTAACATTTCCGAGAACATTGCCTGTCCTCGTTCGACACAGTGCAGCTACGTGATAGGCAAACTTACACCTGGATCTGGACATAACATCTCAATATTAGCTTCTTCATGAGGAGTTCAGAATTCTGCTACCTGCTCATTATATGGAATAGCTAGTGACTGTTGTATTTTCCTTTATAAGTATCATACGAACGAAACCTGTAAATTCATTTATGTTAAATATTTAAAGATGTAAATAATCAATGAACATGCCGTACAATACGGTATGCAAGGTTCAGATGACAATATGATCCATCACATTGATAAGACATTTATTGTAAGTGCTTGCTACACATATATTCAGCTTATAAGACAGGTACTATTAAATGGCATCTCTATCAACACACAAACCACAACGATTCTTCGCTTTTTACAATTGTTCAATATTCTTCTCACTTTTGTTACAGTTTTATTAGACTTAGTTTACGAAAGTCTATAATTCTGATGAGCAATTGGGAAATGGTGTTCACTGATTAAATTGTGTGGTCAGACTTGCACGGTCGATTGAAACAGCTCATGGCTATCAAACCCTCTGTGTATCAGTCTTAAATGGCCGTTGGTGTGAGAGCACAATCTGTTCTTTCATCACCATCAAAGCTAGCATGTCTGCATGATTAAGCGTCGACCGTTTCTTTTCTGTATCGTAGGACCTATATCTGTGTACGTGGTATTGATGGGAACGTCTCACATTAACACTATAATGAATTTAATACTTTTATTCAGTGCCGAGTGTACCAAAGTGTGTCCAGGTAACGACAATCAATACATCTGCCGTACAGGTATTTTGGCAGAATGCGGAAGGTGCAACACACTTTCAAATTCAACTTGATAGCAACCATTCGTATGCTAATATTTCCGAGAACATTGCCTGTCCAAATTCGATAAACTGTAGCTACGTTATAGGCAAACTTACCCCCGGGTCCAGCCATGCAATCGCAATATTGGCTTCTTCAGGAGGAGTTCAGAATACTGTCTCCTGTTCATTATATGGAGTAGCTAGTGAGTAATGTTGCATTATTTTTTATAAGAATCAGACAGACGGAACCTATCAATTCATTCATGACAAATTTCGAAAATAGAAATATTAAATGAAAATGCCGTACAATACAGTGTTTTATTTCATAAGATCCATTCCATTGATAAGACATTTACTGCAAGTGCTTGCTGCACTTATATTCAGGTTAAAAATATGTACAATTGAATGGCATCTCTACCAAACACAAAAACCACAACAATTCCTCGCTTTTTACAATTGTTTAATATTCCTCTCACTTTTGTTCTAGTTGTATTGGAGTATCCCTACACTGAGGAAAGTCTATGATTCTGATTACCAATAGGGAAATGACGTTCACTGAGTGATTTAAATATGATCGACCTTGCATGTTCGTGGCTTTCAAACCCACAGTGTGTCAGTCTTAAGGGGCCTTAGGTATGTGAGAAATATCTGTTGTCTGTCCACCATCAAATCTAGCATATTTGCATGACAGAGCGTAGACATTTTCTTTTCCGTACAGTAGTACCTATGTCTGTTTACGTTCTAACGCATGAATCTCTCAAATTAACACTATAATGCATGTAATTCTTGCTCTCAGTGCCCAGCGTACCAAAGTGTGTCGAGGTAACGTCAGTGAATACATCAACCGTACAGATATTTTGGCAGAATGCGGAAGGTGCAACACACTTTCAAATTCAACTTGATAGCAACCTGTCGTATGCTAATATTTCCAAGACCGTTGCCTGTCCTCATTTGGTACAGTGCAGCTACGTGATAAACAAACTTATCCCTGGATCCGAACATAACATCTCAATATTAGCTTCTTCAGGAGGTGTTCAGAATTCTGTCTCCTGCTCATTATATGGAGTAGCAAGTGAGTATTGTTGTATTTTATTTTCTAAGTATCTGACATACGATATCTGTTAATTCGTACAAGTCAAATATTTAAAGATGGAAATAATCTATGAAAATGCCGTACAATACGGTATACAATGTTCTGATAACAATAAGATAAATCGCATTGATTAGATACTTATTGTAATTATTTGCTACATACATTCGCAGCTTAGAAAATCTGTACAATTAAATTGCATCACTACCAAGCACAGAAACCACAATGAATCTTCGCTTTTTGCAATTGTTCAATAATTCGATTTCGTTTTCTGAAAGTGTATAATTCTGATGAGCTGGGAAATAAGGATCATTAATTGAGATTATGTGTTCGACTTAGCACATTTTATTCAAACAGTTCATGGTTTGTAAAAACCTCAGTGTATCAATCTTAAGGGTCCGTAAGTATGTGATCACTATATGATGTCTGCGCACCATTAAAGCTATCATATTTGCATGATAAGGCGTAGACATTTTCTTTTCCTATCTCTTGTACGTTGTTTCGAAGCAACCTCTCAAATTAACACATTTCATGCTATGCCCAGCGTACCAAAGTGTGTCAAGGTAATGCCAATGAATACCTCTGCCGTATAGGTATTTTGGCAGAATGCCGAATGTGCAACACACTTTCAAATTCATCTTGATAGCATCCATTAGTATGCTAATATTTACGGGAACATTGCCTGTCCTCATTCCTCATTTGACACTGTGCAACTAAGTAATAGACAAACTTACCCCCGGATCCGGACATAAAATCGTAATATTGGCTTCTTCAGAAGGAGTTCAGAATTCTGTCTCCTGCTCATTATCTGGATAAGCTAGTGAGTACTGTTGTATTTTACTTTCTAAGTATCAGACAAAAGAAACCTGTCAATTCATTCCAGTCAAATATTTAAAGTTGGAAATAGTCAATGAAAATGCCGTAGCATACGGTTTGCAAGGTTCAGTTGCCAATAAGACCCATAACGGTGATTAGACACTTATTGTAAGTACGTGCTATGCACATGAGCAACTTAAAAATATGTACAATTGAATGGCATATCTACCAAAGATAAAAACCACAACGATTCTTCGCTTTTTATAATTGTTCAATATTCCTCTCACTTTTTTTGTAGTTTTATTCGAGTATCCCTCGATTTCCGAAAGTCTATAATTCTGATGAGCTGGGTAATAAGGACCACAGATTGAAGTTTGTTGTATTTTACTTTGTATTTTACTATTTCCACTTTGCACGTTTGTTTGAAACAGTTCATGGTTTGCAAGAACCTCAGTGTATCAATCTTAAGGGTCCGTAGTTATGTGAGCACTATTTGATGTCTGTGCACCATCAAAGCTACCATAGTTGCATGATAGAGCGTAGACATGTTCTTCTCTGCACCATAGGGCCTATGTCTGTGTACGTTTTCTCGAAGAAACGTCTCAAATTAACAGAATAGTGTATGTGATGCTCTCATTCCGTACCCAGCGTACCAAAGTGTGTCGAGGTAACGTCACTGAATACATCAGACGTATTTTGGCAGAATACAGATGGTTCAACTGACTTTCAAATTCAACTTGATAGCAATTTTTTGTATGCCAATATTTCTGAAATCATTGCATGTCCTCACTCGACACAGTGCAGCTACGTTATCGACAAACTCACCGCCTGATCCGGACATTACATCGCAATATTGGCTTCTTCAGGAGGAGTTCAGAATTATGTCTCCTGCTCATGATATGAAATAGCGATTGAGTACCATAATATTGTACTTTGAAAAACTTAGAAATGGACACATACAACAGTTACATGTCACTGACAGATATTATATTGATTATAAACTAATAGTTAAAATCTCCTACACATAAATTAATTTCCTTCTCTTTGTAATGCAGGTTTATTAGAGTATATCCAGGTTTTCGAAATCTCTATCATTCTAGTAAACATGTTTTTATGATCAACGACTGCGATAGACACAAACATTTGATTGTGTGTTAAAATGACAAGATATCCTAAATGCATATACGGCAGTTTTTTGCGTGACTAAAGCAATGACCAGACTCGTTTATAAATGACTGTGCATTAAAGTTTATAACTGCGGTTATGACAATGATTTTATAACCTCCAGCTAAGTATAGTGTGCGTCCTGATTCTTCTGCCTATAATAAGATATGGCTTTGGTAAAAATTAAGACCACAGTTCACGTTTTACTTTTGTTTAGTTTCCAACCTAACACGGTATGCTTATATGAAAGTTTAGGTAAAATTTCTAAATAACGAAAGTTTCGATCGGCTTTGAAATTTCTATTCCTTGTAGGAACAGCTTCTTTTTCTTTTTCTGTAGTGGAACCTTTTGTACCAAACATGCGCAAAGTTCTATGTTATTCTAATCATCCTTTTTGTCTAGAGTCTGCAAAAGTATTTGTCTTTAAACATTTACTCTGAAACCTTTAAAGATATACTAGTGAATCATCTTTTCATCAGATATTTCATGCAAGTTAGTCAATCTGAATTGTCAGGTAGTTCCAGATTGGAGCATATAAATTGAAATAATTATGTGATTTATTTAAATAATGTTGCATTATGTTATTATCTTTTTTTATTTGATAAAGTCTTGTTTACATGTTCTACCATTCTGTTTGCTGGGTGTTTTTCAGCACGTTTCATTTCTACTTTTTACGTGATTACACTACCTAAATCCAATAAACTAAGGTATTAATTAACACTAGTGAAAGCACAAGGAATAAGATATAGTTGTTTCAAGGACAATATCAACGCTCTTGTGCCTTATTAAAAAGAAACAAATGTTGGTACCCTTTCGGGTTTTAATTTAACCATTTAAAAATGAGTTGATAACTTAATTTACGTCTATTATATCCACAGTGTGAATGCATAAACCTGCATTGGCTGCCAAATCTTGTTGCAAATAAATAAAAGCACAATTATACATCAGGACTATTCATATCTCGACAGCAATTTGTATTGTCAGATTATAAAAACGAATCACCAATGCAATCAGACTTTATCAATAGCAATCACTAATACATTAACGTTAATAATAAAACAGGTGGCACAGGGCATGTTGGACAATCTCAATAAAATTTTATGCTTATAACATTTATAGTGTTTATGAAAAGGAACTATCAAAATATGACAATAATTTGAATATAAAATGTATTAAAAGAGATAGACAGAGCGACAGGCTTGCGGGTCAAAACAAACGATGCAGGCCAGTAAATACATAACAAAAGGAAGACAAAGAACTATGAAGAGAATAAAAAGAAGTTACAGTAATATACAACTCTATTATTTTTCATAGTATAAGTCCGTGTTTAATTCAAGATAATGTTATCATCAAATGGTAAATTCAACTAGACACATAATATATTTATGAATATTTAATTGAAACTTTAGGTAAGTAAAATGTATGCTTCATTTTAATTAGTACAATTAGGCTGCTATTGAAACAGCATACCGCCATATTCTTAGTTTAGCCTCACGTAATCTCTAGCCATAGTCAAAGTAAGTTATTAACATTTGCATATATGGTTGTAAGAGTTTTCCAACTAATTGTGTCTACTGCAATTTATAAATAGCAATTATAAGCAAAAGAATTACCAGCAGAAAAACAATCCACTCCAGTCTTTGAAAAGAAACACGAAATTAAAGTAAAAAAGAACAAAAAGGCTTGATATCTACAATTAAAATAGATTCCATAATATATGCACTTAAACATGGCATCCTGTTAACTGAAATAAGAGTTCTTAAGGTATCAATGCAAAGTAGATATAAGTAAAATTAAACAACACTTTTTACGGTAATGCTAGTAAGAAGAATAAAATAAAATCGAGCTCATCTACTGCAAAACGAATATCTACTTGGCAAATATGTATCGTATATTGCAATTATTATGCGGAATTAGATACTAAACTTATGCCACGATCAACACCTCGTTATGCAGTAACAAAAGTAAGTAAAGATATACTATCCATTATACTCCTTTTAGATCTTCTTGTGAAAGTTTAAGTCAAAATGATTAAGAAACAAAGGATTTTGCCACAAGTACGGTACAAATACCATGATTATCTGAGTTACTAACAAGAATAATAAAAACGTAACATCTGAAAATCTAAAGCAATATATCACTAATGCATACTAATATTTAGTACATTAAAAAATTAAGAAATCACATAAAATCAAGGGAATTATCTCAACAATGCAGACCACACAGTGACTTACCTACATGTACAACATGTACAACAAAGTAATATGGCTAGAATTGTTGTGAAGTTTGAAAAAGGCTTCCCATGAAAAGTCTAAGGTACTTTATTTTTTTATTATTTAGTCAATTCTTAACCCCCTTAACCCTCCTCGCTTATGTTAGATCTTTGAGTTCTTTCATGGTTTTTATTGATTGTGTATATATTTGTAAATACCTCCTCGTGCATTTTGCAAGTGGCACTATTTTCATAATTATGGATTTATATTTTAAACAATGGGAACAGCCAAGTGTACAATTGCATCAATTTATAACCACGATATATACATAATTTTTTAATGTGAGCTGGTTTGTCATCCTCTTACAATACTAAGATTTAATTGGTTGTTAAAATAGAATAGTATGTGTCATCCATAGCTTTATCTGTGGAAAAAGTTTAATATCTCCCTCCTAATGTATTGCCCTAAATTATTCAGCAAAGTTTTTTTATCGAGGATATCTCACTTTTCAGTTTTATGTTTTCTTTTCAAATAGTAAATCAGGCGGTTGTGCCACAATAAGTTTACATGTCATTGCAGCTATTTATTTAACTGGTAGGCAGATCTCAATTGCAATAGCCTGAGGTCACCGCTATTGTCATTATTCGAATTACCTGAAACATAATTTCTTTCACATGAATTAATAAATTCCTACGTGTACTTTGTTGATAGTAAGAACACTAACGGATTTTCCCATGATTGTTGTTTGGGTCACGTGTTGAGTCAATTAACAAATTTATCAGCATGGTCCAAGATTTACGTCTTTGAACTTTAGCTTCCTCTCTGCGTAGCAAATAAGAAGGAAACTCTATTTCAGTTTCTATAACCACTATACATTATGGAGGATGTGTATCACGTGACGTGAAAGTAAAACATATAATTTATTTACAACTATGTTACTTTGACTTGACATTTATTTTCTCGTTTAATTTGGTAAGTATTTATATTCATACAAGTATATATTGGCGTATCCATAAGGTACTAAACTAATCATCGCTTCCGTATACAAATAAAACGCATATGGGACATAATTGTCACCACACTCCCCGTTAGTCGCAGTTTACAAAAACTTATTTAGTTACATTTTGTGATAGTGTTTTAATTTTGCTCTTCGACATATTTTATTGTTACTAAATTTTACTTTCAATTTCAAGTATTTTTTAATTTTCACACTTTATACAAACCTCCATATATTCTTTGTACAATTCCTCAGCTCGTTGATATTTTGTAATACCGTTGTTAATTCCTCCTTTGTCATTGTCATCCACAATCATAAGCACATTATTTTTTTCGGTAAGGATAATAAAATATTATTTTCTTCATTCAAGTCGGAATTGCATGGCTTCTAAAATTGATCCCCACTCTTATCACTTTGTCCTTGGTTACAAATACTTACGCGGTTCTACAGAGATTGCAAATCTTCGATATCTGCAAGAACAGACTTAAAGATCTAATGGTGTATCCTTATAACGTATTCTTACCTTAAAAGTTTACAGCGTGCTTTTGTTTTTAATTTCGTAGTGTTTATTTTTATTTTTTATTTTGTTTTTATAATCATATAATTATAAATGGTTTTTTATTCTCTTCAGTGTTGTCAAATGTTTTAAAGCACTTAGAGCTTCTAAAGATAATTCAGAGTCCTCCTTATTATTATTATTATTATTATTATTATTATTATTATTATTATTATTATTATTATTATTATTATTATTATTGGTGGTGGTGGTGGTGTTGTTATTATTATTATTATTATTATTATTATTATTATTATTATTATTATTATTATTATTATTATTATTATTATTATTATTATATTCAGTAAGGAGTTTGCTACGTTCCTCTAGCAGCTAGAGGCCTCGTTGAATTTATTTCTTCGACTATTTCGATATGTAATAGCTCCATGTTGCTTTTTAAAGTCTTAAAACAAATATTGATCATGAAAAATCTCTCTTTATCAAGGTCCTGTGCATGTGAAACTCTTGTCAAAGTTCAACATTTTTTCCGAGTGTTCGAATGTCTGCTGAAAAAAGAAAATGTTTGTAATGGCTTCCATTGATATAATTATCTTCAGTTTAAAACGTTTGAGCTTTTTCACGTTCAGATCAACGGGAGTGTGTACATTGATAAGGTTACTTAAGGAACTATAAAATATTAAGACAACTTTTCAATCAGAAAATATATCTTAAGCCTATGACATGAACGTCATTTCATTTTAACTCTAATTCCTTAAGATTTATGTTGTTCAGTTAGTGGGATGGATCGACTACAAATAAGTGCCATTGTGGGAATGTAATATTACGTATCTGCAGCATATAAAACATACACAGCACATGGAATTGTCCTTATTACTTACTGGAAAAGGCACAATACATGGTAAAAACAGGGCGTATAAAACTTGCTATTCACTTTCAAAACAAAAATATTTATGATGTGCTATATTTATTTCTACTTTTCCATATATTGCAGAAACAATGTCGAATGCTTTTAGCTTACTAATATTACAAACGATAATTATATTCTAGTTTACATTTCTAGCATAAGGTAGCACTTTTAGCCATGTTGCGTGAATACTATTGACAGCCGACCTCTTTGATATGAGACACAATAGGACAAATACAATTATCAACTTGCTCTAAGTATGCTAATTATGATTATCAGCATTTTCTGTATATTTAATGAAGATGGCAGATCGAACGTAGTAATATGTCCGTACGTGATTTAGCAGCTCTCTATGTGCAGCATGTTTAAACGTATGTAACCTGGTTTACCATTGTGTTTTAAACTTACTCAAAAGGTAATGTTACACCGGCTAAATGCGTTATCAATACATCCTTCAAGATCATCTCGATAACAACTGACCATCTCAGCTTAACACATATCTACAATTAAAAGACATCTCTACCAACCAGAGAAACTTCATTGATTCATCGCTTTTTAATATTGTTCAATATTCCTCCAACGTTTGTTCTAGTTCTACTGGAGTATCCCTCAGTTAACGATTGTCTATAGTTCTGATGATGAATTGGAAAGTGGTGTTCGCTGATTGGGGTCGACCTCCTACGTTCGTTTCAAACAGTTCATGGCTTTCAATACATCAGTGTATACATCTTAAGGAGCTGTAGGTATGTGAGCACTATTTGTTGTTTGTTCACCAAAAAGCTAGCATATTTGTGTGATAGAGCGTAGACATTTTCTTGTATTCACCGTAGGACATATATCTGGACCTAGTATCGAAGTAGCGTCTCAAATTAACACAATAATGCATGTGATGCTTTTATTCAGTGCCCAGCGTATCAACGTGTGTCCATGTAAAGTCATTGAATACATCAGCCGTACAGGTATTTTGGCAGAAGGCGGAAGGTGCAACACACTTTCAAATTCAACTTGATAGCAACCTGTCGTATGCTAATATTTCTGGGAACATTGCCTGTCCTCACTCGACACATTGCAGCTACGTGATAGACAAACTTACCCCTGGATCCGGACATAACATCGCAATATTGGCTTCTTCAGGAGGAGTTCAGAATTCTGTCTCATGTTTATTATATGGAGTAGTAAGTGAGTAATGTTGCATTTTATTTTCTAAGTATCAGACAAACGGAACCTGTCAATTCATTCAAGACAAATTTTCAAAAATAGAAATAATTAATGAAAATGCCGTACAATAGAGTTTTCAAGGTTCAAATGACCATAAGGTCCATTCCATTGATAAGACATTTATTGTAAGTGCTTGCTACACATATATTCAGCTTTACAAAAATATGTACAATTGAATGGCAACTCTACCAAACACAGAAACCACAAGAATTCCTTTATTTTTACAATTGTTCACTATTCCTTTCACTTTTGTTCTTGTTTTATTAGAGTATCCCTCCATTGAGGAATGTCTATGATTTTGATTACCAATTGTGAAATGGTGTTCACTGATTGAATTGTATGATCAACCTTGCGTGTTCGTTGGAAACAGTTCATAGCTTTGAAACCCTCAGTGTATCAGTCTTAAGGGACAGTATTAATGTGAGCACTATCTGTGGTCTGTCCACCATCAAAGCTTGCATACTTGCCTGATCGAGCGTAGACATTTTCTTTTCTGTACCGTAGGACCTATGTCTGTGTACGTTATAACGTAGGAATGTCTCAAATTAACACAAAAATACATGTAATGCTTTTATTCAGTACCCAGCGTACCAAAGTGTGTCGAGGTAACGTCACTGAATACATCAGTAGTACAGTTATTTTGGCAGAATTTGGACGGTGGAACACACTTTCAAATTCAACTTGATAGCAACCTGTCGTATGCTAATATTTCCGAGACCATTACCTGTCCTCATTCAGTACAGTGCAGCTACGTGATAGGCAATCTTACGTCCGGATCCGGACATAACATCGCAATATTGGCTTCTTCAGGAGGAGTTCAGAATTCTGTCTCATGTTTATTATATGTAGTAGCAAGTGAATAATGTTGCATTTTATTTTCTAAGTATCAGACAAACGGAACCTGTCAATTCATTCAAGACAAATTTTCAAAAATAGTAATAATTAATGCAAAATGCCGTACAATAGAGTTTTCAAGGTTCAAATGACCATAAGGTCCATTCCATTGATAAGACATTTATTGTAAGTGCTTGCTACACATATATTCAGCTTTACAAAAATATGTACAATTGAATGGCAACTCTACCAAACACAGAAACCACAAGAATTCCTTTATTTTTACAATTGTTCACTATTCCTTTCACTTTTGTTCTAGTTTTATTAGAGTATCCCTCCATTGAGGAATGTCTATGATTTTGATTACCAATTGTGAAATGGTGTTCACTGATTGAATTGTATGATCAACCTTGCGTGTTCGTTGGAAACAGTTCATGGCTTTGAAACCCTCAGTGTATCAGTCTTAAGGGACAGTATTAATGTGAGCACTATCTGTGGTCTGTCCACCATCAAAGCTTGCATACTTGCCTGATCGAGCGTAGACATTTTCTTTTCTGTACCGTAGGACCTATGTCTGTGTACGTTATAACGTAGAAATGTCTCAAATTAACACAAAAATACATGTAATGCTTTTATTCAGTACCCAGCGTACCAAAGTGTGTCGAGGTAACGTCACTGAATACATCAGTAGTACAGTTATTTTGGCAGAATTTAGACGGTGGAACACACTTTCAAATTCAACTTGATAGCAACCTGTCGTATGTTAATATTTCCGAGACCATTACCTGTCCTCATTCAGTACAGTGCAGCTACGTGATAGGCAATCTTACGTCCGGATCCGGACATAACATCGCAATATTGGCTTCTTCAGGAGGAGTTCAGAATTCTGTCTCCTGCTCATTATATGGAGTAGCTATTGAGTACTGTTGTATTTAACTTTCTAAGTATCCGACAAACGGAACCTGTCAATTCAACCATGTCAAATATTTAAAGCTGTAAATAATCAATGAAAATGCCCTACAATACGGTACACAATATTTAGATGCCAATAGGACTCATCCCATTGTTTAGACACTTATAGTAAATATTTGATACACTCGCACTCAGCCTACGAAGTATGCACAATTGAATAGCATCTTTATAGAACACAGAAACCCTATCGATTCATCGCTTTCTTAAATTGTTTAATATTCCTCTCACTTTTATTCTAGTTTTATTGGAGTATGCCTCAGTTTACAAAAGTCTAAAATTCTGATGAGCAATTTGGAAATGGTGTCTACTGATTGAATTGTGGGGTCTACCAAGCACGTTCGTTTGAAATAGTTCATGGCTTCCAAAACATCAGTGTGTAAATGTTAGGGACCGCAGGTATGAGTGCACTATATGTTGTTTGGTCACCAAAAAGCTAGCATATTTGCGCGATAGAGCGCAGACATTTACTTTTATTTACAGTAGGACCTATGTCTGTTTACCTTGTATCCAAGGATCGTCTCAAATTAACACAAAAATGTATGTAATGCTTTTATTCAGTGCCCAGCGTACCAAAGTGTATCCATTTCACGTCACTGAATACATCAGCCGTACAGGTATTTTGGCAGAACGCGGAAGGTGCAACACACTTTCAAATTCATCTTGATAGCAACCATTCGCATGCGAATATTTCTGGGAACATTGCCTGTCCTCATTCAACACAGTGCACCTACGTGATAGGCAAACTTACCCCCGGATCCGGTCATAAAATCTCAATATTGGCTTCTTCAGGTGGAGTTCAGAATGCTGTCTCCTGCTCATTATATGGAGTAACAAGTGAGTACCTTCCGATTTTGCTTTCTACGTATCCGACAAACGGAAACTATCATTCAATCACGTCAAATATATAAAGCTGTAAATAATCAATGAAAATGCCGTACAATACGGTATACAAGGTTCAGATGCCAATAAAACCCATCACATTGATTACACATTTATAGTAAATACGTGCTACACGCATACTCAGCTTAAAAATATCTACAATTGAACGACATATCTACCAACCAGAGAAACCCCATCGATTCGTCGCTTTTTACAAATGCTCAATATTCCTCCAACGTTTGTTCTAGCTTTATCGGTGTATCCCTCGGTTAAGGATTGTCTATAAATCTTACGATGAATTAGGAAGTGGTGTTCACTGATTGGAGTCGACCTCGCACGTTCATTTCAAACAGTTCATGGCTTTCAAAACATCAGTGTATAAACCTTAAGGAGCTGTAGGTATGTGATCACTATTTGTTGTTTGTTCACCAAAAAGCTAGCATATTTGTGTGATACAGCGTAGACATTTTTTTTTATTCACCGTAGGACATACGTCTGGACCTAGTATCGAAGTAGCGTCTCAAATTAACACAATAATGCATGTGATGCTTTTATTCAGTGCCCAGCGTACCAACGTGTGTCCAGGTAACGTCATTGAATACATCAGCCGTACAGGTCTTTTGGCAGAAGGCGGAAGGTGCAACACACTTTCAAATTCAACTTGATAGCAACCTGTCCTATGCTAATATTTCTGGGAACATTGCCTGTCCTCATTCGACACATTGCAGCTACGTGATAGACAAACTTACCCCTGGATCCGGACATAACATCGCAATATTGGCTTCTTCAGGTGGAGTTCAGAATTCTGTCTCCTGCTCATTATATGGAGTAGCAAGTGAGTACTGTTGTATTTTATTTTCTAAGTATCAGACAAACGAAACCTGTCAATTCATTCAAGACAAATTTTCGAAAATAGAAATAATTAATGAAAATGCCGTACAATAGAATTTTCAAGGTTCAAATGACCATAAGATCCGTTCCATTGATAAGACATTTATTGTAAGTGCTTGCTACACATATACTCAGCTTTAAAAATATGTACAATTCAATGGCAACTCTACCAAACACAGAAACCACAAAATTTCTATCTTTTTACAATTGCTTACCATTCCCCTCACTTTTGTTCTTGTTTTATTAGAGTATCCCTCCATTGAGGAATGTCTATGATTTTGATTACCAATTGCGAAATAGCGTTCACTGATTGAATTGTATGATCGACCTTGCGTGTTTGTTTGAAACGGTTCATGGCTTTGAAACCCTCCGTGTATCAGTCTTAAGGGGCCCTATTAATGTGAGCACTATCTGTTGTCTGTCCACCATCAAAGCTTGCATACTTGCCTGATCGAGCGTAGACATTTTCTTTTCTTTACATTAGGACGTATGTCTGTGTACGTTTGCTAGAAGAAACGTCTTAAATTAACACAATATTGCATATGATACTTTCGTTTCGTGCCCAGCGTACCAAAGTGTGTCCAGGTAACGTCATTGAATACATCAGCAGTACGGTTATTTTGACAGAATGCAGATGGTTCAACTGACTTTCAAATTTAACTTGGTAGCAAACTTTTGTATGCCAATATTTCTGAGAACATTGCCTGTCCGTCCTCATTCCACACAGTGCAGCTATGTTATGGAGAAACTCACCGCCTGATCCGGACATTACATCGCAATATTGGCTTCTTCAGGAGGAGTTCAGAATTCTCTCTCCTTCTGATTATATGGAATAGCGATTGAGTACTGTATTATTGTAATATTGAAAATCTTAGAAATGGACACATACAATAGGTACATGACACTGATAGATATGATATTGATTATAAACTAACAGTAAACATCTCCTACACATAAATTCATTTCCTTGACTTTGTAATGCAGGTTTATTAGAGTATATCCAGGTTTTCGAAATTTCTATTATTCTAGTAAATAATTGTAAACTATTGTCACTGATTTAATCATGGAATCAAAATTGTTTGTTTCATCTCTCACACTTTATGGTCGGCAAAAGTTCAGTATATCAATTTTGAATAGCCATACTTACTTGTATTCGACTCTTGGACTCTCTACCATCAAACATGGCAAGTATGTATGCAATAGCTTTACTCGGTTTCTTGTCTCTTTGGTAGTAGCTTTTTGTATTCGTTTGGCACAAAAACTCTCAAATTAACGCAATATTGCATGTATTACTTTCCATAAGTGCCCAGCGTACCAAAGTGTGTCCAGTTCACGTCACTGAATACAACAGCCGTACAGGTATTTTGGCAGAATGCGGAAGGTGCAACGCACTTTCAAATTCATCTTGATAGCAACCATTCGTATGCTAATATTTCCAAGAACATTGCCTGTCCTCATTCGACAAAGTGTAGCTACGTGATAGACAAACTTACCCCTGGATCCGGGCATAACATCGCAATATTGGCTTCTTCAAGAGGAGTGCAGAATCCCATCTCCTGCTCATTATACGGAACAGCTGGTGAGTACTGTAATATGTTACCTTTGAAATGTCCCAGAAACGGAGAGTGTTGTTTCATCAAAGGCAAACTGTTGTATCTGAGGTAATATATTAGTACTTATTCCATAAAATCAAACTATACAAATAATGGTAACAACTCTGATGAGTATGAAAATAATGTAATCGGAAATTACATTGCGTATGAATTTGCTGAAAGTATTTGTTCAAAAAATATTTTTCAGGCCCATTTTATTTTATGTGTTTGATATATTTTAGTAATTATTTTCTTATGCAATTTTAAGAATGACAGATAATGTTAAACAGAATACCTAGGAGATAAATCGAGCATGCATTATTTTTCATGTCTTATATGATCAACGACTGCGATAGACACAAACATTTGATTGTGTGTTAAAATGACAAGATATCATAAATGCATATACGGCAGTTGTTTGCGTGACTAAAGCAATGACCAGACTCGTTTATAAATGACTGTGCATTAAAGTTTATAACTGCGGTTATGACAATGATTTTATAACCTCCTGTTAGTATGCTATCCAATCCCAATCTTTCTCTACCGAAAAAGGTTGCACTAGTATTCCAGATTTGATACGTTGATTGCATACTGTCTTGATATGTTTGTAAGATATGATTATTCAATTAAACCAGACTCTTTTATATGGATATTGTCTTGCTGGTAAAGAGGAATAAGAAAATGGTATAACCTTATTTCAACTTCAGGATCTAAACTGCATGGTTCATTTGGACCATTTGGTGTTTGGGGAACATTCAATGTACAAACAATCTTTATCTGTGCCTGCAGTCATTCTCTTTTCACTGTCAAAGATGCATAATGGGTATTATAGTGTGTGACCTGATTCTTCTGCCTATAATAAGATATGGCGTTGGTAAAAATTAAGACCACAGTTCACGTTTTACTTTTGTTTAGTTTCCAACCTAACACAATGTGTTTATATGAAAAGAGTTTAAGTAAAATTTCTAAATAAAGACAGTTTTGATCTGCTTTGAAATTTCTATTCCTTGTAGGAACAGCTTCTTTTTCTGTAGTGGAACCTTTTGTACCAAACGTGCGCAAAGTTCTTTGTTATTCTAATCATTCTTTTTGTCCATAGTCTGCAAAAGTATTTGTCTATAAACATTTACTCTGAAACCTTTAAGGATATACTAGTGAATCACCTTTTCATCAAACATTTCAGGAAAGTTATTCAATCTGAATTGTCCGGTTGTTCCAGATTGGAGCATACAAATTGAAATAAGTTGGTGATTTATTCAAATAATGTTTCATTATGTTATTATCTTTTTTTATTTGATAAAGTCTTGTTTTCATGTTCTACAATTCTGTTTGCTGGGTGTTCTTCAGCACGTTTCATTTCTACTTTGTATGTAATTACACTACCTAAATCCAATAAACTAAGGTATTAATTAACACTAGTGAAAGCACAAAAAATAAGATATAGTTGTTTCAAGGACAATATCAACACTCTTATGCCTTATTAAAAAGAAGCAAATGTTGGTACCCTTTCGGGCTTTAATTTAACCATTTAAAAATGAGTTGATAACTTAATTTACGTCTATTATATCCACGTTGTGAATGCATAAACCTGCATTGACTACCAAATCTTGTTGCAAATATAAAAACACAATTATACATCAGGATTATTCATATATCGACAGCAACGTGTATTGTCAGATTATAAAAACGAATCACCAATGCAATCAGACTTTATCAATAGCAATCACTAATACATATAAGTTAATAATAAAACAGGTGGCACAGGGCATGTTAAACTATCTCAATAAAAGTTTATGCTTATAACATTTATCTTGATTATGGAAAGGAACTACCATAATATGAAAATAATTTGAATATAAAATGTATAAAAAGAGATAGACAGAGCGACAGGCTTGCGGGTCAAAACAAACGATGTAAACCAGTAAAGACATAACAAAAGGAAGACAAGGAACTATGAACAAAAGAAAAAGAAATTACAGCAATATACAACTCTATTATTTTTCATAATATAAGTTTATGTTTAATTCAAGATAATGTTATCATCTAATGGTGAATATTCGTCTCATCCGGATCAACTAAACACATAATATATTAAGAATATTTAATTCAAAATTTAAATAAGTAAAATGTATGCTTCATTTTAATTAGTACAATTAGACTGCTATTGAAACAGCATGACGCCATATACTTAATTTAGCCTCACATAGTCTCTAGCCATAGTCAAAGTAAGTTATTAACATTTGCATATATGGTTGTAAGAGTTTTCCAACTAATTGTGTCTACTGCGATTTATAAAATAACAATTATAAGCAAAACAATTACCAGTAGAAAAACAATCCACTCCAGTCTTGAAAAGAAACACGAAATTAAAGTCAAAAATAACAAAAAGGCTTGATATCTACAATTAAAATAGATTCCATAATATATGCACTTAACAAATGGCATCCTGTTAACTGAAAAAAGAGTTCTTAAGATATCAATGCAAAGTAGATCTAAGTAAAATTAAACAACACTTTTTACGGTAATGCTAGTAAGAAGAATAAAATAAAATCGAGCTCATCTACTGCAAAACGAATATCTACTTGGCAAATATGTATCGTATATTGCAATTATTATGCGGAATTAGATACTAAACTTATGCCACGATCAACACCTCATTATGCAGTAACAAAAGTAAGTAAAGATATAATATCCATTATGCTCCTAATAGATCTTCTTGTGAAAGTTTAAGTCAAAATGATTAAGAAACAAAGGAATTTGCCACAAGTACGGTACAAATACCATGATTATCTGAGTTACTAACAAGATTAAAAAGTAAGGATTTTGCCACAAGTACGCTACAAATACCAATATTGTCTCAGTTACTAACAAGATTAATAAAAACATAATATCTGAAGTTCTAAAGCAATATATCACTAATGCATACTAACAATTAGCACAATAAATATTAAGAAATCACATAAAACCAAAGGAATTATCTCAAAAATGCATTCCACACAGTGACTTACCTACATGTACAATATGTATAACAAAGTAATATGGCTAGAATTGTTGTGAAGTTTGAAAAAGGCTTGCCATAAAAAGTCTAAGGTACTTTATTTTATTTTTGTTTATTATTTAGTCGATTCTTAACCCCCTTAACCAACCTCGCTTATGTTAGATCTTTGAGTTCTTTCATGGTTTTTATTGATTGTGTATATGTTTATAAGAACGTCCTCGTGCATTTTGCAAGTGGCATAATGTTCGTAATTATGGATTTATATTTTTAAACGTTGGGAATAGCCAAATGTACAATTGCATCATTTTCTTAACACGATATATACCTATTTTTAATGTGAACTGGTATGTCATCCTCTTAGAATACTAAGATTTAATCGGTTCTTAAAATAGAATAGTATGTGTCATCCATAGCTTTATCTGTGGAATAAGTTTAATATCTCCCTCTTAATGTATTGCCCTAAATTAATCAATAAAGTTCATTTTTTGAGGAAATTTCACTTTTCAGTTTTCTGCTTTCTTTTCAAGTAGAAAATCAGGCGATTGTTGCCACAATAAGTTTAGATGTCATTGCAGCTGTTTCTTTAATTGGAAGGCAGATTTCAATTGTAATAGCCTGAGGACACCGCTATTTTTATTATACGAATTACCTGAAACATAATTTTTGTTATATGAATTAATAAATTTCTAAGTATAATTGCTTTTGTTGATTGTAAAGAAAACTAACGATTCTGCCCATGAGCCGCCATCAAGTAATTTGTTGTTTGGGTCACGTGTTCAGTCAATTAACAAATTTATCAGCATGGTCCAAGATTTACGTCCTTGAACTTTAACTTCCTCTCTGCGTAGCAAATAAGCAGGAAACTGTACTTCAGTTTCTACAACCACCATACGTTATGGAGGATGTGTATCACGTGACGTGAAAGTAAAACATATACTTTATTAACTTTTACTTGACATTTATTTTCTCGTTTAATTTGGTAAGTATTTACATTCATACAAGTATATATTGGCGTATCCATAAGGTACTAAACTAATCATCGCTTTTGTAAAACGCATATGGGACATAATTGTCACCACACTCCCCATTAGTCGCAGTTTGCAAAAACTCATTTAGTTACATTTTGTGCTAGTGTTTTATTTTTGCTCTTCGACATATCGTATTGTTACTAAATTTTACTTTCAATTTCTAGTATTTTTTAATTTTCACACTTTATAAAAACCTCCATGTATTCTTTGTACAATTCCTCAGCTCATTTATATTTTGTAATACCTTTGTTAATTCCTCCTTTGTCATCGTCATCCACAATCATAAGCTCATTGTTTTTTCGGTAAGGATAATAAAATATTATTTTCTTCATTCAAGTCCGAATTGCATGTCTACTATAATTGATCCCCACTCTTATCACTATGTCCATGGTTACATGTACTTACGCGGTTCTTCAGGGATTGCAAATCTTCGATATTTACAAGAACAGACTTAAAGACCTAATTGCGTATCCTTGTAACGTATCCTTACCTTTACAGCGTGTTTTTGTTTCTAATTTCGTAGTGTTTGTTTTTTATGTTTTATTTTGTTTTGTAATCATATAATTGTAAATGGTTTTTCATTCTCTTAAGTGTTGTCAAATGTTGTAAAACGCTTAGAGCTTCTAAAGATAATTCAGTCCTCGTTATTATTATTATTATTATTATTAGTAGTAGTAGTAGTAGTAGTAGTAGCATTGTTGTTGTTATTATTATTATATTCAGTAAGGTGTTTTCTACGTACCATTAGCAGTTAGTGGCCTCGTTGAATTTATTTCGATATGTAATAGCTCCATATTGTTTTTTAAAGTCTTAAAACAAATATTGATCATAAACAAATCTCTCTTTATCAAGGTCCTGTGCATATAAAACTCTTGTCAAAGTTCAAAAAATTTTTCCGAGTGTTCGAATGTCTGCTGAAATAAGAAAATGTTTTTAATGGCTTCCATTGATATAATTATCTTCAGTTTAAAACATTTGAGCTTTTTCACGTTCAGATCAACGGGAGTGTGTACATTGATCAGGTTACTTAAGGGACTATAAAATATTAAGACACATTTTCAATCAGAAAACATATCTTAAGCCTATGACATGAACGTCAATCATTCTACCTATAAATCTTTAAAGTTTATGTTGTTCAGTTAGTGGGATGGATCGATTATAAATAAGTGCCATTGTGGGAATGGAATATTACGTATCTGCAGCACATAAAGCATACAAAGCACACCGGAATGTTCTTATTACCTACTGGAAAAGTCACAATACATGGTAAAAGACAGGGCGTATAAAACTTGCTATTCACTTTCAAAACAAATATTTATGATGTGCTATATTTATTTCTACCTTTCGAAATATTGCAGAAACAATGTCGAATGTCTTTAGCTTACTAATATTACAAACGATAATTATATTCTAGTTTACATTACTAGCATAAGGTAGCACATTTAGACATGTTGCGTGAATACTATTGACAGCCGACCTCTTTGATATGAGAAGCAATATTACAAATACAATTATCAACTTGATCTAAGTATGCTAATTATGATTATCAGCATTTTCTGTATATTTAATGAAGATGGCAGATCGAACGTAGTAATATGTTCGTACGTGATTTAGCAGCGCTCTATGTGCAGCATGTATAAACGTATGTAACCTGGTTTACCATTGTGTTTTAAACTTACTCAAAAGGTAATGTTACACCGGCTAAATGCGTTATCAATACATCCTTCAAGATCACCTCGATAACAACTGACCATCTTTAGATCATGGTGACCTTCATGACTTTCTTCTTATTTCCGAACGGCCTAGTTTACTTTAGCCAATTGATATTAGGTGAAAGACACTAGTTCTTCTCTTTGGTTTATCGTTAAGCATAGCTTCTTTTCATTAGGTCAACCAGATGTGCGTCAAAGACAACAATGGTTACAATCTTCTAAAGACCAAGACAAGTATATTTCCTACCAGCTTTGAATCCTCAAATATTGGAGCTAAGCTTATACAAGTGGAGATTTAGACGTGATTGTCTGGGTCAGTCTATGTCACTTGCTAAGGCTCTTTACATGGTTTGCATCGCCACAGCTAGGTGATTTGTCATTAAACACGAGTCAGTTAATCTAATGCAAACTTTCGCTAGTGTAATAGTGCAACTGTTTTAATACGTTCAAAACTCAGATTAGGTATCTCCAATATGATGTGTAAAATTGGAAGATACTGCATTGGTCTTGCTACCAATTATTTGTATTAGATTTTCATTGTTATTTTAACTGATATTTATAGTGCGGATAAAACTCAAATATACGCTAACTTCATTCTATTTTATTTCACAATTTAAAAAATGACCGATACAAAAAACCTTTCAAATTTAATAAAAGCACTGTGTTTAAATTAGTTTCTAATCTTGTAATATTTCTACACTGGGGTACAATCTTTTCTAAACTTGTAATTTTTATAATCTGGAGGTACAATCTTTTTAAACTTCCGTTATTTAAATTCGTCACAACAAGGCTGCAACATACTAGTATGGCTTACTGTTCAGAATTTTGGATTTATAAAAGTACTCAGTCTTAGGATGATTCCATAATATTCAAGGCAATATTGTGGGAAATTGACAGATACGTTATTCTTGCTGGAAACAATTTAACTTGTCCAGCACTGACCGAAATATATTTTTTTCAATATATGCATCTGATAAATACTGCAAATAACTATGTAGAGGTAATTAATGTACGTAAGATAGATATTGCTTCGTTATGGCTTTTTGGCCAACCATCCACTGACTGGGAATAGGAAAGAATAGTAGAGTTATCTTAAGGGAGTAACCTATTTTCGTGAGATTTGGTGGCGAACTTTATTGCATAAGGATCCCACTGAATGTTACGTAGTTGATGTGGAGTGATTGCGGCACGACGGGTTGACAAATACACAGTCAGGTGGGAAGTTTCACTTTTCACTTGAGATACAGGTTTGTAATTGTCTGCATCATGTATGCCTTTCTATTTCACATTTTGAATCTGAGTTATTACTAGCATTTAAAGGCAACTAAAGGTACCTAACATCTATAAATTATGCCAATCAATGACAAGAGCTATTACAACCTGTCCTGTCGATGTGATGTTCAGGACACAAAATAACATTTGAACTTTTCCATTAAACGTATTAACATTTGTTGGTCTTATGATTGATAGAAATATTTCTTTTTCCTGCCATTAGTAGTAGAAGTAGTAGTAGTAGCATTACTATTGAACGGCAATATTGACATGCTATATATAATCTACAGTAGTTATTTTAATAGACGCCGCTGAGGCGGCACAAATTCGGGGTGAAGGCGTTGAATGCTCTACATAACAGTTTGACTGAAAAAGTTCGTAAATTATGTCTGAATTATTTTAACGGTCATTTGCTTACTCATTTTCTGTTTTAATTATTTGGATTTTCTATAATGGATATCTACACATTTATAAGCCTCCATAAAGTAGGGGTTTTGCGGAATATAAGGGGCTGAATTTATTCGAAGAAGGATTCTATTAGATTAACTGCGGTAATCTTGTCGAAGCATTCATCATAGGCTCTACAAGAAATAAGAATAATTGTCTTTTAAACATTGGAAGCAAAATCAATCTAGCGAAAGGTTTAAAACATAGGAAAGAGGGTAAGTGACCATTATAAGTTCTCAAACATGAGAGCAGATAAAGATGTTGAAAAGAATTTGACCTAAGGGTTGTTTTCAGGAACCAACAAATGATTTGTTACATAATTCGTTCAGAAGAGTCTGCAGAGTGGATAATAACATTAAATATAAAATCTGCATTCCGTAGTTTTAAAGTACTTTCAGAAAGCTATTGCAAGCAAGATCAAAAAGTCATGAAGTGTAAACGGATATTTATGAAGTTAAAACCAGTTATTTTGCGTACTATGAACTGTACTCACTTTTGATGATTTATGTGGTAAACATCTTGTACATGTATAAAACACAGCATGGCTTAATTTTTTAGCTCACTCACGTTATTATTCGCTTCATCTTCTCCGTCATTGACAACTTAGTTTTCAGTGCAAACGCCCTTAGGGCAAGAATACAACCCATACAACTGTTGTCAACACTTTTAGAAAATCACAGAGTGTGAGTAAAAACAATTATTGAAATATCTAATTTCGAATAATTAAAGAAAAATGATCTGCTAATTATACACTACTTAAGAAAAACAGCACCCACATTTTCCGACCTTTGAATTGCCTCGATTCAGAAATTATACCTCTACAATGACAACTCCTAACGCATCAATCTTGCGTTGGCGTCCTTTGCTTAGTTCAAGTATAAGAGCGGCTGCTGGTCCGTTAGTTGGATAAATTCCCTCCCGAAAAGGTATGTGTGAAATTTTCCTATCCCCCATACTAAGGCTAAGTACTCTTTTTCAATCACAGAGTAGTTTTGTCCCAGAGGGAGCAATTTCCTACATGCAAAGACAATGGGAAAGTTCATCCCCCTCTTGCTCCTGTAGCAAAACAGCCACTTGTCCCGTATCGTACGCGTTCAGTCCTCGGTACAAAGGTTTGACTCAGTTTCCGCAACACTAGGATTGGTGTACTTATCAGTTTCCCTTTCAAAGCGTTAAACGCTCTTTCATGGCACTAACTACAGGAATCTTTATTCGGTTGCCCTTTCCTGATCAAGTCTGTTAATGTGCTGGCTATGACCGCATAATTGGGAACAAATTTCCTTTAGAACCCAATCAAAACCTGGAAAGATTTTACTTGTTTATTGGTGTCCTGGGCATCACTGATTGCTCCTATTCTGTCTGGGTTACGTTTCAGCTCACTTAAACCACTTACAAAATGACCCTAGCATTCGAATATACAAAAGGCTATGTTACATTTGGTGAGTCTAGCTGTGAGATTAGTCATGCGGATTATATCAGATATATCAATTAATACTACAGGTTCATGCCAGTTATAGACAAAGATATCATCTACGAAGCTGTCAATATTTTCCATACCATTTAACAGTTTGCGCACAAGACGAACCTACGGTTGTAAAACTTCGCGTACTTACGACTAAATTTCGCCTCGTCTTGTGTCATCTGACACGTATTATCTAACCTTTCCCGCAAATCTACCACATATTGGTAAGTGGTGTTAACCTCCTTATTCGCGAGTTCGTCCGACAATAGTTCGCGTAAAATACGCATAGGACTACGAACTGTCCTACCATATAATAGTTCTAATGGGTAGAAGCCTAAATTTTCTTGAGGAACCTCGCGATATGCGAATATAATTACGTTCAGATATCTGTCCCAATCATTAGGTCTTTCTGCACTCATTCGTCGTAGCATTTATTTCAACATTCCGTTGAATTACTCTACTAATCCATTGCAAATATATGGTGATATGGTATTGTTCGTAGCTGCTTAAGGAACAACAACCTGCTCATTTCAGCCATAAGATCTGAGGTGAATTGCGCACCACGATCCGTAATAACTTCTTCGTGTATTCCGACCTTGCTGAACATGTCTACTAGCACTTCGCCTGCACGTTCGGTTTCGATCAATGGCAAAGCTATAGCTTCTGGGTACCTAGTGGCATAATCTGCTAGAGTTAAGATGTATGCTTTCCTCCGATCTGTAGGTTGAAATATAAGTCCTACAATGTCGACTGCTACTCTTTGAAACGAAGTATCCATCACGGACATTTGACCTAACAGTACTCTAGTTAGTCTTCCCTTAGAAACCGTTTTCTTACAAATGTCGCACGAACGACATAACTGTGCTACATTGCTATTTACACCAGGCCAATGAATTTCTCGCAACTCTCTATCAGTAGTTTTCTTCATACCTAAATGGCCTGCTATGCTCGACTCGTGTACCATCCTGAGTACGTGTAACCTAAATTTCTGGGGAATAACTAGATGCAAGAACTTCCTACCATAATGTGAGTATAACTGTGTTTCCCGTCCCACTACGTCAGATTTGTGGTCTCCTCTAGTATTCTTTGCTCCAAACATTATTGTTTTCTCTTGAAACGAATTCAGAAATGTAAATCAATGTTTTCTCGACTGCAACAATCCCAGTCAACGTCTTTGATTATTCGTTTTATGTTTGGCTAATAGTTTTGTTGGCGCTTATAACCACAGTATACATTTTATTGATTGTAAACATATACTGGACACACCTTTCTTAATTTGAAATGAATTCTAATATACAGAAAGCTGCTAACGAAATAATACCAAAGATAATAAATATATCTTCCGCTGCATATCGAATATTATTAATAATTGTCCACATTACAGCAGCCACTTTCCGTAAATTTATCGGTAGGTCATTTTTCATTGACTTGTAACATCTTTAAAGCAATGCCACCAATGATTTACGGATAAAATGTTTATAACAACTGGTCTAAAATTGTCAAGTATTTTGTATAAAAAGACTACTTATGTATCAAAGCCCCATTTCCAGAAGTACAAACAGTGAATAGTTTATTTCTTAGTTATTCACGCAGTTTAATTGTAAATAGTTTAACTAGGCTTACTAGTGGTGACTAACCGTTCCCGAGTGAATTATTTATGTTTGGTCACAACACTAACAGGAAATTTCTTATTGAAAGGTATATACTACAACCAATATGTCAAGCGAGCAGCAACAAGACAACTTTAACAACTGTTGATATTACAAAAGTATAGCAAATTATTTGTTGTTTAGAAAGTAGAAATAGTAATAGCCATATTTCCTGCCTTATCGCTCAGGTATTCACAAAACTGAACTTTCCAGTCAAACTCAAAGTTGTTCAAAGAAACCATATAATACATAATATAACAAAACTAATTCACATGAAACTCGGTTCAAACTACTATTTTAAATGGTATAGAGATTCAATAATATAGCAAAAAATTAAATTTCATAGCCAAAGTGTTGACAATGTCTGACAAAAGTATAGAAGCACAGACAATCAAAATGAAGCTATAAATGTTTAGTTTTGTTTCCATACGACAATAAGATTCCTTCCTAAAGAGGACGCATGATACACATTCATCGTCATTGACAAGCGCATCTTTAAAATGGTAAAATAAAAGTGTCCAAGAGAAAAGGGTTTAGAAAGGAGATTGTTTCTACTTTGTCTTCTCCTTCATCTTCGTATGCTTCTTCTCCTCCACCTCCTCTTCATCTTCTTCTTCTTCTTCTTCTTCTTCTTCTTCTTCTTCTTCTTCTTCTTCTTCTTATTATTATTATTATTATTATTATTATTATTATTATTATTATTATTATTATTATTATTATTATTATTATTACAGTTCCTTCGCAACCAAAAAACAATGCAATTATAATGCGAACATCCACTGCGGTTTCGATACTCTGGGAAAATGGAGAGGGAACAAGAGACAAATACAAGATTATTCATAATTGCGTAAGCCCAAATATCATTAACAGCAACACTAACGTATCTACGAATTACACTAATGGAAATGAATACACGTTTTTCAACCTGGACCCTGGGACAAAATGCTATTTCTCCATTTTTGCAGTTGCCGGAGTCACAAATATTGAAAGTGCGCCACTTATGGGGAACATTTCGTCAAACGAAACAGGTATCATATCATGTATAATCAAAAAATAACATTAGTTGTTACGGACGTGGTGTGGACTTCTTTGCAATTACTTGGAGGGCATCAGAATATGTTACTCTAGATAATAATTTGCAATATCTTGAATACTATTTTCAAAATATGTTTGTAACGTTTACCCGCATGATAGTTACTTCAAACTACTTAAATTTCCATTACGATTCCGGTACATTATTTGCCGAGTAATGAATGTCGATCCTAAATATCATAATACCCATAATATGAGGACATGGGAGTTAAAAGCACGATTTAAATATCCGTCGGCATTTTACATATTTATAGATTGGTGCATGAAATGTCTCTCACATCAAACTTGTCCAATTTGGTTTAGCATCGTATAATGTTGTTAATGGTTGCTTGCATGCCGATATATATATATATATATATATATATATATATATATATATATATATATATATATATATATGTTTATTATTTAGACTCAGAGTTCCCGTGACTTTGATATCACGTTTCAAACTACGTTTTTAAACGCAAATCATATAATGAGGCATGTTTGTTTTTTATTGGTCTTTTTGATATTTTCAGAATACGCATTTTATTTTAACTAAATTGAAATAATTAAATACGGTAAATTTTACTAAAGCAGTTTACAGTGGTACAAAGTATATCTCATTAAGTCATAGAAAGCTTTTCTTAAGTATCGTTTACAAAACAAACCATATTCAATGAATGTTTTGTACAGCAACCATTGCTAAATTCGTGGTGTACTCTTTCATGTATACTCAGACATATATTTACTTTTTTGTTTCGTTATATAGGTAAACGGGTTATAATCTGCATTGGATAACATTGGTCATGTTTATTGCTTTCAATGCATGTTACATTTTGACTTAGAGGTAAATTCGTGGTTAAATAAATAGTTGTTTTAATTTACAGATTAATATCACGGTCGAGACATATACTTTATTGGCATTGAATTTCAGAGTATGCATGTCCCAACGTTCATGTTCAAGATTATAATATTTTAGACGAGTATAACAATATATCGTCAATGTCCTCTTTCGACTTAAGTGAAATGAAATAGCTTTATTTGTGAACATAATGTTCATTACAGCCCCAGAGAAAGTTTCTAATTTCCGTGTAACTAATGTGACTTCTGATACAATATGGCTTAATTGGACAAGTCCACAGAAGAAGAATGGTCTCATTCGAAAATATGTCTTACTGGTAAAGGAAAATAAAGGTTACTGCGTCCAAACTAATTCTACTATCCGTTACTGTTATTTCTTCACAAGGGAAAATGAAGAGGAAGATCATCCTTGCTTTGTATGTATTTGAGAGAGAGATAGTAGATAGATAGAGAGAACTATTTATTCATTAGTCAATTGAATGTTTAAAAAATGGAGACACACACACGCACACACACACACACACACACATATATATATATATATATATATATATATATATATATATATATATATATATATATATATATATATATATATATATATATATATATATATATATATATATGATTGTAGAAACAGATTTTATTATGTTCTTCTAAACTTGATGTTAATTTAATGGTATACAATTTTATTTTCATCTTGGTCATTCTGAAAGAAAGTTTGTTTTTAAAATGGTGTATTGATTTAAGTACGAAACTTTCAGGGGCATATACTACTAATTTAATTTATGCTATTCGGAGAACAATGATATATTTGTGTCTTTTTCAGCATTGATACCCTTTGATTAGTAATGTATGTGAGCATTTTTCATCAACAACAGTTTCTTACCGAGATCATCAACTGTGACAACCTCCAACTATGTAATACGAATATATTTATGACTTCTCAAGTCTATGAATATCGGACTTGTTTTGAAGATAAAACTAGTATAAATTCAATCGAGCAATATTCGATAAATCTGTTCTCTGTTACAATATTTACTGTAAAAATGTATTAATGAAACCTGTCTTGCAACCAATCGTATCTTTATATAGAACTCAAGTGATTCCATACGAGTTAACGACTGCGATAAATCCAATTATATGAACAAGACAGATGAGTCGATATATGTGGATCGACTGAATCCATATGTAAATTACACATTCGAACTGATGGCATATACCTCTTGCTTTGGAGATATGTTACCTCTTACAACATTAACATTGCCTTCTGGTAAGTGTTTGTATTGTGTTCATCATTGTATTTTGTAATAGCCTGTTTTGTTTAATATACATATAATTGATAATGCTTACGTGTTAATATAATAAATGAACCCTTACTTTCACATTCATAAATAAAATAAATAATTTTTATACATTTCCTATGAGCACAAAAATATATATATATATTATATTTTAAAGTGAACCTCGGATAGTAATAATATACTATATAGCAGTATGCACGAAATTATAGCTGCATGTTCAAACATCATATGCTGAAGTGAGTGTGCAAGCAATTTTGTCGATATTCTCAAGCAATTACCAGCAACTTTAGCAAAATATACACCAATTAAAGTAATATGAAAGTTCTATTTACGTGTAAGTTGTAACTACAAACACAGTTTTTTCGACTAATGTTAATGTTATATTCCTGCAGCATCGAGATCCGCCTCAATGCACTCAGATATTTGTTTTTATTTTTCTAAAAATTGGACACGGGCATTTGAAAACTCACTTTTACCTAAATTCACCGTTAGATTTGCATCAAAGAATTTTAGAATATGAACAAATCTAAACTGCTTTCAATCATACTACACATACTATTCTTTCGTTAAATTAAGAAGGAACGTTTGAAGCAATTAGAACACTATTAGTAAATTAATCATTCAAAAATATCTTTATAGTTGATATGATTACATAGATGCATGGACAACGACAATCAACATTAGACTTTTCCCAAAATGTTCGAAGGATACCAACAAATGTCTAGTCAGGCATGTTTATTAAACGAAGAAAGACGCCTTGTATATAACGTTTCTACTGATTTTCCTTCAGTGCACAGATCCATAACATCAAATGTACATTCGTGAATGAGTTAAACATATAAGTTCTTATTTATTTCTTTATTTACGAATATTTATATAACTAAGTATGTAAATTTCTCAATTAAGAGATGCACATTATTCACCACCTGTACTACATGCGACATGAGCTTGAGAAGGAAGTGAAGTAAAGTCACTTCATAACACATGAGAATAGCTATTCATGAAGAGTTAATAATGTACATATCATTTATTAACTGACTCAGGACAAATTCATATGATGAAGAGTCAGCTTTTACATCTCTACACACATCTAGTTCCTCGTCAAAAATGATATTCCGAGATGCAAAATGCTGATACGTGATAGCATGAAATTCATAACAAATACTTTCATACTGGCTAGACCGTTACAATTCATCTTTTACTGTGAATAATAAAATGACATTTTTTCAAATATCTATTTTACTAAATGCATCATAAACAATAGTCATAGTATACTAGTCATGAATATATACTTCCTACGTCCAAAGAGCATATTTTGTCTTTGAACGGGCTGCCACTAGAAACAGACACATTAAAGAGCCACTGATAGGACTAGCAACAAATCTAGTAGGCGAATATTGTGTCCTTGCATTATTAATACCATGTCAAAAGCCCTATTATAGACCTATTTCATTTATCTTTATGTAGCACCATATAAACCGACGTTAGTGAAAACCGAGGCAATCAATGCCACAACCATCAATGTCACATGGACAAGTCCCAACCTTTGCACTGGAATCACATCATATTCTGTTTATTACAAAGACATGGTCGATGAATCAGTGACTAACAGCACATTATGTCCGGACTCAGCAGAAAAAGGTAGTTTTTATTATGTTTATAAGTGGCATATAGATCGGTAGACAATCAAAACATCAATATTAAAGCTACAGGCCTTCACAAGAATACCTAACTGGAACATCTAGGTAGATAATGCAGTACGACAATGATTTTTCAGTAAGTTTGAGTACTGGAATGCGATCGTACCTTGCTTTTAAAATTAGAAGAGTATTTAGCTTTAAAATAAATGAACGAAGTTAAGTGTTCTGAGGATTCACAGTCGCTACCTTTGCAAATAGCTTTGACCCAGCTTTAACGCTAACGGTTTGCATGTGCATTTGGTCATGCGTTCACAAAAGAGATCAAAATCAGTCAATATCTCCTAGGTCACACATGATTCTTTAATAGTATATAAAGTCGCGTTTCTGTGTGATATATTGATGATAATATACTTCAATCAGCATTCTATGAGGACCACATTTCATTTATAAAACAAACGTTCAAAAACTTGAAATGCGATGTAGATATGCTGTCAATTGAATCATAAATAATGCCATCAGTCAAGAAGATATGGAAAACGCTTATAATTCTATGGTCACAAACAAAATGTTTAGCAAAACCTAACAAATAACTAAATTATCAATGTTATCAATAAAGCTGCGAAAGGAACTTCCAGTATTATGAAGTGAATCTAACATAATCCAGAAGAATTCTATTAAAATCTAAAAGATTGAAAATTGCAGAACCGGACATTTGTAGGAAGAATCAAGATGGTGTTGCGCAGACCTCCTTTGAATAATTCACAATAGTTCTAGATTAATATTATAATCAATGAGCACTTTCCATTTACTACTTTACTACTTACTACTATCTACGTGACAAATCGCAAATTTACAAAATCGTAGAACAACTCATATGATTTTACCCATTCAATGGGAGTTAACTAAATGCTTATAAGATAGCAACCGACCTTCTTGTCCAAAGGGAAAAAGACTGAATCTTGTCAACATATTTACTAATAATTATATTATTAGAAACTGTCAAATATCGTAAGCATCTATTTGAAGATCCTATGTGATTTAGCGTTCTTTAATATCCTTAACAAAAACACGGTGACATTTAGACAAAATATGACTAAAGATTATAACTGAAATTTACAGACATGAATAAAAATTACAGAATTAGAAAACAAATAATGTACCAGGCGCTTAGATATATGGATATACATAACACTGCCAAAGCTAGATTTCAGTGATAGGAACATTACGGAAAGTAGGTCATTTTAAGAAGAATGCATTTGTATGACTTCCCATACCCATATATGATCAAAATGTATAGGGTAGAAAGAGGTGCCTGTTGAAGTAAAAACAAAAGAAGTAAACAACATCTATAATATGAGAGATCGAATCACAGAAAATTACAAATATACTGATGGATATG
Source organism: Potamilus streckersoni (assembly GCA_016746295.1). Classification (NCBI taxonomy): domain Eukaryota; kingdom Metazoa; phylum Mollusca; class Bivalvia; order Unionida; family Unionidae; genus Potamilus; species Potamilus streckersoni. The sequence goes on from JAEAOA010000511.1 coordinate 525,276, forward strand.
TTGCTACAATGAAACTGCTAGATTAACTGGTTGCAATATGTCTTGGAAAGAGCTAAAGAAAACGCTTGCCTTTAGATATAAATATTTAACATCATTAACGTGTATCGAAAAAAGCCAAAGTTAATAACTCCTTAATTGCTCAGCAGTTAGGAAATAACATCCACGCTTTAAAACAAAAAGGTAATGCATTGCATTAGTACAAAGAGTCATAGAATCTATATTTTCTTTAACTTTGCTTCGTTACATATATATTTTAATTATAGGAGTAAGCATTTCGATCATAAAAAATTATGTACCTCTGTATTATCCTTCAGTATATCCATTCCGTGTAATGCGTAATATGCGGTTGTCTACCTGATTTATGCAACCTGGTGAAAACAATAAAGAGCAACTCCGAATTTGTTTTCTTTTTATATTACTATTAAATCATGTTGATACAATAAATATTAACGTAATACTGCATTGAGTTCGAAAGTACCAAGATGAATATATCTTAAACACGAGTCCAAAATAATCTACCGAATCACACAAAAAGGATGAGACAACTTTTGAATCAACATGATTTTTTAATATATTATACGTTTTCCTACGTTAAGTGACTAATTACCATTGTAGCAAGGTCCTAAGTGGCCGAGTGGTCTAAATTGCTCACCGTTACAGATCATTTTGATCTCACCTCTGTCTGCGTGGGTCGAATCACAGGTTCGGCCAATGTGGGTATGTGAGAAAGCTGCTTGCCTATAATATTTCGTGGGTTGGTGGTTCTTTCCAGGGTTTTCCCGGGTTCTTCCTCCACCATTTATGCTGGTCGTCATGTATAGCCTACATTGTGCTGAAACATGGCATTAAACCCTACAACAATGACAATAACAACAACCGTGGTCGCAATTGCTGGATATGATGATTCAGTGTGTTAAATATAGCACTGCTTTCTGGTTGGTCAATCGAAATATTGCATCCATTATATTGTGATTGTTTCTAATATATGTGACAGTTTAAGTGCGCTTAATCCAAATATATGATCCAACCTTGCCCTTATCAATATTGCATTATTTTGTATTAGAATTATGGAAATAACTAAGAAAGAAGGATATGAGTGAAGAAGTTAGCCATGTTCTTAGACCTGACAGAAAACTCCTCAGCAATGAAAATTTCAGTCATTCGAAGCTGAGTCGAGTCTACCACTGTGGCACCCGATGCAATTTTACACGCTAGGGGTGGATGCTGTACAATGAAATGTTTTAATTTCATTTCGCATTTGATCAGCATTCACACATAAAAGTTAACTTTGTTTGCTATATTAACAAATAATGTAATTTTTCCATGATCAACTGTACATGTTCACTAACGTAATTGTTGCTAAGATATATGTCAACTAGGTATACTAAAGAGCTCAGGTTTCTGTCAAACGTATGCACTTGTTATAGACGCCATCTCATATATCCTCAGTTTTAATTTTTCCTCCAATCCGCCCTCTTGAAACACCCACTGGCACAAACCCACTCATACTAACCCGCCTTGGCTGTATTCAATAATCATCTACTCACCATCTACTTATCCTTCTTTGCATCACATCAAAAAACGACAATCCTCCTTCAACCACTGTGTAAGAAAGGTGTCTATGTTATTTTGGGAACGTGGCGTTTAGGCATCCACCAACTACCTCCTTCTGCGTCCAGGATCGAAACTTTCATTGTCATCTACTCAAGCTCCAGAAACATATTATAAATCATTCCTTCGTGAGTGTATGTGGATTAAAATGAAAAACCAACAAATGGATAAACGAAACGAACAGACAAACGGTCAGACAGATACGTCCTATGGGTGACGAGATGTTAATTATATTGCATGAAATTCCAATGTTCTTTCTTGCTTTACGTGATTTTTCAATGTGTATTTTTATTTTGAAACATTTGAAAACAGGTCTGACTGTTATATGTATTCTAACGGGGGTTTTTTTAAGTGGACGATGAACATTTCATAACTTGTTTAATTATTTTTAACTACCTTCTTTCAAGACAATACTCATTGTATGCAATGAATAAATTAACAGAGTACTACAGAAAGTTTGTTTTCTACTAAGGTTTTCATCTTAATGAATGCAGTGTCCATAGACTTGATGAATTCTGGAATTACACATTTAAAGTTGGTGCCACTGTGATGATGTTTCCATCAAACATAAGCGACCCTATGATTGAAAGAACGCTCGAGTCCAGTAAGTTTAAAATGCGGACATCATTTGACAGTTCATGTGTTTTAGAATCACATCAAACGTTCATGAAGATATAAAAATTCCTATTATTTGTATGAGACTATTTTCTATAAAGAAAAGTTTTCAAACTGCATATAGATTTATTCAAAAACATAATATTAATTTCATCCAAAGTATTTAGATGTTGACTAATAGAATTATTTACCTATCAGTTCAATGGGGAAGAACAATATTTGTAGTAACTTTACGCAAAAAGTTTTCTTTCGCTTCACATTTGGCATGAAATCAATGATTAGAAAGTAAGTTTTATTTAAGAAAGTGTCTTATAACTTTTTAGCCAGTTTTACTCACATCACGTGATAATACAAAATGTCAAAGTAACAACCACAAGATTGATTGATATTATGTGGATTATATTATGCTTAATAAACATACTTAAAAATAAAATAAATAAAACTCATTAATTACGACAGTCTCATTATTCTAAAAACTTTAATATTTCAGCACCAGGACCTATTCAAAATTTAATTTTGATACCGGAAGCCATCCCAACCCAACCTAGGTCTATCAATGTGACCTGGATGCCCCCGAAAAAGAGAGATGAAAATGGGGTCATAATATCTTATAGAATAATATGCAAAAGCAATACATCAGACGCGGTATGTATATTAATATTAATATTATTATTATATTACATATTAATATATGTATATTTTTAAAAAGAAATATAAAAAATAGGACGAAAACCTAGTATTTTACGACAACTGCAAATCGACATGAGAAATCGTCCTCGATGTTGTAATTAAGGGTAACTGTTCGCCATATGGTGAATTCAATGCAATATTTAGCAACTATCTTTACTTGTCAGCTTCTGTGTCATTAAACATTAATGCTACATCTTGTTTCATTTATTCAAAACCCACTATTCTGACGATTAAATTCTCTATTAATTTAATTAATTGAACATTGAGAAGAAACAGCCACGGATCATTCTAGAAAATTCACTTAACACTTATAAGAGAGCGTTGTGAGCAAAATATTTAATAAAGATAAACATATTCTTATCAGCTCAAATTAATTTTGCGTAAATGTATGTAAAATATATTCCCTGTAAATAATAATCAAATGATTCAAAATATTTTTAAGCAACTGCGTCTCTATTTAAACAGTTCATCGCATATTTTCAAGATAACGCAACTAAAAAACAGGGATATCACATTGATCGATCCGAGGAACATGTTGACAGAATAAAATAGCATAATGTCAATTCTCAGGATGACTGGTGTTTACTTCGATATATCTGTCTTTTTGTTCTTTAATTTCAGACAATGGAGTATGTGAAGTTTCGTCATAGAGAGGCACAAAGTATCCTAATTGAAAATTTGACAGCAGAAATACCTTATTACATCAGTGTAAATATAATTACCTATATTCTTCATATCAAAGAATCTCAATTCAAACTTTTCAAGTATGAAAGAATAGGCTTGTCATATATAGAGAGAAGGTATTGGTAGTGACCACTAATATTTAAAAGCTCAATTGTGATTTCATGATTCCTAAATAGTACTACAAACGTGAAGAAAAACACTATGAAACATTTAAATATATCGAAATTAAATCAACATTGTTGTTAAGGCGAATAATTTCCGTATATTTGAAAACAAAATTGACATTGAATTTCCTTTCGAGATAAAAACTTATGTTCTTGGAAACAGAGTCAACAAAATGTGTTACTTCTGTTTCTCAGAATCAAGGAAAGAAGTTTATTGATTTTAGGATAAAATGCAAAAAAGGTCAAACTTACTGATATTTAAAATAAAAATTCGTATCCACTGTAACACAATAAGTTAAAATTTATGGTCATAGTTAATTGGTATTGGAGATGTAAATTTCATCAAACATGATAGCGACGACTTTTAGTGGGGGGGGCGTGGTGACAAAGCTATAAAGATTATGGTAGCTTCTTTTACTGAATAACTGTTAATGCTCTCTCCTGCTCCTGCATTTCGTTTCTATGCTATATATGTATCTATTGAACAAATTTAATTTAAATTTAGTGCTCATTACTGTAGCAAATGGAAGAGGCATATTGCCTCTTTGATCTATAGCTTTAAGTGTTTAGTCACTGTTGCTAAAATTATATCCTTACATTACTGTGACCACTGTTTCAACACAAGTACATAAGATCTGATGGAAAGATTTAAAATAATTTTTTATGTATACCTGTTTGTTTCTCGGTAATGGTCTCTTCAACCAAACCTAGATTTTATCTTTGCATTTGGTGTCCACTCAGTAACATGTTTTGGCCGAAAAATTGAAACAGAATATATTATATTCCTCTAAGTGCAAGAAAGAAGCTAAATCATTTGAGTTGACTTTATAAACTGGAAAGTCACATGCACGATACTAGCAAATCTACAAAATTAATCCAATTTGAAAGCTTAATAATATATTTAATATCCTGTATGATCATGATATTTATTACGAATAAATACAGACGAGTATAGCGCTAAGACGTTAAATATCTGATCAAACATTTTGAAAAATCATTGCACTGAATTTAATTCTCCATGTTTGGAGTCTTATAAATATTTCAGTGACGACGAATAATTTATTCAGATGATCATAATTATATTTTATAATAAGATGCTTTTTAGATGGACCATCACATAGAATATATTTTTAAGTCCAAATTTATGTTTTGCATTAACGATTGATTAGAAAGATTATTATGTTATATATCATGGTTAATTTCCTAAGTAAATTTAAAATAACAATATAGCAGACTGTTGTTAAAATAAACCTTATTCTTATTAACAATTGTTCAGCAAACTTTGGTGGGAGTAAATCGAGTCTTTAGCTTTCATGTGCAATATTCTGTTCTTACTTCTATATTCTGTTCTTACTTCCGTGCTACTTATAGCTAAGATATATATATATATATATATATATATATATATATATATATATATATATATATATATATATATATATATTAGCTTACCTACATACATACATACATACATACATACATACATACATACATACATACATACATACATACATACATACATACATACATACATACATACATACATACATACATACATACATACGGGTTCTTCAGTCTTTAAACTTTATATAATCTACATTGACTTTTCAAAGCATATGCAGTATGCACACCACATCTAATATATATCTCTATCTTTGTCGTCCTTGAAGCATAGAAAGGAAACCTCAGACCTTGTATTTACCACCACCCACCCATATAAGAGACATAAATGGGCATCGCACCGGTTCTGCTGACTTAGCGGCAGTTTGACTAGGAATTAAACGACTGGAAAGTTTTATATACAAGGCACCTCCATAACCATAGTATTTTTTACACAAATAAATCTGATCTCTAACAGATTTTAAACATTACATAAAGAATGAAAACAACGAAAGAAAATAATCAAATCCCTTAGGTTACTTTTTAGACTCTCGACATTATTGTGGTTGACATTCATGCACATATTTAAGAATGATTACTTTTATTTCAGGTTTCAGCCAACACCAGTGTCGGATTCGGAACACCTGTCGAAAATAGCACAGAAATTAAAAGCGGCGGTATGGTATATGACAAAATGATGTCTTTATTATTGGTATGGCTTTTAAAGTTTCATAAGGACGAATCCTTCTTGCACCGGCAGGTGATTGTGCAATAAACAATCACAGCTGGAGTTCTTTCGCTATCGAAATATTTTTGGTTTCATTTTATAATTTTTTGTGATAAAGGCAGATATCGGACTGGTCAATGGAGCTATGTCTAAAAGTAAACCTCAATAACTCTAGACAATTACGATTAGTTGGATTTCAGGCATGATTGATTGCCATCACATCAGAAGAAAGTCTAGTTCTCTTACTTGATATAGCATTGTGACATTGTACATCTGATTAGCTATTACTAAGTTTCTAAATAACGGTCTATTCATGACAGAACACTTCCTAATTATATGAGCCAAACTAACATATTTTTCGGCGTGCCTAACCAAAACGATACAGATAATCGCTTGACGTGCCATTGTATTTTTCAAAGCAAAAACGTTAGCCACATAAACATCAAATAAAAGTCTTCAACAATTGATGAATAAAAATATTAAAAAGCTTGTATAAATTAAAACTAAATAATTATTTATTCGAAATGATTTAGGTTTATATATGAGAAAGCTTATTGTTTTTATTTTGTTTTTCTCCAGCTCCATTACCACCTAAAATGATTCTGAAAAAATCAACTGTGGAAGTGACTGAACCCAGAAGACAGCTAGCAATTAATTTGCCCATTTCCGACTTTTTCTGCAATTTAGTGTATGGATCTCAGCATAAGGCGGGCGTCATAGTCGCCCAGTCATCCAGGACTGATGGTAGATAAATTATAAATTTATATATATTTATATATGCTTATAATGATTAAACACCGTTGCTAAATTTTAATACAAATTTAGTTAAGCAATATTTTCTTTAACATAAAATATGTCATGGTGGCATTTGTATTCAAGCATTAAAACAACATAGAGAATGCAAAGGCTCGCTTATTCCGTGCAATGTTTAAATGCATTTCATCTCTCTGTTTCTCTTTTGTATCCCAATGTACGTAACGCCTTTTGTAAAAGTGAGAAAAAGAGGCCCAAGTAGGTCTGATCTTGCACACCTGACCGATATTAGTATCAAAGGCAAACAAAACAACCAGGCTGGCTTCGTAGCTTCAACAATGCTCATGTCAAGGTACTTTCCACGTTTCCACGTTATTTGGTCAAATAATGTTAGTATTGTTAGTCGTTGTAGGGAATTCTCATAACGCGCCAAGACTACAAATATTTCTCTCTAATCAATAAATGACCATAAAATCACAACTTCACAACGACATGGATTTTCCTTATCAGGGTTCCGTTGCGTAACGTTAGTACTGCACTAGATAAAATACATCACTTCTCAGACATACATACAGGGAACTATTTTCATATCCTTTCCCCGGGTCAGTCAAAATACAGTTCTGAACCACATTTCACATGTGCACCTCCGCAATACTGCTTCTACATTGAAAACCAAAGCATCTCAAGAAAAAGAAATCACCATTTCCCAAATATTCCAGGATACAAACTACTCGTCCCAGTCGCTAATATTTCATACTGAAAGGCACCATAAATCAACAACTCTAAGTTATGATATGCGCTACGATGTCCTTTAATGCTAGTCTTACCCCATCTCAAGCTATGAAACTAATCCATGCCATCATACAGTCTCATAAATAATGTACACTAAGACGTCTTTCCTAGAATTTGACGAATATATGAATTGCGAAATATTTACAAAACAATAACTTCCTATAAAACCAAACAATTAATCACTAAAATCTAACAAAGCTATAAACGTAGACGTAAATACAAATTACGCATACCCTAGATTTATCAAAAAATAAAGTGTTGTTTTGGAGAGGTATTTTCGAGTAAATTCAGTTGGGGTAAATCGTGCATTGTCATAAGTGTTATGAATCTCAAACGTGTTCATGCCAAGAATATTTCAGATAGTAGCTAAGGAAGCTACACAGGTGCTCGGCTATTACCCCTAACATATGTTTCATAAAGCATGACATAAGAAGCACGTATACTAAAACTGGTCAAATAGTCTGGGAATAGGTTGAAAAGTGCTTCTAACTGAGTGATGTGAAAGCCATAAGTTTGATACAGCATGCACTAAAAAATATTCTTACCAAGCACCAGTGAAAATGGCTCAATCGCACAAGACAACAAGTCGATCAAAGGATTTCCATCTGGTTGCTAAGGAAACCACGCGGCTTGTTTGGAGAGCCACTCTGATGTAATTTAAAACACATCCTAAGAATCACTTTGCCAAGTTTGATTAAAAGCGACTTAAATATGTTAGGTGCGAATTGAAAATTGATTTCGACCTTATTGCTAACGAAGCCATGCTTATACTTGAGAAGTCACTAGAGCACGATTTTTATATAGTGTATGTTAAGAAATAAAACACAGCCACCTTGATTTAAACTTTTGTTTAGCCATTCTGGAGAATAACTTGAAAATATGTTGTTTTTCTTTCCATCTTGTTGTATTGGAAGTCGCTGTATTGCGATTGCTATCGAAGCAATTACAGATACAAGTGTACTGACGTAGTGAAAACAACACCTTTACCACAAAAGCCAAACCCGATATCATTTTGACAGGGCGTGTCCTAAGAACCAGTCTTAGATAATTTGATCAAACAAGTATCAGCTATTTTCGTGAAGAATACAGAATATTGACTTCTATATGGTTGCTAAGGAAACCACATTGTTGCTTGAGGAACCATCCCAGACACTTTTTTGTATACAATAACCCTTATGAACATTTCTTCCAAGTTTGATTGAAACTTTTTAAGCCGTTCTAGAAAAGAAGTTAAACATATTCCTTTTCATGCAGTCGTTATAGAAGCCATACATTTGTTACAGAAATCTCCCCAGACACAATATTGACAGATGAATTCGATAGAAACAAGTTTCAAACAAATTGACTTAACCAGCCTCGATAAGTGTCAACCTGGTTGGTAGCACACTACAATGTTTCTTGGAGAGCCAGTCAGAAAATATGTTTGACAGGATATATCCTAAAAGAAACATTCCTAATACATTTTAGCCCTGCAACCTATAAATGCTTCTAACAATACATACTTTCTTTCCAATACACTCTCCAGCAACACAACTTCTACCCAGTCCAAGTGAAACATCTTTTTCCTTCGTCCATTATGATTAATATTTTATGCGACGCAGAATGCAGAAAATGCTGACCCAGACGACACTATTGTTTACGGAAGTATATATAAGTCTCCTTAACAACAAACATCGTTTGCAATTTTATAACTGGAGATCTCGCCAGCCGACCGTTTACGCACTTAATATTTTGATTTTATGTTGCGTTTAACTGAATTCACTCACATTTAAGAACAGTGTTCGAAAATTATAAATCGATTGGATACACATAAGGGAAAACTCGCTTATATTCATTGAGTTTATCGCTGATCTTGAGGAGTTTCGTGAATAGTTAACAGAGTTGCGCTAAAATAGTTTCAAATTTTTAATAAATTTCTATGAATGTTCAACTGGATGTACATTGCAATGCTTCAAAATCATTCTTTTATATTTTCAGAAAATATCTACAAAGGAAATTTTTCATATTACATCAGTACAGTCATTAAGAACTATCGTTCTTGGAGTGATGTCCATGACAGCGACAATGTTCCACCTTACAGAGCAACATCTGACGACTGGAAACCACCTGTAGAATGTGGTACGTATAGTCAGTCAATCATAAAATTTGGTGTTTGTCTTGTGGCGATTTCCATTTCTTTTTCGTATTAACCGAAGCTTCCCAGATCAGTTCGGTCAATATTTACTAAACTGATTGCATTGTTTATGTCTCGGTATTCTTTTCTTTATAGCACAATAAATTAAACACCTTGTGGTACAAAATAATACGAGTTTTATAGTTTTAATATGAAACAAAATAGTACCATGATCTCTCGTTTTAGCAGGCAGAAGAAGATGCGATTCTGATAATAATGAGAAGAAAGTTGTAGAAGATTTGACTCTCATTTGCTGAAAGTCCCGATGCTGTCATGTTTCATAAATTTCACCAATCTTACAATCTAACTAAAGTATGGAAGGAAGGAAATTATTTGATTTTAACAAAACTCTGCGACATAAGCTTTTCTTTTAAAAATTTTAAATGTTCGCCTTAAACGAAGTTCAAATATTCAGTTTAGAATAAAGATGTGCCACCCCACCCCTTAATTCACTACCCCAAGTCTCTCGCAATTCCGTCCTTTTTCGGGAGTACTATTAACGTCTGCGATGTGATAAATTCGTAAAATCCCGTCAGTGACTAATCTAATAACAACAACATTCGATGAAACTGAAAGATCAAATAGCAGTAAAAGTGGCAGGATTTATTAAATGAATTTGTAACAATCAAATTCAATTAAATGTAATCGTTGCATAATATTAGTATTTCACATTCACAGACCAACTGGACCAGAAGAGTAGCTTTGACACAACTGGACCAGAAGAGTAGCTTTCTAAAATTGGAACTTTAACACTCAGTGAATTACGTCATTTTACTTTTGCTAACGTTTAATTAGTTATAAGGGATTTAATAACTGAAATGAACCTTTTTACTTAACTATACTCTTGGTAAAGTCAGTTTCTCTTTCAGTCGCAGGAATGAACGTTATTAAACGGTTTTGTCAATATAACTTATATATATATATATATATATATATATATATATATATATATATATATATATATATATATATATATATATATATATATATATATATATATAACGTTAAATTAATGCCTGTAAAACCTTCATTTGGACCTTCATCCACTTGAAGAAGAATGACAGATCAACTGATTTCAATGTGATGCTAATTCACAGTTGTTTATGATTGTTATGTCTTTTCGAAACACGTAAGAATATTATACTTGGTCTTAAATATAGTGAAATTTTTGTTATTATTCTCTTGTGCATTATTATTTAACATAAATATTTTAATCCATACTTTCAGCCCATATCTAGAAAAAAATTAACATTGTTTATATATCGATTTTATATTACAACACAAGATGTTTTAAAAAGTCAGATTTTATTAAACCTTTGCTTATTTAAAATGCAATAATATGTACTATGATTCCAAAAGTAAAGTTGATTTTAAAATATAAATCAAATGTTGGATACAAATTTTAAAACAAAGTAAATTCAAAGAATCGATAATTCAACAATCAACCTGCACTGCACATATATCAATTAGTTAAAAGATTTCCGTACAAAATAGTTGTGTGTACCTCAAAAATTATAATAAATGGTGACTTAAGAAATTGAATAGTGTGTATGGCACACTGATTTTGTGGAGTAATAGCAATATTAGATTCATCTGTAAAACATACAGTTCACAAATATATGAATAGTGCTAAATGCTACAAATGTAGTCAAGGAAAGTCATTTGGAATGATTCTGCACAATGCAAACGAAACACACTGAAACAGCCTATTCGAGCTGGCCTAGGTGGGTATCAAACCCAAAGGTCTTGGAATTAGAGAACCATGCAGTAAATGGTTCTTTATTCATTGTGGCATTTGAGATAAACAAAGACGCCAATAAATTTGTACATTTTAATGCAGTGCTAACGGTAGATTTTGAATTTCATAACAGAACACTATTGGGGAACTACGTCTTCTGAGTTGCCTTCTTGATTGCCTAATCCTTTATTCAAACAGAGAGGACGCGTAGAATTCTTAATGATGCCCCATCTGCGCAAGTTTCTTTGATATGTCAAAATATCATACATTGATTTTAATGTGTTAGTTTCATTTGCAACAAATACTGTAGCTGTCAACATTCCAATTTTTTAAGAAACAATTCGAATGACTGGAAGAATAGTATTAACTGACAAACAAATAAGTAGTACAAGAGAACATAATTAAAGATAAGTCTAAAAAAAAACATTTTAAATTTTGATAAATACCTTCACTAGTACAGAATCAAAATTAACCTCAGAAATCACTTCTCTTTGCTTTTTGTTGTGTAATTATAGAACTGATGTCGTCTCAAACCGCACTTAAATATTATTCTTTTTATATGTGTATTATAGTATTTGCTTGCAGTCATGGTTTTTTGGAAAGGATGTGCTGGAAATAGGCACCATTAAAACATTCATTTTTTATGTTATTGTATTTGAGTTCAGATTATATGTTCTACGCAATAATGATTGTTCACTTTAAATACGGCTTATACAAATATTTGTCAACAAGCTCCAATTTAAAATTTGACTCCAAACAATCATTTAAACTGTTTAACCATTAGAATTACTAATGTTTCATTCCTTTAACTGCTAGTGTATATACTTTATGTCCTTGACTTGAAGACTATTGGCTGTAAACATAGTCAAAGCACATTTCAAAGTCACGGAATATTTATATGTACTAGTGCAAAGAACTTGTCATCAAATTTCAATGGTTTTCATCAAGGAATAACTCTGTAAAGGAAACATACATTTTCTGTTAAGATTTCCATATGACACAGAGTGCGGTGATATTATTCTATCTCTAGATAAATATTAAAATATGACTTCCACAACGCGATATTTATTTTAAAAAAGCATCGAATGACACGCCCAGATATATAAAATCTTTGACAACTACATGTCTACAGGGATGTAATGAATTCCCATAGTTTTCTGTGACCATACGTACAGTGACCACCTTGTGTTTGCACCTACGTTCAAGAGATGTTGACTTGGTATTTGTGACAATTGTTTTATGATTTGGCTATATTGATGTTATCTGATTCTGTCAGTTGCCTTGCATATTCGCCAAAGGAATTGAAAGAAGAAAGATCTAAGCCTCTGCCGTCTTGAACTGACGGCAGCGGCTTAGTTCTTTCTTCTTTCCGTTCCTTATTAATACCATGACATATTCTTCTTTTTTAAATGTCAACAACTTGGTCAATGTTAATGTAGTTAAAAACATTTTCTTCACAAATAGCTTCTTCTATAGTAAAGCGCAGGCAATCATGATCATTCGTCACTATTCTGTTTTAGCTCCCTCAAATATCTGAAAAAGTTGCATTTTTTGAAATTCCGGGAAAATTTAATCGGTATGTTTTCATAGGCTTTGTAAGAAATGTCATATTTAAAGTACTCGCCTTAAGTGGACTTCCAATGAACATTTTGCATTGGTATTGTTTGCATTCTGCTTGCGTCCCCATACAGGCAGCGCATTGACATTGAGTTTCTACAGTACATCCTCCAATGTTTGACTAGACATGAACAACATAGCATATACTCTTCTTAATCTTAGTGTGTCAGCTGGTCTTAATAAATGTAAAGTCTGCATCACAGAATTCTCTAATTACCTCAGAAACTTCTCATTATGTAGCTGCGTGACATTCTCATCTAACGTTTTTTCATACTTTCATAAATAATCTTGAAGTTTTTCCAGTTGTAATCATTTAAACATCGAATCGGTGTTGACGTCACAATTAGTTTGTATGTGCCGGAGAAATATACAATATTATGATGCCAATGTATCTGGCTGACCAAAGACTTTTGTTTTCCTCGCTGTCCAGCAATCTGCAAAAAATGTAAGAAAACAGATTTGTATTAAGAGTTCGTTACTTTTACACATCCGGACCCCTTCGCAAACGACATTGCACATGATATAATACATTCTATTTGAAACTAAGTAAATATATGTGATTAATATATTGATTTATATTTTACTGCGAGCAAAATGTATACATCCGTTTAAACGTATAACCTAAAATGGAGCGCGATGAGACACTAGATTGACTGCCATGTAAAATATTCATGCTGTGTCACTCTCTGACAGAAGTAAACAAAACACATACCTTCGAAGAGTAAAATTGTTTTAAAACTTAATATTTTACTTTATGGAGATAAAATTGCACTTTCCTTGTAAATTATTCCATGGACTTTGGTATAATGATTAGTGCCCTCGACCACGGAACCACAATGGCATCGTACAATAACTTTATAAGCACCCTGTTTTATAAAGAATTACATTTTCGCTTTGATTCATGACATGTTGTAACATGTGCTCAGAGGCGCTTTTTAACATACATACCTTTCAACCAGATTATTATTTCCTCCCTGAAATCCTCGCATTTGTTTTCCTTAGTTTTATTCTCAACTGAGGAATCGTTATAAAACCAACTTTTGATCCCATGATCAATGTCCAAGCAGTGTTGAACGTTCATTTATGTCTGAATCTATATCACCAACTGCACTAGTAATGGCTGCGTCGCTTATAATATTTCATGGGCAAATAACTGACCTCAAATCATCATTGAAAACCTTACGAACATATAGCATAATATACGTGACAAGAACTAAACATGCATTGAAACAGAATATGACTTCAGGTGGACCTTTCGCTGATCAGATATTAGCCACCTGAAAGTTGGTGACAAAAGGTCGAACAATGACACACTGTCATCTGAAAAAGAAATATGAGTGCTCATAAATATCCACTAAAATAATAACATCATTTGCTATAAATGAAGTCTAAGATAAATGTGCATAAATAACAAGGCAGTCAGTACACATTTTTAGTGTTAATTTTAGTTTCTTTCTCCGCTATTGACTTTTAAAATGTATATAATTGTGTGTTATCAAACTAACACTCAATGCGGATTGAGGTAACTATAACATAGATTAAAAACTCCCATTAACATATCGAAAATTTTCTAACTTTGTTTATCATCATATTTTTAAAACTCCATCTTAATTAAATTTTTACCACATATCCTCTTGTGTATCCCTTTTGCTATGCTTTTTTTCAGCTATGTTTATATTCTCAAACTTCAGGAGAAATAACGCTTCTTCTACATTTATCTTCTGATAAAACATATTCTGTATTCATTCAAATAGCGAAATTGTACCCGAATATGGAATTTTTGAAATGCCTGAAGATGAATACTATACAATACTTTATTATAGAGACACTGAGTCTTATAACATATTGGTAATTAGTTAGATAAATAGAAAATTATAGGCTTATAATATAGAAACTCCTCGAGCCAAGATGTATGGATCTAAACACCTATAAAATAAAACTAATTTAACATTATTATTATTGAACAAGGAACATTTGGTTTTGATACTCGCTTAGGCCAAAATGAATAAGATGTCCCGGAGTATGCTTTGGAAAGGCACTTAATTTTTATTTTCACAGCATGATGTAGCGAAATATATATTAAAGTGTGTAAAAACCAAACGATCAGCTAAACTAATATCTTCCTTTATTTTCTTTAAGTCTTTGTCATAAGTTTAAATTTAGAAGACAAATGAAATGAATACAGTTAAATTGCACAAGAACCATCGGAATGAATTAAACGTAAAAGAGACAAAATGGTTGGGCATATAACTGATCGGAAGAAATATTTAACATACAACAATAGTTGGAGAAAGGTCATCATTAATAGAAAGTTTGAAGCTAGTATTCAAATAGAAGTTCTTACTATATCCATAGCTACAGTTGGACACGATTTGTGATAAAGGTGGTGAAGAACAAGTGCCGGTATAAGTTCTTGAGGAACACATGGTCTTTCGTAAATGAAGCTAAGAGGTATGAAAATGTTCCCAATTAGTTGCGTTATTTATCTGAAGAGGCAGTCACAGTATTATCCGATATTATCAGCTATTGTATATGCTGGACCGGTTGTTTCTTTCTGGGCCGATCATTGTACTATTATAGCATTATACATTACATGGGGGTTTTCATTTGCATTTTAATGAAAGGCAAAGGCGACACAAAAAGGCATAAATATTATAGCCTTTTTCAGAACCTACATTAAGGCAGCTCCTGTAACCATTGCCATCATTATAAAAGACTCACAAGGTCCAAAAGTAGTTACAAATCATAAACATCTGTACTTTTTAATTGATGTACTAAATTATACAATGGATGTCACTAGCTCGTTACTTACTATTATACTGGTGTGTTCGTCCACATATATGGTTTGTAATGGCGTACCCTGAATGAATAACAATTCTTCTAAAGATTTAATACAGATTAATGGCATCAAAAAGGAACAAAAACTATTACATCCTACATCACGCTGTATTATAAAATTTGATATCGAGTTGGGTAGCATTAGTTAAATGGTGCATTGATTGTTGCTATAGGGCATTCGGTATTGCATCAAATTAAAACCTCGATATATTTAGGGTTGTTTCTGTCAAACTGCTGTTTGTAGTAAAAGAGACGTAACAGGACAACGGCCGTGTCGACGCAACCATTTGGTCTAAGTTCTTTATATTTTTATATATTTCCGAAAACTGTTGATAGATCTTCATCATACTTAGACTGGATCGTGACAAAGGTAAGGAAATTCATTGTAACGCACCAAACAATTTATCTTGGAGTCAATTTCATAATGATATATCGTTTGCGATAAGGTTTGGTTAAAGTTGATTAATTTGCCTAATTTCCTAGACCCCTTCATAGCTTCACATCATACTTAGCATGAATCCTTCTGAAGCAAAGATAATTTGTTCTACCACACATTCATGCCATTGTGACCATGGATTCAAGTCTACACTCTTAGAATATGTGCGTTAATAACACGTTTTTTTTCAATGTCATTATTTTGATTATATTTCCTAATGCTTGTGATAGACTTTGTGTGTACATTAAATGAATCAGTATGAAGTTCATTATGAATAGTGTATTTTCATGTTCTTATATTCCCTAAACGTCTTGGATCAATCATTATTAAGCAAATGCAATTCATTGTACCACCTTTTCATTCAAACTTTTGACTTTCAGGTTTGACTTTCAGGTTAAGGTCACGAGTTTTAGAGCAATGTTATGATCGATACAACATGTTGACCCATATCGTCTTGTCATGCAAGATAATAGAGGTAGAGACGATTAAACATAGACCTTCTAGTGGCAAATGTTGAAGCAGACGCAAGAACAGAAGAAAGTTTCCTCCTGAACTTTTTACGTTGTACGTCGAATACAAACATGTTCGTCATAATGCCAAATCACACCCTCAAGATTGCATGTGTCCTAGTCCTTGTTCCAACATATAGGAGTGGTTCCGTGGGAAATGTGTATTTGCGAAAGTTGAGGAGAGGACAGAAAACACTGCACTTTATTTGTCTGGCCTCGACCAATTGGGCTGCCTCGTTAATAAGTATATTCAACTTTGTTGACTGTACTAACTGGATTTTAAAATAGTATTGATCCAATATCAAACTTGGCATATATCACAAATTGTAAAGCATACGTTGGTTGAAGATAACCTGCCATTCATGACGTCTTAGCAGGATTTATGTAACATACCAAATAATTTTTAAATGCCCGTAATTAGCATTTTGTCAAAATACCACCCCAATATTAAAACTTTCCCTGGTCTGAAAACACAAAACATATTATCAAGTTTCTAAGTCATACATATGCCACGAGTTCAGAAGAGTAACACAATAAATGTGTTTTTAAAGTTAGGAAACGATCACTGTTTTTTTCCTGTAGCACAGATATTGATCTCTTTTACCACGTCGATTGATGGAAATAGTATATTCACCTCCCAATAGGTAGGACATAAATTTTTGCATGGAACAACAGTAATATTTTGATGAGTTTATAAATTAAAAACATCAAAAACAATTTGACGGTAATTTACATTAAAAAACATAATTTATTACATAACATAGTAAATACGATCCCAAGCGCGGCGAGGGCTCATAAACCTTAATACACTATTTCAACATTATACCGTTATATTCCAGAAACTTATTGTATTTAAGGAACATCATCGCATTAATATATTTTTTACATGTAAATCAGTCAAAACAAAGTAAATGTATAGATAAGTTGGTGTGAAGGATTGCACTGAACCTGTAATAAAACCTTTGGAGTTTTAGCTAAAGAGAAAGTACATTTTTGTCATTTATGAATGGGTATTTTTATATTATGATGAACTATATTTTAAACAGTATCAGGAAATGAACGATTTGCATGATAGATGAAGGCGATATTTACATATCTCGTATGACGAGATACCTTATGTTATGCGTTTTTTTACTGAATTATGTTACTTTCAATCATCTTTTTTTCAAAACATAATTATTATTATTAGGATCTGTATCTAATATGCCAAATTATTTAGGTTAAATATTATAGTTCATAAGAATAAAATGGAAAGCTCCTTTTGTCTTAACATGGATTTGCAAATTATTTTAGTATGAATATTGTCGGAATATACATTTCGATGTAAAATAAAATGTGTTCCAGCCTGCCTCCAGCTTGCTCATCCCTTGTCAGTAAGAGGTCATATGCTGATTACGTGTACTTAAATCTACATAGTTCCGTAGCTAATGTGCAAAAAATAAAAATGAAACATAACATAATACTTTGGTCAACCGAATTTAGTTACATAAATATACATATTAATTTACGTGACGATTTTACAAACAGGTACTTTAGTTGATATTACACAATGCTCGTGGCATTATGTTCTAATGTAATGTATGGCAACTCTCAAGATTGTTCATTATCCGGATGAGTGGGGATTGTTCATTGATGCATCGAAGACGAGTCTTAAATCTGCATTGCTGCATAATGGCAATGTTTTGCCTTCGATTCCCGGTTATTTGAATCCATTTGACGGAAACCTATGAAAATAAGAAACAACTTTTGAGGTGCATAAACTATGACCAACATCAATGGCATGGTGGCGATTTGAAGGTTCTTGTTCTCTTGCTTGGTCTGCAGATTGGATACACAAAGTACTGCTTTTTCTCTGCAAATGTGATAGTCGTGCGAGAGATTCATACTACATCAAGAGAGATTGACCACTCCCAGTCATTGGAGCCTAGGAAAAGTATTCAGCATCCACCACTTGTTGAATTAAGGAAGACTTTGTTACCACACTTGCACGTCAAGCTGAGTCTGATGAAGAACTTTGTCAAGGCCATAGACAAAACACAAGCAGCTTTCAAGCACATCCGTGGAAACTTTCCAGGGTAAAGTGAAGCTAATATAAAGGAAGGTGTCTCTGTTGGTCTTCATATTCGTGAACTTCGAGATGATGCATTTGACTGTGCACTGCTTGGCAAGGAAAGACAACATGGAAAGCATTCTACCTAGTGACAACAAATTTTCTTGGAAACAAAAAAACAGACAACTGCAGGGAGTTGGTTTAAAAATCTTCTCAAGGCATACTAAAGGCTTGGTTGCAACATGACACTAATAATACATTTTTGCAATCTCATCTAGATTTTCTCCACCGAACTGTGGAGCAGTGAACGATGAGTGATTTCACCAGGACATGGTAAAATTGCAGGAACGCTATCATGAAGCCCATCAATGCTTGTAGACTATTTTTGGACAGTTATAAGAAATGCTTAATTTATGAATACTAAAGACAAGCCATGAATCACCTAGTAGACACCGAATAGGAATAAACTATATACTTTTATATGCATAATAGTTTTTTGCCTTTTGTTTCATAATTCATTTTATTTGTATCACCCTTTCGCTGTTTTTCAAAGTATTACTTAAACAGGACATGTGAAATATTATCATGCAAAGCAGCCAGAAGCACATTAAAAGACCTAGGTTTACAATTTGTGATTAAAACTCTACTATCTAAACAATATCCTAAGCGTAAAATGTGAAAACTAAAACATCTTGGAAACATTAGCCAATCAGATGTTTTAGTTGTCATATTTGAATTAAGCACGTCAAAATCCATAATAAATAGCACATTTTATCTATGAAGCAAACGACTTCTAGAACTTTGTACACCAGTGTTATCAATAGACATAAATGTTTCATACTGAGACATTGCCTGTCATATCCTATGAAGTTGAATTAGGGCTTTTGCAATGAGAAATTGCATGCAAACTACAGTAAATATATACAGAAATTTACAAATTCTGCTGCAATTAATTTTGCTAAGAATGAATTATAACGAAACAGTCTGAAATTAGACTACATCATAAAAACAATAATGCATTGTTGAAAACAATCAAAATGTCTAACAGTAGACTTTCTAGTTTATGTTTTATTATACATATGCAATGGTTGTATTTATCAAGTGGCAAGGTATGGGCTCATGAAATCAAACACCTGCTCATTTAGTATGGTTTCAAAGAAGCTTCATATAACCAAAATGATAGATATGAACTAATATTTTTTTAAATTGTTCAAGCAAAGATTACTGACACTGACATGCAAACCCGGAATACAAACGTGAGTGAACTGGATAATTAAAAGTTTACAAAACAATGAAGTTAGATTTTACTAGAGAACAATATCTAGATATTATAGAAAACACATTGTAACTTATCTAATATGGCTAGCTTAAACCATTCTCGGAATGTTATAATCAATATGTTCGGATAGGATCATTCTTCAGTCAAGCTAGTAACCAATGTGCAAAGTGCGATATAAACATTCATTGTTTTAAAAAATGAGACTATATGGTTAGACATCATATAAATACGTATATATTACCACATCCTTCCAGTTCATTAAGTTTATAAAAGCAAATTCTTTCTCAACCAAACGAACAAATAATTTCCTTTTTCCCGTTGTAAACAGAGGGTCATTGTTTCCTTAATCATGTTGTTGTCGCTAACAATCACGCACTCGTACATGTTATCTGGCAATATAGAATTACTTTTAATCAAATCTGCCTGTTATGCTTAACAGAATATCCTTCAAGTAGGTCTCGCTGACGTATAAAAATCCTGATACACTTGCTGGGATGCAAATCACTTTCAGACATGAAAATCGTTTATATATTCTTGGCCATAATTACTGACTCCATAGTGTACCGGTAGGAGAGACTCGTTGCAATCTTCAACAGTCCCTACTGCGCAACTCACTTAAATTAAATTTTCCTGGCATAACTAGTTAGCGCGATAAGAAGCAGAATGGACTGGTATCTAGTCAGTTTAGAATTTAACAAACCACACAATAACAAAAGCGTACAAACATATTACAATGCATAAATTGGCGTCGATATCACAGTGTCATCTAAACATCTTGGTGTAGGTCAGTATACTTTCTTGTTAAAATCACATACAGTAGACAACTCCTAAGAGTTTGCTTCTGGCTGTCTGTAGACTGTGCTTCACCTTTTATATTGATGCGGGCAAAATTAAATTTGCAGGTTCTGAAAAAACTATATATATATATATATATATATATATATATATATATATATATATATTGTTCTGTTCTGCTTCTTTGCGATCGAGTTTCTTTCTTCTTAGCTTGTTTGGTCTTGTTATATATTTCGTATTATAGAGTTGCAATGTGCCTTCCGTCGAGATATGTACTAGGACAATTTAAAATCGCTGTCGAGAAGAATAATTTGGTACAAAAATACTGATTTTTGACTGGATGTTTATGAGTGTAACTCTAGCTATGAAACTTAAGTTCATTTGTGTTTGCTTGCGATGTATGAGCCATTTCACTCACTATGTAACATATTCAACTGAATCGTCATTTCAATCAACAAAGTCTAACTTATTACTTTTACTAATATGGATATGGATTATTGCTTTAATTTGTCAAACAAAATTACATTCTTTCTTCCAATGGATGGAAATAATGCTAAAACATTCCTGTTTGACTGTATAATACGATATGTATGACAATCTGCTCAGGTTGGAATTGTTGAGGTTAATTTATCACCTCTATTCACAAATTCCATATTATTTGCCGTGCACAGCTATAGCGCTGGTGACGTTAACTAGTCCAATCATAAATGCCGTAATGCACATACTGGACAATGACATGGAAGAAACATGAACTTTACAGATATGAATCTGTCAGTGATGCAAGAAGATGCTTTCTTGAAATCAGTTATATAATATTAAATCATTATTTAAATGTTTTTTTCCAGAAGAAAGGAAATCTTCTCATCAAACAAAAACAGTCGCTAGCTCCTCCCACCCATCTTCTGACAGTGCTTGTGTTATCCAGAAGTTATTAAGGAGAAGATGTATATTGGTCATTTGTTACCTCCGTGATAATTTTTAACATCTTTGTGTTTATTTGCTGTCAATATACTGTAGTTTAGTAGCATGTACACATTTATATATATATATATATATATATATATATATATATATATATATATATATATATATATATATATATATATATATAGTTCATGTCGATCTTTAGTCATTCCTTTCCATGCTTTAGTCTGACTTGTTTTGTCATCTCTGAAGACTCTTTAATGGTAATGATGATGATTCAAAAAAATGAGTCTCAATGTCGTTATTTGGGATATTTTATTTTTATCAATATGGTTTGCAAATATAATTCCCTTTCAACTAGCATTCATGTTCCAGATTGTCTAGCTTTCGTGTCTAATAACTAATGATGAATATATTTGTCCATATTAAATCTCTAGAACAGTCTGTCTCTTTTAGATCAGTAATCCTTTAAATAAAATCTACTTTTTTTTCTTCACAGTATCTTACAGAAGACAGAGGCGCTCAACTGGAAGTCAGAACATGCCAGAGTTTGTGAGTTACATAATAGGAGAAGAGAAGGATTGTGAAGGCACAAGTGGAACGTACTGTAACGGCTACCTTAAACCCTACACTGAATACAAGTAATGATTTTTTTGGGAAGCACATGTTTTGGTGTATTTATTATTATTCCTTTCAATTGTCTGCGACATTTTCATTAAACAAATATTTTTGTAATACATTTTCTTATGTCAATAAACGGTTATGTTGATTATTGAATCAAGATCTTTTCAGTGCAGTATAGTAAATCTGTCTGATTTTTCTATAACGTAATCACTTACAATTTTTTTTACACGTTAACAACACATAGCATAAAATGTCACATATAAAGTATAATACAGTTACTAGCTTATAGTACATTTCTGCCAATATATATATATATATATATATATATATATATATATATATATATATATATATATATATATATATATATATATATATATTTATATATATATGTATATATATTCTTATTTCGAAAGCTCGATTATTGTCCTAATCATTTATCATTTTGCATTAGCTTTGCAATATTAATAGGTTTTAAAAATGGCATTTCAAACGTCTTGGAGAGAAACTTTCTATTCCTTGTTAACTCGGTCTATATATTCCAATGACATATCCTTTCTATTAATAGAGTAAAGATCTTTATGTGTACGCAGAATGGATGTACAGAAAGTCAATGGTCTGAAGAAATGAAAACAGGTAATACAAAATTTAGGTTAAGGTGTCTTGATTTTCTATCTCTTGCAAAACGGTAAATCTGAAGAGATACAATTTTCATAACAATGCCAATTTAAAATCAGACACATAAGCCAGTACAACAAAATAAGAGACAAAACATATCAACTGATATACGTAACTTTCAGACATGAATAAACTGTTTTTTTTTAAATAAAATGACTCCAAAATGAATGGATACGCTGTTAAACTTGACACAGATGCATACATCTATGGTGCGTTTTCCATTGTAATTTCAATAATAATTTAAACTTTTTCTCATGCTTATAAGTTATGTGCTCTCTTTTTGTAGAATATGACCCTACTGTAGCAATATTGGTACCTGTCGTGCTGGTATTATTCACCGCATCAACAATAGTTGTTGTGTTCCTACTTAGAAGGAAACGGATGGTGTAAGTAAACATTCTCTTTAATAAACACCTGCTCGTTTATATCTTCACAAATTTTAGTATTTTAATGTTTGTCTGATACATTTCTTTTTGGTTAGAATGTAGATAATATTGTGAAATGTCACAAAACAGTCAATTCAGCAGGAAAAAATTTTGAAGACAATTTATTACTTGGGCATTTATGAAAAAAATACCGTGCCTAATGCTATAACCAGCCACTTAATCTTAATCAGTCAACGATGGGGCGACAGCGAATATTACGCATTTGATCTGTTGTATCTATATGTCGGGTAAACATCTAGATTATTTTACTACCTAAAATAAGTTGCAAAACCTAAATGGTTATGGCGTATTTATACCAGCTGGTCAAATTTTGTGTATGAAGTTAGATCTATCAAGTAGAACATCAAAATATGTGCAATTTGACAATAAAACTATGGTGTTCTAAGTGGTTGTAGCGTTTGCCTCTGATGTGGGATGTCGCTGGTTCTAACCCCGGCCGTCATACCAAATCCTTTTATAAACTTAGTACTAGCAGCTGCCTTGCTTGTGCTCAGCATTAAGAGGTGATTATTAGGAATAGTTGGCCTGGTATCAGGATAATGTGACTGGGTTGGACATGATGATACATGTTTGTGGCATGTTGCCCTAGTGCATCAACATAAACTGCCACACTGCAGACATCGTAGCGATATGATTGAAAACAAATTAAAAACTACGTTTAAAATCCAAATTACACACACACACACACAATAAAAGCCATTGTAATACATTATGCGTGTTGCAATGATAGCCTACTTCCCAGGCCAACCAATGGAATATAAAGCCTAAATCGCTGGCCAACCAACAAATTTATCAGCTTTTGTGTTGCTTTTGTAGCTGATTTTTAACAATTTTGACTGAAAACGATGTTATAAACACTTTTGGACTATATTTTTGTTTATTTCTGACACTATTGTTAATGCATTGAATAAAATTTGAGAATTTAAACAGTATTGCCCAAATTTCTAACTTTGGGTAAAATGTCTAATTTTGGTCTTATGTCATTGGTCCCTTTTTCTGTCTTCCAAATTTGTATTGAAAACTCCAAGTGACTGGCATTCATCCTTTATGGAAAACACTACTGTGCCACTTTGCGCCACTGGCCTTCGCCATCTTTCTACATGAGTTTGAACTAAACATCTCTTAAAGACATTCCTGTCAATGTTAAGACGGAAGAACTATTCTAATGCAATATATGAATAACAATTATAGCAATGTTTTCAATCCTGTTGTGCTTTAAAATGTATTTATTACAATATTTTCTTTTTTTTTTTCTTTTAAAAGTTATGGTAAAAAAAAACATGTTAAGTTCAGCAAACTACGTAAAAGCTAACAAAAAAGTCTTTAAAAGCCCGCATCTCTCAACTTAGGATAGAAATACCCATTTGACCAGAAATACTTACTTTCGTTTTACACCTCTGTAATGTTCTACTTCTTTAACAAAATTATTCTTGATTTCGTTAATTTTCATCATCCTAAAATTTAATCAGATGGTCGTTAAATAGTGTGTCTGCCATTTGAAAGTACTAATCTATTGAGAATAATTTACTTATGCTGTATTATAGCATCCCATTTAACTATTAGATAGCCAGTTATAAATTTATTCAGATAAATTGATCATTTATTCAGATGAACTGTATTAACTTTGGCCATGTTTGCATAATTCTACTACAGCATTTCTGGAAAAGGATTTACATTTTTGACTCCTGTATTGTGAAGAAATCCCATTTTCCAGCTGGTGTTATTCCTACTACATATTTTAGTTCCTCAACACTAAGGAACACATAATGAGATCGCTACTGCCTGCATCAAATCCATAGTGTAAACAGCCTTTTCGGAGACGGATTCACCCGAAGCCTTGTCATCACTCTGTGTTCCTTAACACCATATTCAAATCAGATGTTAACTGCACCCACTATCGCTCCATTCCCGATGAATCCAGCCTAAATACCTGACAGATGGCTGAATTATTTTATATACTGTTTGATAAATAAAACCATTCTTATACTACGAGTCAATTTTAAGTCTTGGGTAACTCTGTATTTATTATAACGTTACGCCTGCACCAGATTTACTGACTGTAGCCGTTCATCTAATTGATATGTCCAGTCAGGTATTATTTGTTTTACTGTATGAATGCATTCGAATATAAAATTTTATAAACTCAATATTTTTGTAGATTGTATCCAAAATGTATAAATATATGTATATTTATAAGAGAGCTTCCATCGTATACTATTCCAAACTTCTGAATTTAAATAGGTTTTTTTCTGGAATAGACTAATATTTGTATTGAGAATAATAGTCCATGCTTTGTTTTACATCGTTATGTTAACCTATTTGCACATCTGAAAATCTTAAAACAAATTGATGAAATTTAGAAATCTAAAACTCCGTAAGAATCATGTGGCTGTAAACTATGTAATGTATAAGTCATTGTTACTGGAACTTTGAGAATATGCGGGTATGTTGATACGATGAGTCTTTGTTATTTTATTTATTTCTTTATTGTTTTCATTAATTTAGTTATTTATTTATCTAATTATCCTGGTTTTCGTTTACGTTTTCTTCTTTTTGCTTTTGATATAATAGAGGGTACATATTATTGTTTGTTGTTTGTCTTATGTTTCTTTTATTACTTTATTATTTTAGTTTTTATTTGCTTTCTTGGGTGTACTGAAAATATGGTTTTGTTGTTATAAGAATCATTTTGGATGTGATAAAGTTTGTCAGAATCTTTGAAAGATCACTGGTCTTGATTTTAGGCAAACCACCTAATTGTGACCACTAGTGGAGCGTGTCTTTCAGTACAATTTTAAAAAGCAATGAATCTGGTGGTGGATGTGGCTTTCTAGACCACACGACTAATTTTGAAGGCCAATGACTTTAGTGAAATAGTGAGTTTTTTCAGTCATTTTGGACCAAAGTTCTGTGTAAACATTCAGACGATCAGATGGGGGTGGCCTAAGGTTTAGAACTAAGAGTTAGAACTTTGAATTCTACTATTTAATAAATTTTGTAAATAGGGTAAAAGGTAGAATTTTCAATTAAAAGTCTTCAAAGCAGCATTTTTAGCCAAACTGTTCAAAACTCTACCAAATTTGCAAAAGAATAAAAGTGAAAAAATGATCTGGATTATTTTACTACAGGTACATATGCAATTATTGATTCCTATTAATATCGATCTTCAAAGTACATACAGATGACACAAATAATGAGAAACTAACAAATCTATATTTACGGTATATAGATAATATTTTTAAAATAATATACAAAGTTCCAGTTTTTGTTCACTTAACACCGTTTGTTGTCTTGTTAATATGTGTATAATTACATTGTTTGAACTAAAGATCCATACTCTAGATTCGGAATCAGCTTAGCCGCTATTACCTTTGTGTAAAATTAGAATGTACAACCTTTGAAGTACACTTTATGAGTAGAGTGGTATACAAAAACGCAGTTCACAAAGACTACTAATGACGATTGATCAGGGCCTACATAACAATATATGGATGAGCCGTCTATTAGCTGTTGCTGCTCAACTATCAACCCATGGGGGTTTTACTGTCTGCTTTACAGCGAAATTTTCACCAAAACGGTCAGGAACTATACATAGAAAAACACAATCCGTGTTGCAGTTTATTCAATCCAAACATGTTTATGTATGCAAATTCACTAACGTTAGCTTAAGAATAAATTACCTTTTTTCCTTGAGCGCGTAGCAGAATAAGATGTTGCGGACAGTCCAAATTGATTATTTTTATTTACAAGAACGCAGACCGGTTTTATTCGTAGTATTTAAAATGACTACCAAAAAACATTTTTAATATATGTAAAGCCTAGGTTATTTAATATTAATGCGTTGTGCCTCTTTGAAAACATTATGTTGACACATTACATTTCAAAGTTTGACTGTGTTCCAGGTGTTTTAAAGATTCGAAGTTAGTTGAAGAAGCCACGAATATGCATAACAGAGAGCAAGAAATGAGACCAAGAGCTAATGTACACAAGTAAGAAATCCTTTGTAGTTAAATGGCGCTTGTACTTAATTCAGCTTTGTGCTAAAAAAAACATGATGTCATTTATCCAGACTGTAACCATATTGTTATCGGACGAAGTTTTTAGCAACTCGTAGTAACACGAATGCTAGCAGCATTTTGAAATTTATAAATAAGCTATATATTCATCTGGAAAAGTAAATATTTAATCTGGTGACCCCTGAGCATTGTTGCAATGGTTCATGTACAAGTGATTCAAGGTACCGGAATGCTGGTGTTTGGTTCATTGAACTTGGACACGGTCTTTCAAAGGCCGACAAGGAAAAAGGTGTATATGATTGGTACATCATTACCGACGACGTGATTTTACCATAAACAAATGTGATGAAGGATACATATATATTGCCACGCATATGATACATGTTGGACTGTCCATTGAGAGAATTAAGAAATTTAGACTGTTACACAAATCCCACTCAGTATTCAGCCTTCTTTTCTCAGTGTGTATTTATTATAAGTTGTTTAGTAAATTTTCAAAATCCTCTTGTGCAGTAATTACAATCTAAGCAGTTCGTATTATTCTGAAATGCAACATAATATGCAGACAATAAAGTTATTTTGACATGTATTTCCTGTTGTTTGTAAAATGTGTATCATTTTAAGGCTAACTGTCATCGTTAGAGACAGCTGTTTTGTATTACTTTTTCTATCAGCAAATTCAGACAAGTATACTTCCAAACAAAATGTAATTATATACCTTTTCAATTAAGAAAATGTTTGTGCACATAGCATAAATATTTGACATGAAAATAAAAATAATCTTTTTCTAAATTTTTTAACATTGTTACCAATTTACACATAAGACTCAGAAAAAGGGTAATGATATCATTAATGCATATTACCGAAAAAAACTACATTGATATATTTCTTGATCAAATATCTTGAATATATATGCAAAATTTGTAGTATGATGCATAAACAATATTTAATTGAACCCTTTTAGACATATATGCATTCAAATAAGGTTCACTACGTAGAGTTTAAATTGATGCACAAAGCAAAATTGAAATAGTAACTATACTACATGTACATTCATCTTTCTTTGCATGTTTAAAACATTAGCCACATATAACAACACTTCGTTCAGACAATTTAATTGAGGGCAGGTTCCTTGAAATTTTCATCTCAAAATATTTAGAACATATGTATTGTGATGAAATTCTATCAACTGGAGCGTTATGCTGTTCCCAAACGATTTTTCAAATCTGATCCTAAGAATTACACTGTCTACATCTGAATAAGCTACAAAATCACACTAGGGAACAGTCATCGCAGCCCTCTGCAACAACAGTGAGATGCTCCATAATGTGATCAATAATTATTCAGTATTTTCATTTTTAACAGTTAAATAAAACGGGTAACACGTGCTATTCATACTTACTTGTGCTCGCCGATTTAATGCTAAATTTATACCCACCTTAAATCAAACACCCAGCTACGAAAAACATCCCCTGGATCTGCTATCACATAACATGTTAGCGATCAAGGTGTATACTCTTTGCTCTGTTTAGTGATTTGAAGTGACCAGCGTAGACAGTGATTCCTACCACCACCACCACCACCACGCAGTATGCGATATCACGACTGGAAATAATACAAACTTTTGAATAAAATTAACTTGTTCATGCAGACAGAATAAGAAACTTTCCTCCATAATGATCTCTATCGTTAATTATTTATGGATCTAGTATTTGATTGGCTGAAAATTAAAATTCAGTCTCAAACTGGAATTTATAGGTGTCTCATCTCCAAGCTAGGTCTTTATGGATGTAAAATATTGTAGCATGAAAGATTTTACAATAGCGTCAAGCGGGATGTTTAGATTTTAAAGCTTTCGATAACTCTTGCAAATTATATTTTCAGATGTCTTACTCCAAAACTGAATTGCATTTAAAGTCTATCCTTTACATATTGTTGTTTTTAAGCATTTAATCTGTCATTTTGTAATACTTATGATAACACAGATTTGTAATGATATAATTTTATAAAGTCTATGCATTTCTTCTATTTACATTTTTAAAGGACACTCTTTAGGCACTTGTACTGACATGTCGTTATATCCTTAAAGCCATATATATATATATATATATATATATATATATATATATATATATATATATATATATATATATATATATATATATATATATATTAATGTTGTCATACAAAATAAATGGTTGACTTTGTCCGCAGACCGATAAAGCTGACACAACTGAGGGAGCATGTTGCAAATATGCACAGGAATACAAATCTGCTATTTAGTGCTGAGTACAAGGCAAGTATTAGTCATATCATTTTATTAGTAATATTATTGATGTGCTGCATATACTTTGCAGATACCTATAGTTGTGATAAAGCAACGTTCACCAAAAACAAAATACATTATTCACTGAAAAGTTGTGTCACTCTGTGTAATTTTAGCAAAATTTCGAAACGTTTCCAAATTAAAAGACGTTAACTACGCTTATCATATAAACCGTTTTCCAATAATTTCTGTTAATGAATATGCAAATTACCATTATATATTAAAAATATTTAAAATTTAAAACTTCCATTCAAATTAGAGGCTTAATTTTCTTTTATGGCAAGTTACATTAAGGTTTCTGTATATTATGGACCATATTAGCAATTTTATATGAGGTATAAAGAGATTTATATTTTATGATTTTCTACGGAACATATTTATGAAAATAATAGATTTCCTTTTGACCACATCCTGTTCATTTTATTGTGTTTGAGACATTTATGTAAGTTTTAGATAAAATGTTTTTTTTTTTCATGCTTTAAGATCAGTCTCTAGAATTACTGTCAGTTCTGTTCGGATATAATTTGAAAGGAGTCGTTTATTTAAAACGTATTTATTTGAATTACACAGTGCACATTGACATTTTGGACAAAATCATTCCTTTGGGAATATTATAAATTCATTCAGAGACATAATGGATTGGTAAATCACCACATTCAATACTGGAATTCATTTGAACGTTTTATGCGCTTGAACCTGTCAACGAACGTTTAGAATTATATATGATTTAGTTCATAATACTTAACGTACCTTTAAATTTTCACTTTGTCTTCTAGCAGAGTAATTTATTGTTTACTTTTACTAAATTTGTTGAAATTACTGTTTCTGTTACTTAGTTTAAAACCATAGAGTCGCAGCACATGCGATGCTTGTATCTTTAGTCAAAAGTGAATATTAAACTGTCTAATAATGTCATTCATCATGAATAGATAACGAAATGATTAGGTGTTCAGAATAATGGGAAATAATTTTAAAAATTAATTTTAAAGCTATATGATAAGTATAATCAAAGGATGTCAATTTTTATTAAAAGTCATGTACCTTTCACAAGTGACCTCTATGCAAAGTTGTGTAGAACTTAAATACTTAAAATCTCGCGACAGATAATAGCAATGAAATGAAATTTATGTTCAGTAAAACTGTAAATACTTAAAAGGGATAGATAGGCAGATAGTGATGGAATGATGTTATTCGTAATTTAGCTGAGTAAACATTTCGTTGCCAAATAGCATTCATCGAAATATAAGCTCTCTCAAACTAACTTCGTCCATTGCTTTGTAAACTGTGCACATAAAACGCTGACAAACATGAAAACGCATTGCAAGGATTATAAAGAAACTCAACACAAGTTGAGAGAGAGAGAGAAAGAGAGAGAGAGAGAGAGAGAGAGAGAGAGAGAGAGAGAGAGAGAGAGAGAGAGATTTCTGGTATAATACCTCTGATAAAAGGAAGATAATTTCTGAAGATTTGTCATAGTGATAAATTATTTTGGACGATGGTAAAAAGAAAATATTTAAATGTTGCAATGCCACCACATGAGCTGAAAGGACACAGTGAAAGTTTCAAATGATGCCCATCAGCCTAAACTGTGCAGCAACTGAGATTATCAAGATGTCATGTTAAAAGGTTGAATATAAGATTACCACGGACACTTTTATTAAGATCATCCCCATTTATTAATGTTGATTGCATAGTCAAGTATCTACAATACTGAACTTATATCTAGAAATCGCGGCATTTAAAGATAATAGCATTTCTTTTAAACCTTAATGTGTGTTATTTATGAGCATGCCTGAGATTCAACCGCCATAAAATCCAAAATAACTAGTCCCGCGGCCCACAATTCAATGGCGAATGCCTTGACGCCTTCCGCTAATCTGGATATTGTCTTCACTCTCTCGCCACTGACTAATGGGTCCGAACGCTGGCAGAAAACTCTCCTGCAGGTGCCATACTATTGTTTATTTCTTCAAACAACATTGAATTCATTTCTTCCCACAAGACGAGTGTTAGATCCAAATTATATAAAAGGGACTTCAGATTTCGTGTTGCCTTTCCCCTACCCTTTCGATCTCTCTAATTATGATAGACGTAACTACAACAAGAGATCAGGGCGCCTTTTAAGCGGGCGGTGAAGATTGTTTGAACTCCACAACGTCCAGGATTTTACTACAAGCTCTTTCTGGTCAAATACGCCAATAGCAGACTGAGGTCAGTCTTCGATCTCAGTTATTTAAATCATTCCTGACACAGAAAGTCAAGATATAGACGGCCAGACTGACTGACGCATATTTCCACGTTCCCGTCCAGCCATCCTCACATAAATTCCTACGTTTCGCTTACCTTTGATCTTGCTATCAGTTTCGTGATCTCCCTTTCAGCTCGAACATAAATCCTTGGGTCTTTACTAAGCTATTAATCCCCGTCGAATCACTGCTCCGTACGAGTACATCTACTTCAAAGACGGCATATCTGGATGATATTCTTGTAGAACATATTGTAAGCGATATTCTAGTTGAAGAAAGAAACCATCTCATTTCCATTTTGCTTCATCTAGATTGTTCTCATCAATTGGGAAAAATTCCACCTGTATCCATCTCAACAACTCGTCCATCTGGGTATGGATTTTCTCAACCAACTCAACTTGGTACGTCTGCCCCATCGCCGGATGGTCCGAATCATCCATCTTGCAGAATTTGCAGAATCTATTTCAAACAAGAAAATAATAACAGCCAGGGAGCTTCTGCAACTCCTCTGCTTATACATGCGGATGGCTTTCTTGTCTCAATGGCGCCCATTTTCAGTGCCGCTGAAGTACATGACCAGTGTACGAGTAAAAGTGGCTCATTCCTGAACCAGTTGCATACCTACGGCTGGTTCACGATAGGAATACCACTCAAACATCCATCATCAGATTTGTCACTATGCACCGACACAAGCACATTGGGTTCGGCACCCCATCTATTCCCTTACTTCGACAATTTGAGCGAACAGCGGAATCTGAGTGTCAATGTCTCCAAGTCATTTTTAGAGATGAAAGCTATCATCTAAGCCTTCCAATTCAAAAGCGACCATCTTTAGAAGACGTTTGTACTTATCCTGTCAGACACCTCGGTGGTAGTGGCGTATCTCCTCAAACATCTGGTACAAAATCACCCCAGATATGTATTTTAGTCTGGGAATTTCTCATGATCTACGCACAAATGAATATTGACATCCAGATCAGATATATTATCTTCAGTTTCGATCAGATGGCTTGGTGGTCCTTATTATATCACCAGGTTTTTTGGCCACGAAGAGGTTTCCGTCAGTGGACAATCAAAAAGTCATCATACTTTTCTCCTGTATTTAAAGATCACAAGAGGCTTTCAACCAAGACCCGATAAGTGCGCTCAGACTTTATCTGAAACGATTTTTGCTAATTCATGTGCTCAAAAACGTCTCGTTCTCACAATTAAACCTGGAAAAGAGAACATAAGACATAAAGCTTTCTTAATGATGATTGTATTGCATGTACTAAATGTACACAATCTAAGCTATGCAGCGTGTGTATTAGGTTGACAGAGGAAGTTGGGGCTACGGTCGTCCAGAAGGCAACAAAAGAAAAGAATAGATGGAATAAGTCGAAGACAGATAACGCTGACGTCCTTTGTATACATACCAAATCCACCTCCACTGCAAGTCCTATAGGGATGCTGGCGTCCACCACCTAACGTTCATTGATGGCAACCATCCGCCATAGTAACATTAGCTGCAGAGATGAAGGATAATGTTGAGATGTCACAACAGTCCGCCTCTGAACAGATGCGTCATCTGGTCAAGGAAATGATGACGAAATTATTGACATCGCGTCAAATATTACCCTCA
This sequence comes from Potamilus streckersoni, assembly GCA_016746295.1. Lineage (NCBI taxonomy): Eukaryota > Metazoa > Mollusca > Bivalvia > Unionida > Unionidae > Potamilus > Potamilus streckersoni. Next base: position 559,008 of record JAEAOA010000511.1, read on the forward strand.
CTAGCACCTTTTCCCGATTCATTGGGGAGTGACCCCCAGTTCTAGCTGACCAATAAGTGTAAAGTCAACAGCACGTCCAAGCATGGCTTTTTTGGCCTGTAAGTCCGGACGCATGTGGTGTGTACCAAATCCATTGAATTCAGTTCATAATACAGCCTCGCCATCTCTAGACTTCCAGCCGTCCCTTCATATAGACCTTTTATATACAACAGTCATGCCAATTAGGATATATAAAAATCTTAGTGACAGGTCCATCCGTTTAGCCATATCGTTGGCGATACACCCTTATTATAACAAGGATTTTGGTGAGAAATCTCCGTCTAAAGGGTTTCTTGAATTTGCCGATACTAGTAATAGCCGAACCGTCTTACACTAGCAGTTTGGCCCACCATACGACATGCAAATCCGCCTTTCGTTCCGGCAGTGACAGACTAATATGTTCATTGCTTGTCTACGTGGGAGAGTCGGTGATATTTTTCAACAGGACGGAATGGAGTCACCGATTCTATCTGGCTTGATTTATCCAGAGCTGTAAGCGGAACCAGATGAGGACTCGACACAGTATGTGTGACAAAGCTTCATATTAGCTGTACTCAGATCTGACCATGGAACAGACTGAATTTAGCTTCAAGACCGCCGACTATGAAGCTTACAGGGTATTGGCAACTTCAGAATGCTCTCAGCCACCTTCCGCTACTGAAGACTATAAAGTTAAAACAAAGGTAGATTTCGACCAGACGGAAGAGTCGCGGTCCTTTCGACTCCTTCCCCCGAAAGTGAGGAGATAAATAACCGTATTTCGGGTAGAATTGGGCACCCGGGTTATTCTAAGGATTTCTTTTCAGAAATACATCTGACCAACATTCTTATCTAGCGGTTACAAAAATCTAGAAGCCGTTCATATGTCCGTCCATTGTTTTATAAAGTTGACAAGAATGTATTTCATACCACGTCAAAGCTAGGCCGGAACGTAGCCTTTACGTCTTCAACGTTAAATTTGGCCTCAATAGCAATTTTCCGACTCGCAGAGAAACATGACAATCACCACGCTTTGGAAGCGACGGCAATGATTGCTATGGTCACTAACCGGGATGCTCGCCATGTCATGAACAATTCGTTGACTGTTTCAGCAAATATAGATCGGATACGACATGACACATGTCTAATGTCCAGGTCGCTCAAGCCTCACCATACCCTGACTTTACGGACGACCACAATTCGGTCACCGTAACTATTCTGGATGTAGAATTGAAGAGATTCTGAAGTAGTTGGCTAAGGAATTGCCCCTTGAACTCGCAGTTCAACACACACAGGCATTTTATTTTTTGAATCAATCACCCAATGTGGACGGACAATAAGGACAAAGTATCTTTTCAGTCAAATGTTTAATATAAATCTCAGCCCAATGCCAGGAGACAACAGTCTATCCATGTTTCTCCACCTTCAAGCCTCCTAGCTCTAGACATTGACCTACCCTTTTACCGCCTGAAAACATTCTACCTGAGGGAGGCCGACTTCTGCAATTTCAGGCTCACTAGATCACCTTACACCCTCTAAACGATTGGGAGATTTAGGAGCTTCCTGTTTTATTTATAACACCCCTTCCTCTTTCTTCCTTTCAACTTTTCGCATACATAAAGTCAGATCGTGAGAAGGATGCCATTCCACAAAGGAGAATCGACAAGCAAGTGGTGGAGATTGTTCAAATATCGCAGTCGCTGAAGTTTTATTCAATACTCTTTGTTATTCAAAGGCAAATGGCAAGTTGAGGCCTATTTTTTGACCTGAGTGTTCTCAACCAATTCATTTCGCCAACGAAATTCAAAATGGAGACGGCAAGATGAATACTTCTGTTCAACCTACGGGAAATGTATGCCGTCAGTCTCGATCTGACCAGCGCATATTTTCACCCCTCATTCCACTCTGCTTCACAGAAATGTCTCCACTTTTGCTTACCGCGACGCAGCTTCTCACTTCAAAGTCAAACCCTTAGGCCTAAGCATCAGCCCTTGGGTTTTTACCAAGGCTATGTATTTCGTCGTCACCATGTTCCAACTGACTTTATCTACAAAGACAAAACCGTACCTTAACGACACTCTCCAGTAATAAATGGTACGTTGCATTCTACTCCAACACCTAATCGATCCTCTCCCACTTTTAGATCATCTATGCTTTCTAGTTAACTGGGAAAAGTCCAAACTTTGTTAAAGCCCCTTCGATTAAACAGTTATGCTCACGTCTGAGATACGATCATCCCTGCCTCAGCGGTGCAACCCAGGATTGTTGACCATGTGGTCTCGCTGGGAAATTTGCACAAGAAAACAAACGGCCCCAATAACAGTATAAACAAATGAAAACAGTTTACCCCAGTTACAATCAACGGCTACAGTTCCGTGATATCGGACACATTCCGGCATAATAAAAGATTTGATATTTGGAATGATTAAGATCTACCAAATCTTTAAGCCAATCGACTAAAATCTTCATCCTGTTTCTAAAATAGAATGTGTCAATTCAAATTAATTCGAGCATTTAGCCCAAATGTCGCTAAAGCTACTATAATACAAAACATGTTTCCTAATAGCTTTAGCTACAGCAGGGAAGGTGATCCAGTTACATGTCCATTTCTTCCCCACCAAACTATCTTCATTTCATATCAATCAAGCATTGTAGCCAAAAAAGGCTACCATCTGACAGCAATCAAAGAGTTGTCATTCGTCCACTCTCCTCCATAGGCATTTTAAAGTAGTGGCCACGCAAGATCTGTTCGCGCACTCAAGCACTACTCGAAATGCACAGAGATAACCCGTAGCACGCTCAAGGGCTTCGTGCTTCCGGAAAATGCCTGGAAACAGGATATCACCTCTGAAGTCCTTGCTTCGTGACTGAAATGAGTTATACGATCGGCGCACTAGGAGGTCTCACAAAATCAGAGTCGCTGATGAAGATTACTATTATACATTCAAAACTTATGCTCTGTATGTAGATACATAATGAAAAGCATCGTTGGCAAACAGTCTCGCTCTGAAGTGGTACTAATTTCTTCAGAGAGAACACTAAGATATTAAAACCAATCATTACTTTAGATAGGTTCGCGTGGATCCAACTGTACTGATATGTTTATTGTCTCATAAAGAGAATTTTTATCATTCCTTTCTAATATATAAGTTAAGTAATTTTGCAATCAGCCTAATACATTGACAGAGGTGCCATGCTGGTGTAATTTAGCACCTGCGTCTTGTCACCTATTTACCAACCTAACTATTGAACTAACTACATAACATGCAAAATACATACACACACATACCTACCTATCTACCTTTTTACCTATATAAATACATACATACACGCGCGCAAGCACGCACACACTATACATACATACATGCATGCACGCACGCACGCACGCACACATACATACATACATACATACATACATACATACATACATACATACATACATACATACATACATACATACATACATACATACATACATACATACATACATACATACATACATACATACATACATACATACATACATACATACATACATACATACATACATAATGGATTTAATTGTCTGAGAACAATTATATTGTTTAAGGAACTTAAAGAGGTAGAACCTAAGCATCTAACCGAAGCGGCACAGATTCAGGCCTGCAGGTCCAAGAATCGATACACCAATATTTTGTCCTGTAAGCTAATATATATATATATATATATATATATATATATATATATATATATATATATATATATATATATATATATATATATATATATATATATATATATATATATATATAATGTTTGGTAATACGCTTTTCTTTATTGTAATATTAATGGCTTTTTTATCTACCTGAACCTATAATTTCCATCAAAATGAACATTTTACTCAAGAGATACCCCTTATGAACTCTGATTTATATATGTTTGAATATCTAAACTCTTTTAACTTTCTAGCATCATCAATATATTGATAATTTGACCTCTTGTTCATTTTCATTTAGTGAGATTGAAAAATCCATTGTGTATATAAATTTCTTTTTACTTGTCCGTTTTGCGTCATTTTCTTTGATTCTTGTGTTTATTTTTCTCTTGTTTATTTTTTCTATTTCACTTTTGTCTAACCGTCGAAGGCATACTATTTGCTTTTGCAAATGTAAGTTGGCAATAATTTCCTCTTTATTTTCTTTTCGTATATAATGGTCTAGTTTTATTAATGAATTTTTTGTTCTAGTTGACCACTCAAGGGTTAAATTGCTACCAATAGAGGATGAGCTGGGTTCGGACTATATTAATGCAAACTACATTCAGGTGAAGAATTATTTAATCTTGAAAGAAATTTCTGCATTTGAGTCTGTCAAAATGTGCCTACTAGGTGCATGAATATCTTTTTCCCATTTATTTTAATTAGAATTTCTTCAACTATTAAAAATAGTAGATAAACCCAATCCAGTGGAAGGCTGTCTCAGACGGAAAAAAAATATCATTTAAGAAGAAAATAAATGAAATATTTTATGACGGACTGGTTGGACAATTAAGAGTATATAAGTATCAAGTACGATATGTACATGGTCATGATATGCGTTACCGACTGAAAGTTAATTTATAACATGAAACGATAAAGAATAAGCAAAAAACTCAAAAGGAAGATAAACTTTTCCAAATAAACATAAATATCTAACAGGTAAGTGTATTAAACCATCTCGCGATTTTGCACATAATGTCTTTCAGAATTGTTATAAATTTTGTTTCTGATACTCGTATTAGTAAGCTAATCGATAACTTAATGTTTTAACTCTGTAAAGCATTGTGTTAGTACAGGAAACGTCAAAAAAATGTATATTGCAGGGTTTAAACGGTAAAAGGGAGTACATAGCGACCCAGGGACCTCTGCCGTCGACAAATAATGATTTCTGGAGGATGGTGTGGGAACAGAAAGCTGCCATTATTGTTATGTTGACTAAATGCATGGAAAATGGAAAGGTTTGTTGTAGTTTATGTGCAAAATCATATTTCAAATAATTTTATTAATAATAAAATACATTTTTCATTCTGGTGGGGTCATGTTGTTATTGTAAGGACATGCTGAATATGTACCTATAGGCAGCACTATCTCACTACCCTCTCCACCTCCACCTCGATGTTCACGACCATTTTGGAATTTTAGCATAGACCAGTTGTTTCTTTTATGTACTGATAATAGAATGTCTTCTTATCTACTTGAATATTTTGTGATACATATTATTGAGAGTTTGATATACTACGACTGAAATCAAGATGAAAGAGAGCCGCTAAAACTTCGATTATACAAAAGTCAAGAAAAACATGGACTCGTCATTTCCATTTAATTTAACAATATCAAGCAATGAGGACAAAGATTAATACAACTACTTGAAAACTTATATCTGAACCATTTCTTATTTCCACTGATGCTAAGTATTTAGATGTTACGCTAGGGGTATCTAAATCTAGTATATATGTTCCATCCATGTTTATTCGGAGAGGGTGGATGGTGGGGGAGGATCAGCGCATGGCTGATTGGAGTTCGACTGCTTGTGTATGTGAGCTATACGATAGGTGTTAGTAATAACTGCGGGGCTTCGAATCCTGTCTGACTCATTAGAAATCTCTAACCTGTTTAGTATTATTCGATTCGATTATATTGGTATCATACTATATAAATCCTATTTATATAGTCATGCATTCAAAAACATACAAACTGAGATCTCAAGCTAATTACTTTTTCCCCCTTTAGTTATGTGGGTGTCAAATTGTAATTATATTCTCAAGTACATGACATGCTATTTTAAATAGATATACTCTATGTGTGTGTGTGTGTGTGTGTGTGTGTGTGTGTGTGTGTGTGTGTGTGTGTGTGTGTGCATTATGCTGATGGTCTATTTCCGCTTTCCATGAGACAGGGTTTAGCAAGGCCAGGTATCCTAAGGTCATCAATAACTAACATAAAAGTTAACTGTGTGTGTGATTTGGATCTTTAACCTAGCTTTAAAAAAATTTCAGTCATATAGCTACGATGTCTGCAGTGAGGCAGTTTATAGTGATGTCTAGCATCGGGGCATCATGCCGCAGACTTGTAACTTTATGTCACACCCAGTCACATTATCCTGACACCAGGCCGACCAGTCCTAACACTAACCTCTTATTGCTGAGCGCCAAGTGAAACAGCTGTTAGTGTCATTTTATTTAAGTCTTTGGCATAACTCGGCCGGGAATGATCTACCCCACGTCCTCCCGCATCCGAGGTGGATGCTTTAACCACTACATAGCAATATATATATATATATATATATATATATATATATATATATATATATATATATATATATATATATATATATATATATATATATATATATATATATGTGTGTGTGTATGTATATGTGTGTGTGTGTTCTAAGACATATAGAAGGGGGTGCAAGTTGTTGTAAGAAAGAAAGTAAACGAAAACAGAGGGTTCTGTATTATTAAATTGTTGGTTCGATTGTAAAATTAAATGTGCATACACCAGCCTACTCTTTTCCAACATCGAAAGAGTCGACAAGAAGATAGAGAGTGGAAAGACAGAATTTTCTATGTATATCGTGCAAATGTTACGATACCAGAGTACATAATAACAACAAATACAAACATTGTGTTTGTTGCTGGCCACTTTTGTGACTCTGTAATTAACATAAATGATATTAATCTACCAAATATTTGCTGTATATTTACAGCATAACATAACTATTTGGACAAAGTCTATAGAGTAAACGTGCTAAGAAACTATACAATGAGACAAAACGTATAATAAGAATTTTTTGAAGCTACAACCGCCGTAAACTTGAATGTTATAAAATGAGATGGCTCAACATAAACTATGTATTTACAGCATATAACTGTTCGAAAAAAATATATCAAGTAAAGGTGCGCACAAGCGAACGAGACTGTAAACGCCGAAAAACATTGTAAGAGATTACTGCTGATGCATCCTCCTAAAAACCGAACAAATGGAGGAAACAAACAAAAAAGCAAGCATATTATTAACAACAAGATAGCATATAACAATTATATACTGTGAGTTATGATGGGGTGGAGGTGGAAACACTTTCTACAGAAAAAGAAAACACGTCCGCACGTGAGAAGGAAATTTGCTCAAATCGCGCCAAAGAACTTAGCAGAGAGAATCCCTCCACGCGTCACCGATGCGAAGGCATTGCGATTGGCTGGCATATGTATGACCCCGTCTACAAAAGACTGGACTTGACTCGGCTCCGCTTTCTCAAACGCGTTCTGGCCAATCTAAAAGCTGCGATTGTACATCTCGAAAGTTTTCCATGCCTGGAGTAATAGTTGTTACTCTAATTGCTAAATATAACTCGGTGAGAGAGTGGACAGAAATCACTGTCAATGACTAAGTGTATGTAAGATTATGTTTCATCGATGGTATACTTAATGGATTATTAGAATTATGAATATGTTCATATTTGATGAAAAGATGGACCATTGCGGCAATCCATTGATTTCAGTTATATGGAATATAATTGTAAAACTTCTTTACTTTACATTGCTCGTTTGTTTAAACAAGCTAATAAATACATCTGGAAATAATCGGGTATATTCTAATATGAGATAAAATGCTTTGTTGCATCCAAGAAATTTCTTTACAGGTAAAATGTGACCAATACTGGCCGGAAGTCAAAGAACCTGTATACTATGGAGAACTGGTTGTTAACCTCACTTCAGAATCTTTCATCCACGATTACGTCATACGAGTCATTGAAATAACACTGGTAACTATTTACTTTTAATGTTAAATACGCACGTCATGTACGAGTGTAAATTTTATCATTTCGTCATTCTGCAGTTCATATATTCATTACATGCATCCTTCCACACGTCCGTCCATCCACACTTTGTGTTCGTCTTACAACGTTTGAATGGAAAAAATACAATGAAACTATTCCTTTCATCTATCTGTGCTAAACGTTTTGTCTAATATTATCACATCGAGGTTACTTTTACCCTTTCTACAATGTAATTAGATAACCTTCAGATAATTTTTATAAATGTATTTTATGATATTGTTGCCATATCCGCCAACCACCTTGGCTAAAAATCTTCTCTCTCTCTCTCTCTCTCTCTCTCTCTCTCTCTCTCTCTCTCTCTCTCTCTCTCTCTCTCTCTCTCTCTCTCTCTCTCTCTCTCTCTCTCTCTCTCTCTCTCTCTCTCTCTCTCCACTTATTAATTGCTGATTATTCTTTTAATTGAAATTAACATTCAATCCAATAATTATGTCACTAATATGTCCACCAAAATGACACATTTTGCGACAAAGAAGCCGGAAATATTTATACATTTTCATATGTAAGGATATACTGACGATGAAGCATTACAAAGGACATTTTTAGCTTAGTCTTTCAAATCTATGTGTATCTAATTTAGGATAAGGACAAAAAGAAAGTGTTCCACTTTTCCTATCTGAACTGGCCTGATATGGGTTGTCCGAAAGATCCGACTTCTCTCATAAACTTTGTGACCACTGTGAGAAAGTACGTGAAACCAAACTTAAGGACCCCAATTATAGTCCATTGCAGGTATGTTTTCTTCTGTCCATACTTCATCCAATTTATATGCATACATATATAAATACATGTAAAAATATATACGTACAGATTGAAAGATAGACAGAAAGAGAGCGGAACAAATATACACCAGACTCATCGGAACAATGATATCCCTGGATCCTACGTGATCTTGTAAATTGAAATAAATATATTATGAGAAAGAACATTATATTGCATGTTAAGAAATTTGTTTAATTAATTCCCAACAGAGATTCAATCCCAAGTCGCAGGTTAGGACAACAATTGCCTTGTCTGTATGCACCTTCCCTATACCCTCTCAACTATGAACACACTCCCAAATATGAAAAGAACATAGTCGTGCTTAGCTGACACGCCCACATGAGGACACAGCAATTAACTCTCAAATAATACACATACACACACGCTTGCGATGACAAAAATAAAGGCATATATAAATCAACATAATCAGGTGAATTATATGCTAGACAGACCTGATAGTGCTAACCATATTGGTAATATTCGTTCTTAATATATAATTTATAAGCTGTTGTCATTACATACGGTATAAAATATTTTAATAAATGTTCCTTCCTAAGTTGCAGCTAAATAAATAAGTGCAGCGTCCTTTTTTAGTACGTTTTTCCCGATCTAGGGCAAAATAGCACAGGGTAAAGGAATTAGAACCTCTTTATTTATTGTAATATACAATCAGCGACGAATTTCTTTACTCAGCAGTCCTATGACACGAGATCTGATATATTATTGTATGACGGTGACTCTCGTCGGAAGCAGTGTGATAAACGGGATTTGAGATATCCGTCACTGATTACGGTTAACTCCTTCTATACTCCCGAATTTTTGTTTCGCGGCAAACTCATATGTACCGCGATAAATATCCGTGGGTGACAAAACGAGGGGTACGAAAGGTAGCTTGGAGTGAGAAAAACCCGGGTGATAGCCTCTGTGTGTGTGTGTGTATGTGTGTATGTTTGTGTGCAATATTTCCAGGCAACTATGGGTTGGACTGTTTAAATTCTGCAGTTTCAAATTTATCTTCAGCAGAAGAAATGTTGGCAGTTTTCCTTAAACATTACAATGTTTTTAAAAAGCTGTCCAATTTCCATAGTAATAATATCCGTAACAATAGACATAGATAATGGCATTTTTTCCAACCAAGCCTGACGTCAACATGGACCAAAATCTGTAACAGAATAATGTTGCAAGCCACTGTCCTACGCGCACGTAAAATTAGGTGTAAATTAGAAATTTCGAAAACAAAAGGATTATGAACACGTGAATAGCCGAACATTATTGACTACATCTTATTCTGATATATGTTCTAACATTTTTAAAAAAGGAAAAGAATCCAAAATGTTGGAGAAAGATGTGCAACGGGGAGAGTTGTAAAGAAAGCTGCTGTCATCATGCAGTGAATCATTTGCACAATATTTCCTCGTGTGAGAACAGTTACATCGTGTGTGTGTGTGTGTGTGTGTTTGTGTGTGTGTGTGTGTGTGTGTGTGTTTGTGTGTGTGTGTGTGTGTGTGTGTGTGTGTGTGTGTGTGTGTGTGTGATATTTTTGGGGAAGGAAGTTTAACGGCTATTGGGAGAGTTGTGAAGAAAGCTGCTGTCATCATGCAGTGAATCATTTGCACAATATTTCCTCGTGTGAGAACAGTTATATCGTGTGTGTGTGTGTGTGTGTGTGTGTGTGTGTGTGTGTGTGTGTGTGTGTGTGTGTGTGTGTGTGTGTGGTATTTTGGGGAAAGGCAGTTTAACGGCTATTGGCAGAGACAAACTTGGGCGCTGAAGAGCTCTCGCTTTCCGTACCAGTACCTTTTTCTTCGCCTCGCCCTATACTATATTTGGTATCCAACTTGCTCATATCTTGCTCTTGCGTAATTTAGCATTGGTTTCTGAAACGATGCATAAAGAAACTTTGGTTAGTGGCAAATCTTATTCTACCAGTTTCAGACCTCCATGTCAAATCTTTACTATCAAATTTTCGTCGACACTTTTTTATTTGCGGTGATTTTCAAATAGCATCTTTTTGTTTTGTTTTGTTTTTATTTTATTTTATTTTTATTTCTGTTGTCGTTGTTTTTCAGCGCCGGAGTCGGACGCACGGGCACATACATTGCCATAGATTATCTGATGCAGTTTGTCCAGAACCATGACGAAATAGACATCTTTCACCTCGTATATCAGCTGAGGGACCAACGATGCAATATGGTGCAAACAGAGGTACGTAATACGGAAAAATACCTAAAACAATATCATGATAAATAATGGAAGTAAGACAAATGTATTACATATTACATATTTAACTTATTTTGGCACAATTACTGTTACATTTTATGCATGTGCAGATTGAGAAAAAAAAATTCTGAACATGAGAAGCGAAATATATTGCTATTTCACAAAGTATTAGGCAAATTTGTCAGATTTGTCTCATTCCTATAAATATATGACAAGTTTTCAACAACAAAAAAATTGAGCCATCACCTTTCTAGCAACAATGTTTGTACTTAATGTCCTACTGCAGAAAATTTAAAAATGGATGGATATATGTATGTATGTATGTATGTATGTATGTATGTATGTATGTATGTATGTATGTATGTATGTATGTATGTATGTATGTATGTATGTATGTATGTATGTGTGTGTGTGTGTGTGTGTGTGTGTGTGTGCGTGCGTGCGTGCGCGAGCGCGCATGCATGCATGCATGCATGCATGCATGCATGCATGCATGCATGCATGTATGTATGTATGTATGTATGTATGTATGTATGTATGTATGTATGTATGTATGTATGTATGTGTGTGTCTCTGTGTGTATGTGTTGATGTGGTCTTTTAATTAAGAACTGTAAAACTAAATTCAGTATATTTAAGACGAATTTCATAGTGGCAGAAAGACGCCACTCTTTTATATCCGTTTCTCTAAATCTTCCTATTTATATCGATACTGAAATCAATTAGTGATTGAATTAGATAATTATATATTTATAAATATAACAAAAATATCACTACTTTCAATATTTTAAAAATATCTTCTCATTAACATTTCAATTTGTAATTTTAAAGAATAAAAGTATTTTACTGACTTGCTTTATCTTATTCCCCAGAATCGTATTCAAAATTATATGAAATATTTCTTTCGTTTCATTAATTAATTAGACTGTCTACATGTTCTTCAAAGTTCTTAAACCCATTTTCTTTTGCAGGATCAGTATGTCTTCATTCATGACAGCATGGTTCATTTTCTTGCTGAAGATGATGAAGACGAAGGTGAAAAAGGTACATGTTAAACATTCCTACCGTATGTATTTGATTTACAGACACAATCAAGATCTGCCGTCACCTACTGATCATTTCACCTATAATTGCAATCTAACAGCATAAATCCTGTTAAGAGTCAGTAGATTTGAGTGTATGCCACAAAGGTAAGAGGAGTGGCAGATTATCCCATCTGATTTCACCTCTAAAATATGTTTTGGCCTACAAGCGTAAATTTTAACAGCTAACCACTATATGCTTGCACCATCCCCGTATCCCCGCCCTGGTTTATGCTGTAAGTTATTGGATGCACGTTATGCACAGATGTTCAATTTTCTCATGTAGCGTATCCCAGTCATATGGTCTGTACACTTCACCTAAAGTATGTGCAATCTGATATTTTTGTATTACATGCTAACATATCACTCTTCGTGATTTACATTGGCCAAAATAAGCCCCTGAAATTCTTGCACAATATGCTATTTAATGACTGGCTGCGATGGTGGAAAACATTTCCTGACCCACCTTCTGGAACTTTTTGTTTATAATATTACTATCAATATTTTGGCGGCCATTTTTAATCGATTGTCCAAAGGAAATTTGAGGGAAAAAATGGACAAATCTGTCTAAATATGACCAATTTACCGCACTGGGGCTCGTTACGCCATGTACATCATATCGTGCGCTAAAAAGTGGTGTCAAACCCCAAAATAAGAACAACAACAGCAACAAAAAGATCTAACTTTATTGGTCAATTGATAGCGAGCGTGGAGAGAGAGGTGTGGACGGCATACCTATAACATGGAATCAACCATATATACAAGCGTGGTTAAAATGTTCACTTAGAGTAGTAAATAAATTCACCTCTGTTCACAGAAGAATGCGGACATAAACCGGTCTCCCAAAAGACACAACTTTATCCAAAATCAGTTTTGTACGCAGTAAATTAAATAGCTCTAATGAACTAATGTTTCTTATGAAGAGATGTAATTCCGACTCGAAATAAAATTTGTCTACTGTTTGAATTCAAATAATACAAACATCTTGTCATAGATACATTACAGTAAATCTGGAATTTCTGAATCCAGTAGTCATCATTTCAAAAGCTGGACATTATTAAAATTAGTAGCTACCTCTACTGAAATGCACCTTCTTCTTTCTATACTCCAAAAAAATTTTATTCACGTAAAAAAAACATTATCAATTAATCCGAGTTCCCTGACGTTGAACATTTATGATGCATAGTTTCACGAATTCCTACAATATTTGCAGTCTTTACAGAACCTCGCATAGCCCACACTGAAAGGAGTAATTGGTGTTACACGTGACCGTCTATTGCGTTCTTCTGAACATTACGATTTTAGATTAGGCTCGGTTACGTTTAAAAGACATATTAAGAAAACCTATTTCAAGATTTTTATATGCATCTTCCTCCATCAGAATTTAACAAATGAAAGATTCATATTTGACAAGTGAAGTGTCTCTTTCATCACAAATATAGTTTTTGTTTAGAGACTATTGAAAGACTGTCAGTTGAAATTTAATTTGATACGAGGCTTTTCTTCTGACAGTACCTGTGTTATGGACTCTGTCCAATTTCACAGTTATGCTCCTGAAAGAGGTATATAATTGTACCATAATAAAAAGAGGAACGGGGATAGGGGACCCTTTTGTATGGACACATTCTAAGTTTTTATTGTCTTTTACTCAGTATACTTCTAGAGTTATTAAAATGACAATTAGTTATTATATACATCTGAATTTTCTCAGATCTCAGCCCAGATGGTGAGAACATCTATGAAAATACAGGATTCATTAAGGATTAAGAGAAAAGGAGAGAACGTCATGATAACAGCCATGGCTATTTGGATGGAAATTATAAGTTTCGAATTCCGTACCTGAAGTGTTCATGACACAACGTATAATTTATTGATATCAATATTTCTTGCACGTGGCTTTCAGAAGAAACCTATAAAACTTGGATTTGCTTCATGTTATCCATAGTATGAGCTTTACAGACTGAATTATGGTGGAATTGTAAAAAGACTATTTAATACACGATACATATAAACATATACTGTTGCTATTAATTGCATAATATAGTTCAACTTAGCAAGGAACAGACATAACACAATTTTAAAACATTCACAAAATTTGTTACAGTGTATTCTTGTTTTCTGTTGTTAGGTAGCTCTTTGGGAGGGGGGAGTCTTTTCTATTCTGCTAATAGAAGCAAAGAGATTGTGCATATAAAATGTACTTTAATCTGCATGCATACAAACAGTAATTCTACAGAGACGTGTTTAATTGTATTCAGCTCTGTATCAAATTAGAGTCATATGTAATTGTACAAAATATAAATTTATAATCATATGTAATTGTACAAAATATAAATTTATAATCATATGTAATTGTACAAGATATAAATTTATAATCATAAGTAATTGTAGAAGTTTTCAATTTGTAATCAAATGCAATATTACACAATATAAATTAATAATCATACGTAACTGTACAAAATATACATTTATAATCATGTGTAAGTGAACAATATATCAATTCATAATCATATGCAATGGTATAATATGTAAATTTTATGTGTAATTTTAAAAGATATCAATTGTAATCATGAGCAAGTTAGGTAATTTTTATTTGTCAGTGCTTTCTTTTCCCTGAGTATCACATTATTATGTCTGCATCAATTTTTTCTTCTTTATATTTACAATTGTTTCGATCAAATGTTTTAATAAATTGCTTCCCAATAAATATCTGTGTGAGAAAACCTATTTAACAATGAGGTTTCACAAACAACTTGTTGTGACATATTCTTCCATTTTACCTTCTTACTGTTAATCATTTATCCGACTCCTGGTTACATCTATGTTTTATTATTGACTTCGTAAGCTGCATTCATTGTTTCCATATTATCTTCTTTACTTTTTAATCTTATGACAAAAACAGTTAAACATTTAAACACACGCACGCATACACATAGATTAACGTTAAAAAGATGTTAGACTCATTTATGGATTTATGAGTATATGTTAAGACACTTGCTTACGATAGTTTGTGTGTGCATCTATCTATCTATCTATCTATCTATCTATCTATCTATCTATCTATCTATCTATCTATCTCTCTCTCTCTCTCTCTCTCTCTCTCTCTCTCTCTCTCTCTCTCTCTCTCTCTCTCTCTCTATATATATATATATATATATATATATATATATATATATATATATATATATATATATATATATATATATATATATATATTTATATATTTATATATATATATATATATATATATATATATATATTTATATATATATATATATATATATATATATATATAGAGAGAGAGAGATAGATAGAGAGATAGATAGATAGATAGATAGATAGATAGATAGATAGATAGATAGATAGATAGATAGATAGATAGATGCATACATGCATAGATAGATAGATAGATAGATAGATAGATAGATAGATAGATAGATAGATAGATAGATAGATAGATAGATAGATAGATAGATAGATAGATAGATGCACACACAAACTATAGTAATAAAGTGTCTTAACAATAATATTTATATATATATATATATATATATATATATATATATATATATATATATATATATATATATATATATATATATATATATATATATATATATATATATATATATAGTGGTCTTTACCTAATGCAAATATGATATATATTCATTCATGTATTGTCGTATGAATAGTTGGCGAGAGAGCCCTGTTTAAAATACTTTTTTATGCAAATGACCATTACATGAAAGTGTAAATGCACAATAATCTATATTTCTTTCGTGGATTTGGACTGCTTGGGCCCTAACAAAAAGGAATTAAGAATTCCAATATTTAACCAGCGATCACCCTTAGACTTCTAATGTTAATGCAGAATGTCTTGAGAAAGTCGTTTTTGTAGATACATTACGGATTCTATCCTGCTAAAGCCAATACGATTTTTAGGACACATCGAAAAATGCGTAAGCTTGAAATAATTTATCGGGTATGTGTTCATGTCAAAGTAAACAATGTCGAAATCCTTCACAGAACCAATGACATGAAAGCAATCCGTTATATTAAAGTGTATGTTAATCTCGACATGAATACGCTTCTGCTCAAATTAAATTTCTTCAAAATCTTAGTACTAATATCGCATCATCAAAGTCTATTGCATCCTAATTATGGTATACCCTGCACTTTAAATATTGAAAAAAAAACTTCCTGACGAAATTATTGATCGCTATTGATTTTTATAATGGTGGCAGATCAAGAAATGAGGACGTCGGGGATATCATAACAAATAACAATAGTACGAATAGTGTTTCCAACACGCTCAACTTCCATTGTGACATCACAGCGCGTGACATTCAATGCATCACACCTTTTGGTTGACCTCATCCAAAAATGTCCAAAATACATTATCAGTTATTTTTACCAAATACTAGGCGTGTAAATGATGACCTTCGAAATGAACGTGGATGCATGAGGATCCAAAAAACGTGAATAGTCTCCACTTAAAAGGTATTTGTAATCGAATTGTAAACAATGGCATTCATTAATGAAACAATCGGTACTGAACGCCTACACGAACTGTGTGCATTCTACTATAGCTGGTAACTTTATACTTAATAATAGAGTTCTGACAAAATTAACTTCTGTTGATCCCAGTCTAGGTGTATGTCATTTTTAATTGTAATGACTGGAAAAAGCAATGTACTCCTATATTGTTTTAAATGTGTCGATACAAATAATTATTCCTGTGTAGTTCTTCCTTTCGTTTGTTGAATTGCTAATTTCAAGGATTTAATCTATAGAATTGTATCTAATATGCAAATTTCAGCATATCTTAACAAAGATAGACTGTAATGAGCTATTGCAAAACACTCTTAAAGAAGTAATGCAAATTCCCATTTAGAAACAAGGATAGGAAAGTTTCTGGCTTGACAGCGTGTATACAATCAGGTTAATAGAAAAATACAAGAGGGGTACCCAACCGGCTCTAGACGAGCAAATGGTGATTCTTATGAAGAAAGCTATCAACCTAAAATAACTTAAACTAGAGAACTTTAGTTTATGAAGTGTAAATAATGAAAACAACAACATAATTTAAATTATATTTGTCACGGCATATCTTTTTGAGTCTATGATGTTCAAAAATTGAAATCCTACATGAGAACACATTTGGAAACAAGTGGATAGGGGAGAAATAGAAAATGGACATTAAAAAGCAAATTTGAAACGTTCAAAATCTAACGTAATATTTGGCAGCAAGATGATAAATTCTATTCTGTCAAACGAAGATAAAAAAAATCTTTTCATTGTTGTTTATATTGGAGCTTCACCGTGATCCACTATGTCCTTCTTCCGTTTTGTTCCGAATGTACATAACAATTGTGTTACATGCTTCCTACGGTATTATTTCTAATACCGTAGAAATGTGGACAATTCAAATTTAAATAGCTTTTAGCCCCCAGTCAGCAATACCAACGGTCTAGGTGTATAAATAACTCAAAGTGCAAACTGTAACAATTTAATGAAATAAACCAAATGTATTCAATAATTTCATCGAAAAATTTCTCAGTCACAATTTCTTTCGAACAAAGACATTCAATGACCTATTAGCAGTTATCAATTATCATTTCATCACATGAACTGAAAGGTCTTGCGTGAGAGTTTCCTTTCAGTTTTGTCTCTGTTACTCATCTGCCAATCACTGTATGCCTCTTGTTTCTCTTTGGTACTTCTGGTACCCTTGATAACGTGCTCACCTGGCATTTCCGAATCCGTTTTTCTGACGCTTCCGGTACTAAAATTACGTGCTCTTTCCGGCACTGAACCTCCACACAACTGCTGACGTTACTGTAAGCGCCTACCACGCGCTCTTTAGGTGACTTCAAATTTAATTAATTTTTCCTAATCGAAATGGTATGTATTGAAATCACTTTTTAATATTATTTAGTAACTTTCACAAAGGTACAATACCAGCAAATAGTAGGTGAGCGTAACTCTGTCAAGGCGGTCATATTTCGTCCAATTCTTAGGTTTCGAGGCCCGTAACTTCAAATTGGTGCAATTCAAGAAAGTCAACGATAAATAGAAAAAATATATCAGTAGTAAAATAAACTATCGATTAGGGCTTATTGCCGTCTTGGACAGGAATATCAGCTTGAGATCGAGTGTTGGGTGTGGAAGGAAGTGCTAGACAGGTGCTGGTATCTGAGCAGGTCATATAAGCAAGCTCAGAAACATTTGTCACATGGTATTTTTTTTTCCTTCAGTCTGTTGGGGTTTTTTCTCATCATGTAGCCTGCGTTAGCCACCTATTATCTAAACAGCATGAATAAAAAAAGTCTGTCCAGATGCATTTTGTTGTAGCGTTATGTGATGCATGTCGCATGCATCCTCATAAACGTCGTCAATTCTGTGCTCTATCTCTGTGTGTAAAATAATTCCTGACTTTATCCTACAAATTAGCAAACTATTCACCTTCTGAACTAAAACATTACATAGAAAAGACTGCAGAAAATGCTATAAAAACTGAGTGGGATACAGTTTTCAAAGCGCATAATGTTTTCCAAATAGCGTCGTCCATCAAACTTTCCGAGATACATCAGTGGCATTATCTTCGAAGGGAGATAACCCAAAATTTGACGATTATACCAAGCAAAGTTACCGAGTTTCATCCCCTACTCCTTCCTAGCATACATTTCCTTCCTCTGGTAACTACCCTCTTCCTTGATTCGGTTGGAATATAGCTATAATAATGATGAGTTTTCTCCTAAAAGCTTAAAAAAATCAACATCAGCTATCATGTCACATTCATGATGAAACGTGAAAACACGCCCAGAATGATTTTTCTTAGAAATGATGCAAATTAAATTTGCTCTTATTCCATGAAAAAATAATCCTTTTATTTAGCAATTCGTGCCCTCAATTACAAAATTCAAAGAAAACATTTCAGTACTTTTGCGTATATTACTGTCAAACTTTCGGTTTAGAAGATATTTCAAATAAATCGTTTTTGAAAAATTATGAAAAATGTATTTGTGTTTTTGTTCTAAAAATAAAATATGATAAAATGTAACATTTGACAGTCGACTGGTTGATCGCATAGTTAACTTTGAACTACAAAGAGCAAAAGACAGACTAGACTGATTGTACAGTGTTTGAAAGCATTTTGCTACAATAGTTTAGGGCCTTGAATACTTCCCTCATTTGTCTGCAGTTTGTATCAAATTTAACGTATTATTTATAAGCTCAGATGGACCAGGATTACCTTACTTATGCTAGGCACTAACTTGGTCAACTTATATAGTTTATCAATCAGCAATAATAGTGTTGCACGCTGTAAATATTTTTGCAGTTGAATGCACTAACCTGAATCTGTTGTGCAAGTGACTTTTTTGAAATGGGCTGCTTACGCTTTTACAGCAGTTATTTATTGAATGCAAAGCATTGCTTCGCAAAACCCCAGGAAAAGCTCAGGACAATAACTATTAATGATATTCTTGATTGGATGCAATAACATGCTGATTGCT
Organism: Potamilus streckersoni; assembly: GCA_016746295.1. Taxonomy (NCBI): domain Eukaryota; kingdom Metazoa; phylum Mollusca; class Bivalvia; order Unionida; family Unionidae; genus Potamilus; species Potamilus streckersoni. Next base: position 578,459 of record JAEAOA010000511.1, read on the forward strand.
TTAAATACTGTGTAATAACGTGGAGGTTGTATGGTATCGCTCGAGCGAAGGCTGCATTGCTTCCGTGCTTAATGAATCAATGTTGTGGATAAAGTATGCAAAACATGCAGGCTATATAACAAACCTAGTATTTAATTAAGACCTGGAATTTAAACTTTTTTACAATTTATTAGAAAGAGAGAGAGAGATTAGGACGGTTTAACAAGAGCCCTTTCTCCCTCTCCCCCATCCCGACTCAAATTAATTTACACATAAACTTTAATGTTCGGCTGAAGAAGTCTGCACTTATATTATTATCCATCCATCCTCTTTTATCTGCGATATGTAACTATTCACTTTTGTACCGATCTATTTTCTTTTATCATTATGTATACGATTAATGGCAAAGCATAAATGATAGAAGTTCAATAACAGTCCATATGGTGGTATATTTTCTGTGTTGGTTGATGTGGGAAGTAATTATTCAGATAACTCAAAATGTTATTAAGCTGAATACGTTGTATTTGTGATCTACACAATGATCAACAATAATTGTCTTCTCTGCACAATCAGGCATTTTTCATGATCAATAAAATAAGTCAATTTCCATGATCGATGTGGCAATTTTCAATTTCTAATGATCAGTAAGGCAATTTCCACTATCAATATGTCAATGTTCAATTTTTCATGATCAATGCGTCATTTTTCACGATCAATATGGCAATTTTCATTATAATAATTTACACGATCAATAAGGCAATTTTCATTATAATAAATTACACGATCAATATGGCAACTTTCATTATAATAATTTACACGATCAATATGGCAATTTTCATTATAATCATTTACACGATCAATATGGCAATTTTCATTATAATAATTTACACGATCAATATGGCAATTTTCATTATAATAATTTACATGATCAATATGGCAATTTTCATTATAATCATTTACTTGATCAATATGGCAATTTTCATTATAATAATTTACACGATCAATAAGGCAATTTTCATTATAATAATTTACATGATCAATATGGCAATTTTCATTATAATAATTTACACGATCAATATGGCAATTTTAATTATAATAATTTACACGATCAATAAGGCAATTTTCATTATAATCATTTACTTGATCAATATGGCAATTTTCATTATAATAATTTACACGATCAATAAGGCAATTTTCATTATAATAATTTACATGATCAATATGGCAATTTTCATTATAATCATTTACACGATCAAAAAGGCAATTTTCATTATAATAATTTACATGATCAATATGGCAATTTTCATTATAATAATTTGCACGATCAATATGGCAATTTTCATGAATTTTCCTGATCAATATGGCAACTTTCTTGATGGCAATTGTCATGACCATGATGGCAATGTTCAATTTTGCATCATCAATATGTCATTTTTAATATCAATATGGCAATTTTCTATCGCTTAAACCATTTTCTACCAAATTTTGATAAAATCTACTTACGCTAACGTGGTCAAAATAAACGGCACATTAACATGTGTCTAAGAAAACGATAAAATTGAATAAAACATGTCACTGACCTTATATATAATGAACTGTAAATTTTAGAGAACAGTGGAGCATAGGTCAAGTTGACTAGAACAAATATGTGACAAATACACACTTGTGGAAAACAGTGTCGCTACTGTAGAGGTTAAAATGAAAAGTTCGATATATTTATATAAAACAATTCGATTTATGAAAAGAGCCAGAATCCTTTTATCAAAATTAATTTATTAGAAATATAACTTGAAGCGACTGGAATCGTCTGCACACGAGTGCTTGAATCTGATGTCAACTTTTGCAGAGGAGTTTTATTTTTAATTTATTTTTTGGAGACAGAAACAAGTATGTTGCATTATCTTCTATTAACTCGACATATATACATTTTTTTATTCCAGATGAGTTTTCAGAATGAAACTCTACATTGTAATACAAATAAATTGCTTTCAGCCTAAACAAAAATACAAAAGACTGACAAGCTTACTGCAAGAGAAAAGACGACGAGACAAGTTTCCAACCATCCCGTGTAATTCTCATTGATAACCTTCGCCAAACACTCTACATATAGTATTTCAATTGACGATTTAAATATATTTATTTAGTGTCAGTTTTATGTCAAGAAACTGTGTATTAAGATTTATTTTAAAGAACGACACGATAGTCAAAAATTAATGTCACTAACTTAATACAAGTTAGCTTTAAACTAGCTCAAACTTTGTTGCAAGCAAACGTTATTATTAAGTTTAAATTAAAAGTAAACGTGAAAATTTGGAAATTTTCTACAATATCACACTGCCTTCTTCAGCGACAAATGTTGATCACGTGACCTATAATGGAAGCAACGCCAAATAAGCTAGTGTTCATGCTGAAGATCATAGCTCATATAAAACTAAATATAATGTTAACAGCACAGTCTGGTATTAATGATATTGCCATGAACTGTATTTTACAATTATTTCTAAAACTAATATTATAACGATATTAAGAAATATCGATTCAATGACATTTTCAAAATATACCTCGAGTGGATATTTATTCTTTAACTATTCAGAAGGTTTTTCAGTAGTGGTGAAAATTTCGAATTGCTCTACTGACGCAACAGATTTAAGCATTAAACGATTTACTCTTGTATTATATTCTGTTTGGAAACTGATCAAAGAACTACTCGTTTTTCTTATATTTACGGCTTTGTCCTTATCATAAGATAAGCAATATTCAAGTTTGTAGAAGTAATAAAATCAAACTTTAAAGATTGCGCCTCAGACTCTTTCAAACCCTGATGGTGTCCCTAACCAAAATTTGGAGTCACGAGGAAAAGAAAGAAGAAAGAAATCAGAAGAAAAAGTGATTATTTTTTTAGTTTCTAAGTATTGGTAACGTATGATACTACCAACAATAAAAGACAAGACGAGCAAATGCAGTTCAAAAGTTCATGTAATGGTTCCCCTATACATGAGTGGATACGAAGCAACATCATCGATATGCCAACACTATGTAATAAATGTTTTACATATTTTAGTTTTGAATACCAACGCAACCCACTATGTTATTTTGAGACTAAACACAGTAGTATAGAGGATTGATGATCCTCTCTCAGAAACTCCCCAGCCCTCCTCAAAATTAAAAACGTTATACGTCAATATCTTTTCAGCAGTCTTTGTTAGCTCAAAACGATGACTATTACATGATAAGGTTTTTCTAACACATTTTCTAAAAAAAATATGTTTTGTCACAGCAGGGGTGTCTCTAGTCTAGGATCACATGAACCCTCTCTACTACTATGTCAGTTTTTTGTGCTTGTTCGCTAAAAAATATTGTCACAAAATGTTATATTAAAAAATGAAATATTATATATGATGTCATTCTCAGTACGACGTGTTGGATTCGATCTAACAAACACATTTATATAAAAGATTTAATTCAATCAAAGCATAAAATCTAATATAATAAGCGATTGCATTAAAAAAGTAGGTTACCATATATCGCCAAAATATGGGACAATATGGTTATTCGCGACTGAAAATGATATTAGAATTGCTGGCTAGGCAGATGACGTGATGACATCTATTGATAACATGGTCGATATATTATTTCATAAGGATATTACTAAAGGCACAGAGAATTGTTTAAGACAATAAAATACTTGTCCTCATAGAAGACTTTTCAAGGTGAAGATGGTTATGAACAATGATTATATACAATGATTATATCTTAAATAAGGACAGCACAAAACACGGAATCTTAATTAAGGATGATTTATGATTATATACAATGAAGATGGTTATATACAATGTCTATATCTTAATTAAGGATGATTTATGATTATATACAATGAAGGTGATTGTGATATATATATATATATATATATATATATATATATATATATATATATATATATATATATATATATATATATATATATATATATAACGAAGATGATAATGATGATGATGATGGCCTTTTCTCTACGTTTGAATATAAATTTGCACACTCTCCTAATAATTACATCTCATCACGGTTGATATAATGAGACAGCACGCAAATTTCAATTCGAGCATAGAAGGGCTCTGTCCAAGGCAACAATAAATTATAAATCTTAGACTAAAATCGCCTTCGCAGACAATTTGCCTGTCACGAGATTCGAACCACAGACCTTGAGTATGAAAATCCAGTGCGCTAGCAATGAGTTATTGAACACATTACAAATATATACTGAAAAAAGTTATTATATAGTTACCAAAATAGAATTAGATTTTCTGGCTTTGAAAACACAGAATTTTGCATTATATTTTCTGTTTTTAAAACGATATATTCTAAATAAATTGATAGTACATGAATGTTTGATTTCACATTGCACATAAAAGCGAAATTTGATACTGTCAGTAAGGGCTTTACAATGACCCTTGCTTACAAAGTCGAGGCTAAACTAAGTGACAAGAAAGATAAAAATATCTGAGTTTGAAAACATTATTATAAATAAAACAAAAGATATATAAATTTCTAGATTTTATTTTTATATATAAAACGGATTTTTCAGTGCTGGCTAAACATGAACTGAATTTGCGTTGCCAACGTAATTAGCTTTGTTAAGACCAGCAGACAAAATGGGCGGTTTCTATGGCAACTGAGCGAACTGCATGGAAGAAATCAATACTTCATATGGAAAGTGAATACCGTATATGTGTTCTTACAAGTAGAACTAAACTACAGAAAAAAGATAAAAATTTGTAATAGCATTATGCAGAATATAGATTACCTTGTTTATTTTACTAATTAATTATGACAAAACAGACTATAATATACCCTCGCATGATATACAAAACCAGATCTTGTAATGTTAACATTTTATTAAGTTATGTACGGTCGGACTTAAGGGAGAAAATATGCAGTGATGATATATTATTTACGTAAAGGGAATTGATATTCATAATACAAATACAGAACTGCGCGAGCATTTGTAAGCCTTAAATATGCTATCAGACTTCAAAATTCTATTACATTAGTAAAGAAGTACAAACAACATTACAGTATATATTTTATGCTTGACAACTTATGCAGATTTTAAACTAAACCCTAGCGTTATTATCTCCCTTTCTTAAGACATGTAGTAGTATGAAAATAATACTTCTGAACCGATCAGTAATATGTCCACATTTGCTATTAAGTATAATATGTTATCGTAATTATATAACAGAAACTTAGTTCTGCCAGATACATTGCGGTGACACTCAAACATTTATTTCTTTGTTATTTTATTAAGAAGATATTTACTTCCTTTTGCAAAAACCTTTGATCTGTCGAAGTCATATTTTAAAGAAAGTGCATTTTGTACATTTTCTAGATATGGAAAATGCTAGCTATCGTCTATTCTGATAAGGGAAAGTTTTATTCTGTCAAATTTACTCAAACAAATACCTGATAGTTCATCCTTAAATTCAAATGATAATTCTTAGTTATTTACCATTATATTTTTATTTTCCTATTAACTCCATCGGCTAATAAAAATTTTTCAAGCATTACTTCTGATGCTTATATAATATTACTCAAATAATGTCCAAGAACGAGAGTATTAATTCTGTCTTTACAATACCTTTTATAATCGAAATTGCTTCGTTCAGGTTTTATAATTGTATTTGTGTCAAGTTTATGATGATTAGTCCTAATTACATTAGTTTTAATAAAACTGACTTTATTGCTAAGAGCAGCTTTGAAATCCTCACAATGCATCATCTTTTTCACATATCCGCGAGGATCATATTTATCTTTCTTGCTCAGTTTACTGTCGTCTAATATCACAGCATACATTTTACTTCTTGATCGAACAAACTCACCGGCACAAACATAAACTCATCTTTCATTTTTCCAATAACTTTCGTGTTAGAACTATCATGAAATTCACTACAAGTTGGATAATCTAATAAATGGAACAAATATTTTTTATCGTAAATATCCTGATAAATATTTTCACATTTTATATTATATATTAACGAGTCAGTATCACTAAATAGTCACTCTGAATCTGGCCACATTTATTGGTAATATTATAATGAAAATCGTACAACAGCCCCTTTGATATATCAAGCACAGCTGCAGCAAAATACGTTGGCTTTTTTAACTTTAAATTTTTTCTTTCGTCGTTGTATTGCGGCAAGAATTTCATTAAATATTTTCATACTAACAAAACCATCATCATTAACTAATTTATTTCTACGATTAATGTCATTAACAATCTCCATCAAAACTCTCCTGTGTATATTTTCCATATTCTAACCAAACCCTGAGTTGTTCATTAACTTGAAAAAGTTTATCTCAAATTCGGTTTTAACTACAGAACAATGTTTCGTATTTAGGCCAATATAATCTGCCATCCACCGCGACTGATTGAACTTTAGCACGCGTTGGCCTTTTCTCAAAATTAGTCAAGCATCTACTGCTTCCTGTAGACTTTTGTAATGCATAACCTAATGTCTTTTATCTAATAAGTTTGAAACTAACGTGTTAACGATAGAACTTCTAGCTGTTGTCATTGCCCGTTATTCATGCAATAATAAACTGTAATCAATCGTCATTAACTCTATGCAAAACGGAGAGTTGTTATGTAGATCATGTAACGAACTGCAATAGTCTAGATCAGCTTCAACAAAATATGAAATATCTTTCGGAAGATTTTTCTCAGTTTCTTTAAGAAATCTGTTTGGAGTTATCCAATGAAAGCCACCACAAGGCATTTGCTGTGACATTCATACCCGTACAATTTAACACAATCTAGACAAATAATGTAACTCGACCGAAGATTTTTATCATAACTTTTCAAATATTTATTTTTAGCTGCTGCATATTTTTGTTATGACGATAATTCCGCCTTTGATGCATTTTTCAATAAAGTTTTAAAAAAATCGACATCTGTTAAGAGATCTACTTCTATTTTGCTGGTTTCTTTAGTAAAACGTCCCAAGACACCCAAGACAGCCCTGGAGCAGAATAATACCAACAAGGATCTAATCCGTAATTTGCATTACTAGCCTGACGAAAATTCTCGAAAACATCCGCTAGCAGTAATGCATCCGATTTTAGATATAAATCATGATAATTGCCAAATGTTTTACAGACAAAATTATTAAATTATCTTGTGCATATTTATAATCATCGTTGCTAATATTTTCATTCTTGAGCTATGAATAAAATTTATCTTTGCTAGGTAGAGCAGTTTCATTAAATCTGCTCCAATCGTCGAGACATTCATAAGGAAAGATACTCTTTTTTTGTCAGATCGACATAGTTTTCTAAGGCTTTGAATGGTCGAGTGGTCTAAAGCGCTGTCCGTTACGGATCACTGCCATCTCATGCGTCTGCGTGAGTTCGAGTCTAGGATTCGGCGAATGTGGATATGTGAAAAAAGCTTGCCAGTAGCTTCTCGTCGGTCGGTGGTTCTTTCCAGTTATTTCCTGGTTTCTTCCTCCACCATTAAAACTGGCCGCCTTGTATAGCCTATCGCGTGCTGAAAATGGCGTTAAAAACCACCACCACAACAACAACAACATAGTTTTCTCCGAAGCTGCTTTGCAGATTATTAAAAGTGATACAATCTTTAACGAGTTTGTCCAATGATGCTGTCATAAATTTTACGTTGTCGATAAAGCGTAATTCCCCGAGCGTCACCGACATATACTTTTCAAAATTATTTGGAATACATTTTATCACGTTATTCAATTTTAGTTTAGCTTTAAATTTTTTATCACCAAAAGCTTATACTATGATGTGACTGTAGTAGTCACGAAAGTTATGTAAAACTACGGGAATAAAATCTGGAACGTGAAATTTCAAATTGCAACTATTATGAGCTGCCTCGCGATATTGACCGGTCAAATGACAGTGATCTCTCATCTTAGAGTCCCCAAATGTTCACAGATATGACAATTAACCGCCTCATCAGATTCAAGTTGTTGTTTAGACGTTATTCTGATCGGAGCTGTTTTAAGGAATCGGTTAGAAATTAATCTGTTAGAAATTGTAATAACTTCGTCACTTAAATATTTTAATAACAACACGGCAGGTTATTTACCTGTATATAACCTTATCGGAGATTAAAAAAAAAAATTCATCGCTGGGCGCAACAAACTGCTTTATAAGCTACTCCGCAAGGAAAATGCTGTTGTATTTTTCTGGTACTTGATTTATTCGGATTATTTTCTGCTCCAGCCACGGGAACGAGCAGAACTCGAAATCGGCGTAAATAACAAAAAGAATACATAGTTTATGATTATAATTTTAATATTCTTTTCTTTTTTGCTAGGCATAGTTATTCTTTAAACGTTGACACAGTATTTGAGATGGTCATGCTGTCTTTCGTTACTAGTAAAGCCGTGCAGACAGCTATAGCAGAAATATTTCTTGTTTTTTATTTTACTGTGATGTCGCCAACTAATCCGTTACAGTTTTTTTATCCAACAGTAATGTTCCCGATGAAATAATAAATTTATTGTCTTTTGCAAAGCATTTTCTGAGATATATCTCTGGTAAACGTTTTCTCGCTCGTCTAGTCAGTAAACATTTACTGAGATACCGTTTTGCTTCCGAACTTTGGTATATGATTTCCTGCTACTGGAAAGTTGATGCCATCAAAATTGAGTTCGTTCTTCTGCGGAAAATACTTGTTGACGCGATCAGAATTTTGTTCTTTGGCAAACATTGCGGAAAGAATAGACCATTAGAAACATTTCTCGTCTTTGCTTTTAACATTTATACATGTTTTTTTTGTTCTTAATTTTTTTAGGAAGATCGACGTACAAATTACGGCGAAGTACGTTTTATATTACTGTGTGAAATAAAGCTGTTTTTATCATTTCAAATTTCCAACCAGAACCTGACGAAATAAATTCTTCTATTTTTTTTTTGTTTATTGCTTGATGTATTTCATCAGCGACCATGGCAATGTTTGTTCCAGTTAATATCTTCCTCGATTTAGTTGTTAAATAGGGTTTGGAGATTTCGCTGTCAAAACTTTTTGTTTCCAAAAGTACATCCTCGACTGCGTGTAACTTTGATAATATCGTATGATACTGGACTATAAGTTTGATACTTTTTTGAGCCGCAAGTTCTCGAGCTATAACAGGTTGTAAAAAATGATATACATTTGTAGAGGTCAAATTAGCTAAAACGTTCTGATCATCAAGTTTATAACTGTTATCATATCCCGAAAATGCAGAAGCAATTTTTTCAGATTTGATAATGCTCTTTATAGCAATGTCTCGCAATTTTAGCATTATATAGTAATGTTTTATATTTAAAAGAATTTTTTTTAATTAGAGATATGGAAAACCTTATCGTGTGAATACAGAAATCCTGAGATATCTGCCACTGAGTGCGGAAGAACAAGAAACGTTTCATGTACATCCGATGTACAACCAATATGCTAGAAATGCATTAGGTTCTGTTATCAACATAGCAGCCAAAAAGGCTATTGCAGTACCAACACAGGTCGGCATTTTAATGTTAGTGAAAGGTGATGATACAAAAAGAATTGATATTTTTTAAAAAGATTTTATCTATACTTTGTTTGTTGGCGATATTCCAGAAGGACGAGTATACAGAGCAAAAGACGCAGTTGCAGATGATAATAACGACAATTTAGGATTACAAAACGAATATCAACCCCACCCAAAGTTTGATTTATACGAAGCAAATGATAAGAAAATTTCAGATGCATAAAAAGAACAAAAAATGTTATTGAAAATTTATATAATAGTGGTTATTTACGAGCAGTTGTACGTGGAACTAAAACAGACTTCGCTGGTTATTATAACCACCGTTTTGTGTTTGAGACTTTTAATGGCGGTATACCTAATGGTCTGGTTGTTGATCATAAAAAAGGTATTTAAACAGATATTCGTCTAGAAAATTTGGATTTGGTTATGCCAAAAGAAAATAGTCGTCGTGGAGCTGGTTTTAATGGTTCTAAGTTTAAAAATCCAACTAAACAAATAATTTCAATAAATCTTAAAACTGGAAAAGAAATGAAATTTAGATCAATAGCATCATGCCGCAAAAAAAAATCATAAAATTAATCCACGTGCAGTAAAATTTACTAGATGATTCTTCGCCCCCTTCAAAACAACGAACGAGCCAATTCATTTCCTAGTCTAACTGAAAATGTTCCCGCTGTGGAAAGAATGCATGCGCTTATTCAGGCAGCCCATGATTCAACTTCTTGGCATAACGTCTGTACACCGTCTAGGTTTTGCAAGCAACGGCATTGTTGGCAACACAATGACTTTGTAGGCCATAAGTTTTGCTTGTAGACCAATGACCCTCTGCTCCCATACACTTGCGCGTATTCTGCCAAAAGGCCACAATTACTTCGGCAGTTCTGGCGTTATTTTCAATATCGATGTGGACTGTAATTAACAGTGTGCTACCGACGATATACGTAAACATAACAACTTCCAGGAGGGTTTGACCATGTATTGTGATGGTAGGCCCTACCTAAGTCTATCCTGGTACAGACTGGTAAATCACCTATGTCTTGTTGATATTGCGTGTGAGACAGAATTTGTCACAAGCTGAAGAGAAATTATCCATAGTGTGCTGCCTATCAGACTCAGATTTGTCATTCATGGAACAACTATCACTAAACAGGAAATCGTCTGTAGTCACTTCTGTAACTTCGTCCTTTATCTGATGTCCATCCCAGTGTCATAGTCAAGGACGGTATCAATAAGCGTGGCAGAAAACGTCAAACTGAAAATGATATAGGCCAACACAACCTTACTTTACTTCATTGATGATTAGGAATGGATAATTGATTCGTCGTCCTCCATGACACTAGTTAATATGCCATTGTGGAATTGCCGACCCAATACAATGAATTTCTTTTGGGAAACAAAGGTTTTTATCAAGTCGATGAATGTCGTGTACAATTTGGAGTTCCATTCTTAAATATTATTCTCCGGAGCTGACGAGGTGCAAATTCCATGAATGTGATCCCTCCTCCTTTTCTGAAGCAACACTGATTCTCATGCAGGAACCCTTCGTCAATATGAATTCTGTCAAGGATGTTACTGGCTATTAACAACAAGATGATGCCCCAATGTTTGTCACAGAATTGTATTCTTCCTTTCCGCTTTTTAAAGGGAAGCTGGGTGCATCTTATAAGCCTGGGGCATAGTTACATGAGTCTACATTTGCTAAAAGAGTTAAGTCAGCTTCTTTTGCCATGTGCTAATCCAGAGCTTTTCAGAATTTTGATGGTATTGCGTCTGCTCCGAATGTTTTGCTATTTGACAGAGCTCTTGCTTTCACATTTTCAATCATTGTTGGATAATCAGCAAGTGATTGATTTCCACTTACTGCAGTCGTTCAATAGCCTCATTACTGGTTGTTGCTGAAGTGTTCTGTCCATCTCTGAAGCATCTCTTTTGTCAGGAAGCAGCGTAACTCTGTTAGTACTAAGTATTAGTGATTGTGGCCGTAGATTGTCGTCAAAGTATCATAGAAGTTTTTCATGTCATTCCTGTCCACGTAGGTCTGAATCTCATCTGCCTTATTGTTGAGAGATGAGTCTTACAACTCTTTTAGACAGTCCTCTTGATGTAATGTAAGGCTCTCTTCTTGGATGATGTAGCTGATGTTTCTCAGCATCATTCTAAACCAAACAACTTCAGTAGTAGTAACAACAAAATGACTGACGACGGGATTTTGACACAGTCCTCGGCACATTCCCCGGGTTGACACAAAAGATAGATATACATAATTATACAGATTGTTGTGTTGTTGCTGTTGTTGTTGTTGTTTTGGGTTTAACGCCATTTCTCAGCGTAGGATAGGATATAGATGACGACCAGTAAACTTAGTGGAGAAAGAACCACCAGGAAAAACCCTAATAAAAAACGACTACGAGAAGCTCATGGCAGTTTTCTGACATTCCAACATTGGCTAAATTCGAGACTCGAATCCACGCGGACAGAGGTAAAAGCTTTCTCAGTCACTCAGCCAAACGGGACCCGAATTGTTAAAGTATGTGCTATTTATTAACGTCATAAAGAATATATATTCTCAAAAGGTCTAAATGTTTCCAATGGGAATGAAAATTTAAGAATATTGAAAAGGATATAATGTCATTCCGGTATGTACTAAAGTATAGATCCGCTCCAAATGCAAAAGAATAAATCTATAATACTCCAGCAGATCAGGATCTATGCGGTTTATAAGAATTAGTAGCAAATAACAAAGACCTAAATTTTTATACGATAGTATAAAAGGTCTGTGTTATTTGCAGTTGGAACAGATTTGCAACTGAGTGTATGCGGTAAATTGACGTTTTGCTCTGTACAAGACATTTTAAACAATGCGAGCATTGTATCGGTTTTATCAGGGCAAAGAACTTCACTGAATCGTCTCACCTAAAAATAGCTGTTTTACTATTTATAGCATCTTTGGATACAGTTTCCATCCTTCCTCCTGTAATAAGTAAAATTACTGCCGTCTTCAAGAGTCAGAAACAAAGCAAACAGTTCTAAATTTAATTGTATATTGTCCAATTCACTTTTTGCAACCAGCGTAGAAATATATCGATAACTTATCTACTTGTGTTTCTTGTATTAGTTTTATAGATATGTGCGTTTTCAAGTCTTCAGACTGTGAAATCCTTCTAGATGGATGGGATATTTATAAATAAATAAATACAGTGGCGTAACTACCGTGATAGCAGGTATAGGCGTGCTGTGGGGCCCGGCCGTCTTAAGGGCTTCAAATAAAAACATCCTAAGGACCAATGCATGATGATACTCAAAGTATTTGTTACCGTGATCTTTGATACGTTTGACAGCAGTGAACTGTGTGTGTGTGCGTACGTGCATGCGTGTGTGTGTGTGTGTGTGTGTGTGTGTGTGTGTGTGTGTGTGTGTGTTTCCATTCAGCAGTTAACATACAAACTCATTCAAGCTTTAACCAATCCACAGAAGCATGATTTTTCTATTCACGGCAATGTGTGAAAGGCGTTAATTGGTCCATTACAACCTGACTTAGCAGCGTAATACTCATAATATAAGTAAATATAGGCCAAAGGAAACGTCATTTGAAAAGTCACAAAGGTGTTACAGAACTGTCCTAGGGTATCGCTATGAGGAAAACTGTAATACTGTTATAAAGGAACATCATCATATTTTAAGTGAGTAACAGTGCGACCGGTGTGTGGAAAATTAAATCGCTTGACTGGTTTCCAAATATAAATTTATATTGATAAGTGGGCATATCCTAAACAAAAGCATGTTTTACTCTGCAAAAATACACCAGGTCTGTCATACAAAGTAGCTGAAACAATATGTATTTGCATTATGTTCGCAGTATATTAAATTGTCAATCACACACTTATGAAACAAGATCAAAACACCTTTTATTTATGTATTTTTCTCTTGATCATACAAACTTCGAACGTAAATGATATTGTGTAATTTTTTTATTCTCCACAACGAAGCATACAGTTTCATTCGCACCAATTAACTTAAGCATAGATTTAAAAAAAACGATTTTATTAGCAATACTTTACCAGACCCATATGTAAATCTGATGTAGCACATCATATTGCTTTGTTCTATGAAAAATGGTAAGCATCAAAATGGAGTTTCCGTATACTACTGTAAACGACCCAGAACGTATTGCTGAGATACAGAGAGAAAGACAAAAGGAATTCGAAAAGGAAAAATCTTATGAGAAAGAAACAAAAGGATGGAAGACATTATTATTCTTGAAATGGTTACCTCTAAACCATTTATCATGTTCTTATCACATCATTATCAGAGTTTTGAAGGAAACCAGTCTGCATGATAGTAAATATGATTTTATTTATTTATTTACAATTGGCAAGATGTTTCCCCTATGTATGATTCTTAGGCTCGTTTGAAGAATATCTGGTTTCTATCAAGCATCTTTATGACTTGCGTCTGTATTTTTATGGCTATGTGCAAATCTCTTAGACAATTTCAAATCAAAAACATCCAACCATAAATTATACAGCAGAAATTCTGACTGTTTGCACTCAGCAGAAATATATGGCAATCAATTATTTTATCTCTCTGACGTGACGTCTCATGCATCTTGGTTTGAGTGAGATGAACAAGCATCAAAGTGGCATGAGTAACGTCATGAGCAAGAAGAACACCTATAAATTCATTTCCTGGCAGGCTTCCTATGGTTCTCAAGCTACATGCCGCTTCTCTCGCGAAATCTATGTGGTATTATATCGATGGCTGGGCAAAAGGGTGTATAAATTAACCACTGGACACATGTGGTGGATAAATGAATTGCTGGGTATATGGTTGAATAGATGGATGACTGGACACGTGGGTGGATAAATGAATTGCTGGGTATATGGTTGAATAGATGAATGACTGGACACGTGGGTGGATAAATGAATTGCTGGGTATATGGTTGAATAGATGAATAACTGGACACGTGGGTGGATAAATGGATTGCTGGGTATATGGTTGAATAGATGGATGACTGGACACGTGGGTGGATAAATGTATTGCTGGGTATATGGTTGAATAGATGGATGACTGGACACGTGGGTGGATAAATGAATTGCTGGGTATATGGTTGAATAGATGGATGACTGGACAAGTGGGTGGATAAATGGATTGCTGGGTATATGGTTGAATAGATGGATGACTGGACACGTGGATGGATAAATGGATTGCTGGGTATATGGTTGAATAGATGGATGACTGGACATGTAGGTGGATAAATGGATTGCTGGGTATATGGTTGAATAGATGGATGACTGGACACGTGGTGGATAAATGGATGGCTGAATGAGCAAATAAGTGGATAGTTGGATATTTGAAAAGAATGCTATATGTGATATAATTGGTAGACGATAATGAATCGTGCCGTCAGCGCTGGCTTATGGGTCAGCGTGATCATGAAATCTACAATAACGCGATGTACCCTGCATATTGACTTGTTCATCAGCAAATTATACTGACTGCAAGAGATTTCAGAGAGACAAAAGCAGGATATGATAATAAATAATGACAAAATCATAATAATTATAATGCATGTACTTGAGGACATACCAGAAGCAAATCCAGAAATATCGTTTTGTATCGTTTGAAGTGGTTGAGGAGGTAAACATGTAGGCGAAACCCCGAAATGGGTGCGGATTGGGAATACGCATGAAAGCTAATGCATTTACAGCGTGTCCAGGGCATAATTATCACCATCTAACTATACAAATAATTACTATGTGATACGATGCTATTGTTCCACACTTGTTCTTTGAACACTTTTGTAAATTGATTTTATTGAGTGTGGGCGGGACTCTCGCGTACTATAGAGAAATTCTATATCAGAAGAAATTTTTTAAAAAATAGCCTGTTGTTGGTCCGTGCAACAGCTCTGTGTTCTTTACACTATTCAGCACAACGTTCAGTTTAAGATACAAAAATACACAAAACACGACAAAAAAATCCACATCAGATCAATTGCCTCAGGTTGCGGAGCAGTCTAAAGCGCCCACTTTCACAAATCAGACACTTATCTCACCAATGTCCGCGTGATTTCGAGCCTCGATTCGAACATGAGTATGTAAGAAAGCTTGCCAGTAGCTTATCGAGATTCGGCGGTTAATTCAAGGGTCTTCCAGAGCTCGTCTATCGTGTGCAGAAAAGTGACGTTAAACCTCATAAAACCTGACCACATCAGATCAATATATATATATATATATATATATATATATATATATATATATATATATATATATATATATATATATATATATATATATATATATATATATATATATATATATATATATATAATGTTCGCTGAATCTTTTAAATATCACGAGTTGTATACAGTTTTCTTTTCAAGAAAATGGCACTCACATGCTGAATGTCCATTTAATGAAAAGTTTATACCAGTGGTATATAAAAGATACAGCTTATATACTATACATATATTTTATGTATATGATATACAAATACACATATTTGCATTGCCAACGGAGGTAAAATTAACTTTTGGTAATTAAGTATTTACGTAATGATTGAACTCTTCACATCTTTGCCAAGTCTTCTACAAAATCTAGTTCTGTGTCTTTTGCGGCTATTTACAATCATTTTTATTGCAATTGATAAGTTGCTTTTCTTTCTTTTATTTTTGAACTTCTATTTTCATTCATGTTGGTTAATTGAATATAATGCATATATGATTTAAATATGAAAGATAGTTTAGCACTACAAACTCGGTATTGTTAGTTTCTAGAACTTACAGTAATTTATTTACTAGCGAGTATCTTGAAGCGAGTGAGCTACTACATTTTGAAATATGTCGGGTGTTCGAAAAAAAAATCGACCTGGATAAAAACCTGAATGAAAACATTAAACTTGAACTTGAAACAAGTATCACTGTCGAACCCAAGTCCTTACAATGACATGTGTACACGTTCCGTGTGATATTCCTAGAATGTTACACGATGCCAAAGATGCAATGACCTGTAAAAACGAGTGGGTCAAACCATAAATTCATTGGCATACATTACTTTTTTATGTTCTTATTTTAAACGAAAACAGTAATGAATGCTCTTAAAGATATTATTTTTTAAATAGTAAAATATCAGAAGTTTTTCCTCCCTTTCTATCCCTTGTCTGTTTTGGCTGCTCGTTCACTGTGTCCGTTATAGATCAGTTAATCTATGTTTGATAGATCGAAATGCATGATGGTAAAACTGACAGTCTAATAGACTGACACCCCTCCTCTCTATCGTTCGTTTTTCATCCAGCATGCCAAGTTTGATATATGATGGTAAAACTGGCAGACAAACTAACCAGCTGGTTTGTCATTTTGCTTCGGATATTTCCCCACTTGTTTCAGTGTATTAGCCAGTGATTGAATATCCGCGCCTTCACTGCTCGGAAAGCAAGCATTAATATGCATGTTAGACTTCTCTTATCTATCACCCATTGATGTATTTTCATATAATCGTGAAATTTCATGGAAGATTCACTTCAGTGAGTCATGATACTGGTTTTCATCCTCGACATCGTTGACTTTCTCCGTGATAAGCATGTAGAAAAATTTTCAACGTTCGTGATAATGCTCAGCAACAGATGCACGTAGTCAGCAAAGCTAACCACGTTACCTGACTCTGAAACCACATTTATGGCACGGTCGAACACCCGGGCCAACACCTACCAAGCATGAACAATGTACACTATTTTTAATGATATATTCTGTTGCAAAGTTCCCATTTCCAAGGCATACGCCGCCTTTACATCGATTGCGCCCTCATGCAGTTGATTTTTCAATATGCACTCGATGCTATTCAGTTAGAGTTTTGGTACTAAAAGAACGCAGTATCATTTAATGTATACTTTGTAATCCCCAAATCATTAAACATTAAATGCTCTTTCTTTCTTGTAATCCCAAACACTATACTCTCGTAAATAAGCACGTTTGCCACCTAAATAATCATCAACCAAAACATTTGCAACTTATATACGATGTGTCTTACGTCGATGTCGACCCAGATGAGTTCAAATGATCCATCTTTGGGTATTGCACCAATCCGAAAACTGTCTTTCGAGCCTCTTTAAAAAATCAATGTGATCCATTCGAAGTATACAACAAATCTGATCTTTTCGATGACGCTATAAACGTTCAGTTTGTTTAGTAATATAATACCTATATTAGATACAGATGCGAAATCTTTCATAAAAGTGTACAAGTCAAACTGTGAGGCTTCTAATAGTCTTATATAACAGTCCACTGCAATTCCCTAAAGCAAATCACTTATGCATTATTGATCCCGTCTGTTTCAGTAAGTAGGGTCATAATGGGGATGTGTGCATAAGGTCACACTTAAATATCGCGACTTCCAAACCCATTAATTCCCTGATGCGGGCACATTGTGGGCTTGAGAAGTGAAACTTCCACACAGATGGACATGTGTGTACAAAATCTACAATAGGTAGAAGTTAGGTGGAACTAGATGGGATTATGGATTTGGAGACTTGTTAGGTTAGTTTACTTTAAGCCTCCCATTAAATTAATACTCAAGCGCCGTGCAATGTCTGTAATGCTCTACTTTCTCAATTTTTAAAAAAAGAATACAAACTTTATATAGTTAAATATTAAGCGTCTCATTCATTTATGTAATCATTACGAATCAAAATGGAAGTTTAGAAAAGATAAAAATTAAAACTTTCCAAAATTATCGCAGTTAGAATTCCTGCAGAACTACATTTTGTACTGGACACATTTGGAAGAGTTAACTCCCTCTGTCCAAACAGTTTCTTTTAGTCAGTCTTAAACTCCGTTGGAACATAAGTATGTGTATTTGTATATAGTATGAATAAAATATATGCATAGCATGTACGCTGTATCTTCGATATACCATTTTATATGCATAGTACGGCGCAAATGCAATACATAGAATATAAGGAATATAATGCCAGCAATTTTGGTAGTAATTTAGTTTGGGTTCAGGCATCACGTTAGAAACATTGCATGAAAAATAGCTGTTTGTTTGTTGTTTATATCGTATATATACGATATGATCTATGCAAGACTGATTATACCAGATTGCATACAATAAAAGGCATTTCCATTAGATGATGCAGTAATTAATCCTGTTGCAAGCTCAAAGTTAGATAAATACAGTAATTAGTCCTGTGCCAAGCTCGAGATCCGGTAAATACAGTAACTTTTCATGTTTTCATCTCGAGGTTTGGCAAATACAGTAAGTAGTCCTATGTTAATGTCGAAATTTGATAAATATAGTAACTAGTCACGTGTCAAGCTCGAGTTTTGATAAGTAAACAATGCATTAGGAGAGGGATATTTTACAAACTGATACATTGCATAAATATTAAAGAGTCGCCTGTAATTCTAACAACTACGAAACATAGCTAGAATTTAGACATACAAGTTGGTTGTTTCCAAAAACAATATGAAACAATAGTGTACTTTGCATTCGATTTACATTATGCACTGGATGTTTATGACAGCTGACAATAACGTCCAAAACCGTTATGTCATCAATCCGTTAAAGATGTAAAAGCAAACAAGACGTAATGTCTAACCACATTTCAAAAGATGATGTAAAACACAATAATAAATATTTTAATCTGTGTCCGTGATTTCTAACAATTCTTTAAGTACCTAACTTGAAACGACTCCAATAATGACAACGATGAAATGCGCAATACATGTACAGCAACCTCAAGAATTAAACGGGAAAACCACAAATTGGTGTGGGTTAAGAATTTTATCTTATTCTTAAGAATGATATAAGATGCGTAAAGAGGCAAATATGAAAATTAATAAATTATTATACACATTTTCTGCTGTTACACGGCTACATTACATGCTAGCTAGGAAAACCACATATACGACCAATGAGTGTAAACGAATGGTATCCAGCAGAGTAAATTTCACGTTGCCATGAACTTCCTTAAACATGGGTAATTGGAATCAGATTAGAGTCTGTCATTAATTATTTTAGTGTTAAACTTTTATCTGCAGTATCATTTAAATATAGCAGCCATCCTGCATCTCACACGTATCATGACATTAATAAGGAGGTCAAATAGCAAAATTTATACATGTGACATCACACTGATAGTTTCGATCAGAGTCCAAAAAATTTTTATCCCAGTATTATTACCTTGTATAAAGTTTAAAGTGCATAATATCAACATTGCCGCCCTCGTTTTGGTTTTTATTGGGGTTGTTGTTCGTTTGGGGTTTTGTTTTGGGTTGTGTTCTGTTGGGGATTTTGTTTTGATTTATTTGGGAGGGTTGGAGGGTCTATAAAGTTGTCTTATCTCTTCTGAAATGTCCATAGATACGTTTTCCAAACAACGTGCCTGAAATTTGCCGTCCAAAAGCCAATGTAGTAGACATGCCTATCGATATATAAGGAAGTAACCACGAAAAGCCAATGTAGTGGACATGCCTATCGACATATAAGGAAGTAACCACGAAAAGCCATTGTAGTAGACATGCCTATCGACATATAAGGAAGTAACCACGAAAAGCCATTGTAGTCGACATGCCTATCGACATATAAGGAATTAACCACGAAAAGCCAATGTAGTAGACATGCCTATCGACATATAAGGAAGTAACCACGAAAAACCAATGTAGTAGACATGCCTATCGACATATAAGGAAGTAACCACGAAAAGCCATTGTAATAGACATGCCTATCGACATATAAGGAAGTAACCACGAAAAGCCAATGTAGTAGACATGCCTGTCGACATATAAGGAAGTAACCACGAATAATGTATAGACACCATAAGATGATTTAGCTGTTTTGAAAAAGTAGTAATAGTTGATGCACCATAGAAGTATTGGGTAACCTTAAACAAGTTGATCGCACATGCTTGCAGATAAACAGGTGGAGGAATACCAATTTTATGATGATAATTTCAATTCCAGAAAATTTATATTTTTTTAAAAATCGCATTAACATGTATCGATTCTCATTCATTATATATATATATATATATATATATATATATATATATATATATATATATATATATATATATATATATATATATATATATATATATATATATGGGTATACATGCTTTATTTTAAATCATCCTCGAAAACAGGCTTGACAGCTGTGAGATGTGTCATTTTAGTGGGCTACCTACTGTGACTCAGAAATATGTGCGTGTTAGCATAACTATTATTAAGCCACTTAATCAAAGTCCATTTAAACGTATGAAATGTCCACAAAGAATCGCATGTCTGTGTCAATATACAAGCTGCACAGTTGTAAGGAAATAAAATCACAATAAAATAAATAAGTACAATTAACGATATATTTAATAATGAATTGCCCCATATTGACTAAAACAGAAAACAAAAATAAAACAGCCGGTTAACTCATTCTTCGACGTAGCTAACCGTGATTTAATAAAAGCATATGTTATCCGGTTTCTCTATAAAGAGTGAAGCGAAAATCCGTTATAACTTCACAAAGAGCAAACTCATTTTACGCTCGCCATGGGGTAAGGTAAAGCTTTTTGTGATTTCATTTGCAGGAGAGTGACAAAACAGCACGAACTATTTAGACATGATTACTTCTTTCAGACATGTTAGCTTCTATTGAACATTGTTACTTCTATTTAGACATGATTATTTATATTTAGACATGACTACTTCTATTTAGATATGATTAATTCTATTTAGACGTGATTACTTATATTTAGATATGATACTTTCTTTTTAGACATGATAGCTTCTATTGAACATTATCACTTCTATTTAGACATGATTGCTTCCATTTAGACATGATTATTTATATTTAGACATGATTACTTCTATTTAGATATGATTATTTATATTTAGACATGATTACTTCTATTTAGATATGATTACTTCTATTTAGACATGATTGCTTCTATTTAGACATGATTGCTTCTATTTAGACATGATTACTTCTATCTAGACGTGATTACTTATATTTAAATATGATTACTTCTATTTAGACATGATTACTTCTATTTAGACATGATTATTTATATGTATACATGATTACTTATATTTAGACATGATTACTTCTATTTAGACGTGATTACTTATATTTAGATATGATACTTTCTTTTTAAACATGATAGCTTCTATTGAACATTATTACTTCTATTTAGACACGATTACTTCTCTTTACCTATAATATTAATATTTTTCATCAACACTGCCATACATTTTTTGAATATGATGACGTTTACTTCCATATTATAATGCCAACTATTCAGATCTATTGGAATCAAATACGCCATTGAAAATATGTAATGTGAAATCTATTTTATACCTTGATATAAACATAATTACATATTGCAAATAGGGCTTTTAAAATATTAAAGTCTTTAACGAGGACACTGTCTGTAGAGAAACAAGGATAATGCAAGTTCCTAAAATTCATTCGAAATGCATTTGAATCGCCAGATGTATACTTTTTATCAAATATTTGACCTATATGAATTTTTACCAACCGGCTATAATTTCATAGCAAAATTTGAACAAACGGGACGCAGGCGACATCTTATATTTTAATTTTTTCAACACTACATCTGATTTATACAAACACCGACTAGAATATAATTAGTTTTGCCATCTTAAATATCGCATTTACTATTCTTAAGGAATTCTTAAGGTATTCTATGAAAGGTATTTAGTACTCCTCGGAATACATTTACTACTCTTGAGAAATATAATTAGTACTCAAAGGAAAGTATTTAGTACTCTAAGGAATCCATTTACTACTCTTGAGGAATACAATTAGTACCCTAAGGAAGGTATTTAGTACTCTAAGGAATACCTTTACTACTGTTGAGGAATATAATTAGTACTCTAAGGAAGGTGTTTAGTACTCTAAGGAATACCTTTGCTACTGTTAAGGAATATAATTAGTACTCTAAGGAAGGTATTTAGTACTCTAAGGAATACCTTTACTACTCTTGAGGAATATAATTAGTACTCTAAGGAAGGTATTTGGTACTCTAAGGAATGTATTTACTACTCTTAAGGAATGTAATTAGTACTCTAAGGAATACATTTAGTACTCTTAGCAACTATGACGTATCAACAATTTTGATAACATTCGTAGAAAGCATTTGAGTAAGAGATGTGTATGCGTACGTATAAGCAGACATACAGGTGCATAAAGACATACATCAGAGATCAGACGAACAATAACAGGGTCAACAAAGGGCCACAACTATGGATCATACAGATACATGAGGTCAGCGCACTCGCAACATTTTTCACCAGCTTTCCCTTGAGACTGCACATTTTTAAGAGGTATTGTTTTTTCTGAGACAAACATTCTGGTTAATACTGCTGGACAAGTCAAATAAATAACGAAGGATTTACGTTAAAAAATTAAGCATTTGCCTACAGACCTTCAAAGACAAAAACATACAGCATATTTTATATATATACAATACCGACTTGCGATTAAATACCTGGTAAAATATTAATTACTATGACAAAAAATTATCTTCAATTATGTCAACTATCACAGTCTAATACAGTGTTAAATTGTATCTGTCCGCATTCAAGATTGTTATGTGACTATAATATACACGATTTTCGATATTTTTTTTTCTGACTAGAAGATAGAAACCTACGTCACAGCCGCGGTAGTAAACAAATAAATAATTTCCCGCGTTGACGTAAGAGTTATTTGGGGATTTTATTTCATTGTTGACACGCCTTGGATAAGAACATGCCCAAAACCTAGAAAGTGCCTGTAATCAGTTAAAAGCCTTGTCAGAGTCGTACTCAAATGTAAGCAACAGCAATAATATCTTTATCAGTATTACAATTCTAAATCTAAAATAGTACACAGCCTAAGTTGCGAAAAGATTCAAAAATATAATGTTGACTATGTTTCTATCATGAGTGTACTAAAATGCGTCACGACATCGTGAGTAACCTGAAATGTCATGGTGTAACTTCAGTCAAAATTTGCTTAGTAAGACAAATAACGTGGAAGTCACTTCAATTGTTGTTCTGTTCTCATCGTGGCCCTTATAAGCAAGAACTGTCAGAAAAAAATCAATAGAACGCTGCAATAAATAACTGTGATAAGCGTATAATATTTCAAAGGCACGAACAAAAATATATCTAGAATTAACACATATGGCTTGTATTTGATATGTAAATAGGAACGGCTATTGCCTCTGTAGCAGGTGTAATTCTGAGTAAAAAGGACTAACAGACACGCACAAACAGATAGACAGGTATAAAGACCAGCAAAGGGCGCCAGACTATACCACGCAAATGAAAATTCATTCTTGCTGTTTGTGGTTTTAATAAGACGGGCTTTTTAAACTGATGTCTGTATGTGTATGTGTACCTCTCTATTTTTGTTGAATGTAGATTGCGGGAAATAACATGGAAAATATTATTTCTATTATAAAAGATGGAACTCACAGCTAGAAGTTTGAAAATTTAGAAGCATCAGAACATTGCCTAGCCAGTGTGAGATGTTACAGCGATAGACTATCAACGTTGTTTAAATGATGCAAACGGCAGTTATGCAAGTTAATTAGATAGTTCGGTGCCAGAGTGAAGACGATACGTAGTCAGTAATATTATACAATAATTGTATTTTCACCTCTACTGGGTAGACAAGTACTGACAAATACAAATACGCAGTTGTGGATCTCATCTGAATTCATTTTAAGAAGATACAGTATTTTGCTCCTGAGAACGAGCCAAACGAATATTTTATGATGGAAAATATTGAGTGTTAAGAGTGAGCAGGCCGCTGCTGACATTACCTAAAATTAGTAATTTACATAAAATAATAAAAGTCTAACGGTACAAGACAGTACCAATACGAAGTGGTATGCTTTTATCTAATTATTCACTCTTGTTTCTCCTGAAGTTATATTATAAGAAGCACATGCCAAAAATAGAACAAATATATATTTTTAAATGGTTAAAAGATTCACATTCCTAAACTCAAATAAATAGGTAGGCATACTTCTACTTACGTAACATAGTTTATATTTCCATGGTTCATAATTCAAAGCTGCTAGTTGTCCTACATAACCTTAGTGGCTGCTTATTTCAAAACACCTTTGTAACTGAACTCATTTCGAGATAAATGATGTTACTGAATGTTAGCACTACAACAGAACAATACGAATTCTTTTCGAGATAAATAATATTAATGACTATGAGCACTAAACCAACAAGAACCAAAAGAATTCATGTCGAGAAAATAAAAAATGTTACTGAATATTAGCACTACAACTCCAAGAACCATAAGATTTAGTTTCAAGATAAATAATGTTAATGAATATTAGCTCTACAACCCCAAGAATCACAATAATTCATTTCGAGACAAATAATGTTACTGAATATTAGCACAAAAACTCCAAGAACCAAAAGAATTCATGTCGAGACAAATAATGTTACTGAATATTAACACTACAACTCCAAAAACCACAAGAATTTATTTCGAGGTAAATAATGTTACTGAATATTAACACCACAATTCCAAGAACCATAAGAATTTATTTCGAGATAAATAATGTTACTACAATTCCAAAAACAATAAAATAACCATCTGCATCGAGATAAAAATCGATAGGCATTTGCTATGTTACATTTTCCTCTCCAGGACCATTACTTCTGTTCTGCATTTTGCAGTAACATTTCTGCACCTCTAAGTTCCAAATTGAATTGAGTGTATATTATAGACAATTTTTGTGCAAATTATATCCCAGTTATGTGCCTCATTATTCATCGTATATCATCTATTCGCCTTACAGCAAATCCACAAAATAGCCTCGCCTATTTAACGTGTGGGCGCGAATGTAAAGTATTTAAAAAAAAAGATTGATGGATTACACAACGCCTTTCAATAGACTACGTAAAAACTTGAAATTAACCCTTAACAATGAAATAGTTTTTTCAGTGTGTAGAGAGAATATGAAATATATACACTGTGAAATAATTTTGCAAACTAAACAAAATTAAGCACAGAGTAGTGTGTGTGTGCGTGTGTGTGTTTATTTGCTTCAAATATGCATTTGCATTAGTCAATAAAGCTAATATGTTCTTCATATAATTATTTTGTGATATTAGTAACAATATTAGAAGAAAACGTATGTGGGAACGTATTCTTTTCTGCCAAGAAGCCAGTCGAACTTGGCTTTTTATGCATGTGTAAATTATTAGCCAATGAATCTTCTCGTTAGCTTTATCTCAACAACAAATAAAACCGTCAATTAGCAAAGACTTATTAAGATATAAATGTATATTTTGAAATCGTTACCTTTTATTGGTGACTTGGAAATTGTAAGGTCTAATTCTGTAACTGGTTTCAGGGAAATACAGTATAAATACTCTTGTTTATATTTTTCCCTTCACAATACAAAAAAAAACATTTAACAGAATTACTAAAAACGTAATGTCATGCGTCGTAGAATTATATATGAATAGGCCAATGGTAACGTAGTGATTCATCTTTTTTTAACAAAGAAAAAATTAATTCTGTATGTTCACAAAGTAACCAATTATGCAAATATTTATATTTCTAAAACCTTTAAGATGCAGTCCTTATGAGTAGGTTTATCAACTCCCAAGTAATATTCAGAAATAAATGAAGTGGTAATGATCAACATTTGCTAAGGTAGGAATGTCACAGTTTACTTTACACAGCAATATGATGGAATGCTTTAAATCACATAAAGAAAATTCATAGAAATAAAAAATGTATACCTTGGATTTATTTTTTAGTAAGATATCACAAGACATGCCTTTAATCTTCAAATTTTGGCAAGTGAATAATCGGAACATAGTCAAGTTAAATAGAAGTAATCATTACACTGAAATCCTATATTTTCTGAAACGAGCTATCTCTCGTGGTGTACAATTATTTTAAAACAAAATATTTAGCAATGCGATATTTTTGATAGCGGATGCTCATGTATTATCAATATTAAGCATCCAGCTATAAAGTTTGAAGCAAAATCTGAAATAAATCACATCACCCAGCACAAAAATAAACTGATAATCAGTATATCTCCATTAACGGGACGTATGGAAACCCTTTAAAAAGGTGATTATGTAATATTTTATGCAGATTGGATCTGCTTCATGTAACGGCCAATGGAGCAAATGGAAATATATTTGCTTTGGTATCACAGGGGTTACACCTTTTCTCCTGAAAACTGTTTGCATTCCTCTAAGTCTTTGTCTGCCGAACAGCACTTCCTATAACGGGTTCAACAGTCGAGTAGGCATCCTGCCTGCATGTATGCACTATCTACTTATGTATGTTTATGCATGCTAAGAACCAGTTTTGTTCCTTAGAGAAGTGATATTCTGAAGGGGAAGTTATGTATGTATGTATGTATGTATGTATGTATGTATGTATGTATGTATGTATGTATGTATGTATGTATGTATGTATGTATGTATGTATGTATGTATGTATGTATGTATGTATGTATGTATGTATGTATGTATGTATGTATGTATGTATGTATGTATGACACCAAATGTCGAAAAGGATAAGGAAAAGCAGTGATGGGCCACTTAAACAATGCTTCCACCAGTTAGATAAAACGTTCACATGTATGTATAGGAAGCTCCATGGCATTGGGATGCAACAAGTACAAAGCAGTCTGCTTGGAAAATGCCAACACTGTGGCAGAACATGTCATTATGAGTACTGTGAAAAACACATACGCATGTGTTAAGTGTTGCTCCAGGGTTACGACCGTTTCTTAAATGTTGGACCGAAGTCAAATCATAAAATATACGATGCCAGTCCTGTGGATCTGTTAGTAAAACACCTCTATCTGCATAGACCGATACAAAAATAAATTAAACAGACCTAATGAAATAATAAGCAGGATTGAAGCGATGGCAGTTTCTTATCCTTGAAAAATAGAAAATTTAGAACAAGTCATCGACTAAATTATTAACTTAGAGAGACGCTTAACTTAGAGGCTTCACTCGCCTGCCTACTGTGCTACAGCTAAACGGTTCGCACGACAGCATCGAATATACATGCTAAGTCTTATAGGAAAGGCAGACATACTTAAATTATTCAAACCAATAATTGTGTTTAATCAGCCATTGCTGGTTGCCAACTGCAATGACAAAAACAACAGCAACGATTCCAAATAATAAAAAGGTGCAACAAGTAAAACATTTTGAACATTAGCATAATATCTGAGTACCAATGAGTTCAAGAAAAGCTGATATCCTTACAATGTTATATGAACAAAACCGCCATCGTCTTCTCGCATCTGCTATTGTTACTAAACATAACAAACACAAGTACCAGAATTCAAATTTCAAAAGCATAGTGGTGGATTGGACAATCAAGTGGCAATTATCCCACAAACATGCAAACAATGCAAAGACGCAGATGGGTTAAAGCAGACGTTATCCTCGGCATGCTTCTGGTTATGGTACTAAATCACAACAAGAGTGAATTTAAAACTACTACTCCGTGTATTCACAGTACTGCCCATTTAATTCTGAACCGCAAAGATAGCAGCACCATCAAGTATGAAACTGGCAGAGGAATTTAAAATGTTCTAGAAATGTCAGAGAAATACACCAATAGATGATCTAGATGGACTATCTAAAGATGTTCTCATGTCGTGGTACATGTCTCACCGTATTAACCGTTTTGTAGATCTAGTTACAAAGCAACATTTGAGTAGGTCCACCAAAGTCACTTATAAACAAAAAGAATTTTGACAATCGATATTTTTGATTCAGCGATTGTATCGGCGCTATATCCGGCTTAATGACAAGCAAAATATGAATCAAAACTACAAGCAAAACATGGGTAAATTCAACTTTGATGATACTGATTTTCCCGTGCAAGTTCACTGATAATAAAGGTTTTATCCGCTAGCACTTTATCCGTATCAGCAGAATGGACGAACTCGGACTTAATTGTTGCTGCTGACTGAAATGAAAAATAAAAATCAATTATGTATGGATAAAGAATCTTGTTCGTTTACTAAATTGACACGGTAAAAATCACTGCAAGGAATACCCATGCAGGTATATGTACGCATGGATTTAAAACTAAACGACTGCAAACCAGTCATGACGTTTACTGCGCTTTTATCAGTGAAAAACTACAGGAACAATAATGCCAGAGCCAGGTTTTAAAAACTTGTCAAATTTACTACAGTATAACGAAAGATGAAAGTCTTGTATATCATCTTCTCAGGTATTGAATGCCTAAATGTTTCAGTTGTAAACTGTTATCCAACTCTGTTATCAAGGACGCAAATGTGTCGGATATCGATTAAACTGTGCTAATTGCTGAATAAATCCCATGCGCGTTATGTTACGTAGTAGCTCAATATGATGGAAAAATAGAGCAATCAGGCGCTTTAGATGCCCAGGGTATTCCAAACACGGTTGAGGCGCTTTTCAAATCGATCAAATTTACGGCATAATGTGTTCGGCAGCACCTCTATTACCAGCAATCATGATGATGACAGCTAGTCGTTGCTGGATATGTTTTAAAGCTTTCGTTTCCACTGATAAAGAAGTTCATGATCACATTAGTGGAGCATACAAAGGTGCTGCACACTACGTATTTAATTTGCAGTTGAGAATGTAGCCAAACAAGCAAAAATCCCTTTGGTGATTCATACGTTGCGTTGATTTGATGGCCACTTAATGCAAGCAGTAACCACGGAATCTGATTTGCCAATAAAAGTGACCGAAAACAACATAGAAAAATACATGACGTTTAGGCTGGGACAATTGCAGTTCATTATAGTTTATGAATTCATTATTGGACAAGTTGGCGAAAATTCTGGCGGCTGAGAACTTTTTAATCACTCGTCTATACTATCCAAACAAAAAGGATTTGACAACGCGTGAAGTTACTTATCCATGTAAGTATATGAGTGACTGAAATAAATTTGCTGAAATTCAATTGCCACCGATTGAAGCCTTTTATTCATCGTTTGTTACTTGAATGTATTTCAGAAAATGATTACAAACATGAAAAGAAAGTTTGGTCGGCATTCGAATGCAAAGATTGCGGTAACTATTACGATCGGTATCTACGCACCGATATGCTGTTGCTTGCTGAAATGTTTGATAAATTTTGTGATACTGCTATGCACATGTGACAAGCTTGATCCTGTACATTGCTTCTCTTTACTGGGTATGGGTCTGTATTCACTGTTGCCCAAAACCAAAATCGAGATGGAATTACTTATTGCTAGTGATTAGCATCTGTTCATCGAGCGATCACTTCGTAGCGGAATATTAATGTCAAGTCAAAGATACGCTCGTGCAAACAACACAAACGTGGACGGGTATGACCCTGCTAACCTCAACAGTTACATCATGTATCTAGATCAGAATATTGTTGGTGGATTTCAGTGAATCTATCCTGCGTGTCTTGATCTAAATTAACATGTACACGATCACAACATCAGCAATGTGTTGGACGTTTTGGAGCTGCTCATTTAAGAGTCATACTATGACAAGATCAAAACGTTTTATCAGGATCGTGTCAAGATGCTATACACCGACACTGACTCGTTACTGTTGCATATCACAACCGAAGATGTATACGAAGACAGGGCACAGCCATGTTTATTCAACGAATTTGATACCAGCGAGTATCCGAAAAAACATCAAATGTTTAGTAACGCAAATATAAAGATTGTTGGTATGTTCAAAGATGAAAGCTCGGATAAACTATCGAAGTTTATTTTGGGCTGTGATCTACATGCCTCTGAAAATAAAAAGAAAGCGGGTGATTGTAAAAAAAATAAAACACGAACTTTACCTAGAATGTCTTCGAGACCGGCGTAAAGTTTTACACAGCAAATATTTCTGATCAAAAAAAAACATCGCATGGGTGTATAATCATGAATCAAGGTGAGTTTGGTCATCGTGCTTTTGCGGATGATACTGGGTAACGTGTTAATACAAATCCTGGTGGCGGTTCCTTATCTGCTGAAACGACCTTTAATTCCTCTCGCACAAATGCACGGCTGAAGTCTTTCGTCCACCAGTTGACGATCCTAATCAGTGACTTGTTGGTTGTCTTGGAGTACCAATCCATTCCGAACTGATCGAGAATACATCCGCAGACTATACTGGGTCAGATGCAGTAGGTTGTCCGTCTTCTAACACTCCAGACCGAACAAACTTTTTCTGAGTGTTTACAAATGTTCTCGTTGTAAAATAATTTTCTAAGTAACAATGATAGTCTTTTGGGCAACATCACAACAACAGATCCGATAAATTCTTTGTCAGCATCCGCTTGTAACAATTGTCGCCATTCACCCGCTAAAATGTATCTGAGACACATGCAGAATGTTTTTACCTCAACCGCTCCGCTTTTTGTGTCTGCTGGCCATATCAACAATAGTTATCGTGCATTTGTATATATGTAATTTAATTTGTCGATCACGGACACGACCCTGTAAAAGAAGTTATAAATCAAACCAAGCACGTAAAACTGTTCTTGTTAAATTTGCAAATTTGTCACAGTGCTTATTTGGCCAACCATGTTTGGGTAATCCCATGAGTGACTTTGGCTACACTGGCTAACTGTTCTACGGCAGATACAAAGTTTGGAAAGTATCCGGCTCCTTTTGTTATTGTTTGTTTGTTTGTTTATATCCATATAGTTTACTTTTAATAAGTGAACCATTCTCTACTTCCAAGTGGATTTTATCCACCTAGTGCAATCTTGGCTTTCATTCCTTCGTTAATGACGCAAATTGCGATTCGTTCTCAGTATTGGTTTAATCGCACTTACGTCATAGATGAGATTCACGTTGCGCGTTGACTTAAATGGATATCACGGAATGCTTTATAAGTAAAAGTCATGTCTGTAACATGCAACGCCAACGCTGTTCATGGATGTCTCACCGGGCTTTGGTTTGTCGTTACAGTCTAGTCGCATGACTATCCGTCAACCAAGCCCATATAGTAATTGTTCCCAGGAAGGTATTTTCACCCGGATATTTACTCCATGGTGTCCCTGGTAATTTTCTTAATGCAGCTGCGATATCGAGCACATGCTCCAGTAATCGCTGCTCGTGCATTACGTGTTTTGACGCGACATCGCATAGAACATAAAAGTATGATCGCAATAATAGTACTGTGTGATTCAATGGCATCGCGATAAAAAAAATCGCAGATGCTTTAAGTAAAATTAAAGACTATTCTGTCATTGACTTCTCTGCACAAGCAACACCTAAACCGTCCAGGCATGATGATAGAACCGTGTTTTCAAACTCTTTAGCCTTACAGGGTCAGTACTGCATCATCAGCTGATAATCAACCGTGTCGTGATGTTTTGAAACACGTTCATAGTTTTGAGAAGTGGTAAGAACACCACCATAGATATATCTTCCACCTGTGACGAAGCACCTGACATTGATGATTTGGATGCATATAAGAGCCGTCTTGTTTGATGCTTGAAAATCAAGTCAAATACCGCGCAAATATTTTAACGATGCTGGCACAAAAACACTGACGTCATCTATTTGACCCGACGATACGTACATGTACGTGAAGTAATCCGTGAGAACTGTAACACGCTCAGAATGTTTCTTGGCATTGACGCGCATGCTCATGGAAATATTCATTGCACATGTATGCAACTGACAAAACGTTGGATGAATTTCATGAAATATTTACGAGGATCACCTCGGACCCGTATAGTATCTTTATCATGGACGTTACTGGACTTTCCCAGTGTAAATAACGTGCAGGTCTAGACACACCCACATCTCACACGCCAAGTTAATAATCAAAAAAATCATACATGAATATCCAGCAGTGATGCCATAGAAGAGTGTTAGAAGCAACGCCGTCAATTCGCTTAAAAACAGCATGAATTTATTCAAAATGTTTGTTTGTTTGTTTGTTGTTGGGCTTAACGCCATTTTTCAGCACACGATAGGCTATTCATGGCGGCCAGTATTAATGGTGGAGGAAGAAACCGGGAAATCACCGGAAAGAACCACCGACCCACGAGAAGCTACTGGCAAGCTTTCTCACATATCTACATTAGCCGAATCCTAGACTCGAACACACGCAAACAGAGGTGAGATGGCAGTGATCCGTAACGGACAGCGCTTTAGACCACTCGGCCACTCGGGGCCCCTTATTCAAAATGTTATTGAAGGCTCAAAAAAGTCAAAGATATGTTACAGTTGCGACATACTACACAAGAAGACAACACGACTGGGTTTGAACAAACGTTTGCGCAGCTGATTAAGCTTACAAAAGAAAATATAACAAAGGTCACAATGGAACAGCAGCACCGCCAACGGGAACAGTATAAGCACTTGGTCCAGTTTGTAGGATAGCTAGACGCACTAAGGCCAACAAAACGCATTACAAGCAACTGCAAAGACTATCACTTGCGATTGAGGAAGTCACAGAAGATACTGCTTAATTTGGAGAAAATGATGGTATCCTCGCCAAATGAACCGGTAATCTTGACATGATAATTGGGAAAGTACATGCTAAAAGTAGCCATCAAGGAAACATCCTAAATACATGGATAAGGAATGACCTATAATTTTATTTAGTGAGTTTATTGGAATGAAATATGCTACCGATGATTGTGGAAATGTTTTGTAGTAACCCTTACTGAATTTGTAAACCAAAAAACTGATGAAGGTGAAACATTAGGGGGAGAAAGTGTGCACGGTCTAACTAAACCGACATAATGGAAAATACCAGCCCAAACAAAACTATTCTTTGACTAATATTTTCCATATCAGGAATTTGATCGAAAACGGGAACGCTATTATTGGAACCAATCATTACCATCAAGATACATATCAACTCTATTTGAACGATCATCTATATCACTGGCTGAATAAAGGCCCTTTACATTATCTCCGGATGAGGAACTAACCTAACAACGAAGGCGACAACCACATGAAGCACCTGCATCTCCATTCACATCAGCACTGGAAGAAAAAGCTAAGGAGAATGTATAAACGTGGCGCGGGCAAGAAAATAAATACAACAGTGGATGAAGAGCTGATTAACAGACGGAAAATGCCTTAGGGGACGGTGTGACCCTAACGATCATGCTGATCGATTGGAAATACTCGTGTGATCAGTTCGTGCGGACAGCAACGCACCTGCAGTTATAAATAAAGCTACATCAATTTGTCAGCGATTGTTCGACAGTGTCACCATGGGCAAAGAAACATATCGCTTCATGAAGGTGTTGAATAAGTCCCTGATATATACGACGATAGGAGTTCATTCACAGACGATAAGTTCTGAACAACTGAGATGATGTGTGTACTACGCGAAATATATCCTTCGATGCAACAGGTTGTTGTAAATACATCCCATAACGTTGCCTCGTTGGGTAAAATCTCATCAACAAAATAATAATTCATTGTGACTTTTTCTGCATCTGTTACCGCTGGGAAATCACGCACACATGGGATCGCACTGGATTCGTTGCCAGTGTATTACTGTTGGTCTAATATCCGATGGAAACTGTTTGGTGGTCTGCCCGTAAGCAATTAACTTGTGTTTTCAACAGACACTGGCAGACGCGAACTACATAGAATCAATAAATGAAGAAATGATACGAAAATTTACATTAATACATCAAAGACTCTAACATTTCACGCTCAGTTGTGTTATCGCAATCGAATCTCAGACGTATGTGGTTGATATTGCAAGGTCGTCATTAAGATCATTTTTAGACTCTTTAAGAACATTTCAGATGATAAGTGATTTTTGAGTATTGGATATCATATCACGCCTGACATCATTATTTATATACTGCCAAACACCCCAATTAATTAAAAATAGTAATGCAAGAATATCAACTATTGTATCATGGCGTTATTTAACAGTGAACGTTTTACCATCAATGAATAGGAAATCGAAACAATTTTGGATAACGTTGACATTACTTCAACAGTTATTTGATTTGCCAGATGATGATCATACAAAAACCGCTGATCCAAAATTGATGTTTGTTAGAGATAATACTAACCATGCAGATCATAGACCGTATATTACTGGACCTTACACTATCATAATGTTCGTGGAGTCGAGTAATAATATTGATAAATGATGAGCGGTATTTTGGTTTTATTTTTGTACCACCAATATCACATATCACAAAACAAAATGATGGTAAATTTTACGCAGTTGCATTATCAGTATCATTAGTTACCGGAGGTGAAATTCAGTTTGAAGCGTTCAGTATCTATCAATACGGAAACTTAACCATCTTTGGACTTTGCATTTAAGATAAAATTTTATCATTATGCATAATTAATATACTCCGACCGTAGTGAAGTGGTTCCGGAACTTGCCGACAGGATGTTAGATGACTCAAACATCGTCAAAATTTGTCACATAAATCCTTTTATTTATTAAATACATGTACTCGGTTTTCGTTTTCTGTGTACAGGAGTCACGTTACTAATTCAATTCCCATAGTAAACATATGGAAACACCATCATATTTAAAATTCAATAACTTAAAATTTCTGGGTACTGATGATCAGACATATATTTCTCCATGCACAACTATCCTTGGTGCAAGCTTCTGTGTGGAGAACACCATATGAGCCGCGGCATTTTCTTGACCTACATATGCATGAAATCCATGTTATTGATTCAGCACCAAGCGAATCAAGTGCTACTTTCATTATTGAGTAATCCTAAGTCAAGTCTTTAAAAATACTAAAATTGCATCAATAGAAATTTGTCTATATTTTTTTTTAAATTGCACATAGGATAAGCTTTCAAAAGATATTTTTAATAAAATTTTATTTTTCATTATTATTCAATTATGGACCACCAAACCCGTAAATACTCTATCATTTCTTCACCCATTTTTAGACTGGTTCACAGTTCTTCCATTGAATTAGTACCGTGTGTCCTACAACGATACCCGATGGTGATTTATGTATATTGTACAGTATTTCGAAACAGTGAGTTCCGATAATCCCATGTCGCATCTTTACATTATGGAACGTCTTGTCAGTGAGCAGTATACTTAATGACTTGCACATCTTCAGCTGTAGAGGTATGTGAGCTATTTATTTAATATTTCTTATGTATATTATAAGCTATAACTATTGTACTACTACGTTTACTTTGGTATATTTTTATGTAGTTTAGACTTACGTTGTATAATGCAAATGTTTTCTATTCTTATTTGTAACTTAGCAAGAGATTTATATTAGACATAAAGTTGCATTGTATTAAGAAACATTTAGCATCATAGGATTCTTATCGGACTCCCGTTGGTTCTCTTCTGATCCTGTTTCGGTAAGTGTGCTGGTGTTGGTGTATTTTCTGTTCTCCATGCATGTATATTTTCAGCCATGGGCTAATTTTGGGGTTTGTTTTACCCAGTGTTTTTGGGACTGTAAAGATATTGTGTATGATATCCGTCCCTTTGTTTTCATCATTTTACTATCTGAGTAAGTACCTCATTTTTCGCTATTTGACACATTTTACTGTATAAGTAAAGTAAATTATCTTTTACTACCTTTCTTTTCGTCGTATGAAATTACTGTGAATTATTAACCTTTGTCTTTATATTGTGTAAGGTCATTTATTTATATTCACATTTATGTTGCACTATTAGGTTTGTGCGGATTGTGTTATTTTGTCCAATATTTGGATCTTATACACCCACTTATTAATCATAATTATTTTCTTATTCAAGTCATTCATCAATAAACATTGTATTTGTATCACTATCAAAAGTGTCCTGTTATAAATCCAGAATCCAACCCGGTTATCTTGTTGCAAACATCAATGGAGATTTCGTTCCACACATATCTGTATCAAAACGTTGTTACTCAATCCTCTTATACACTAAAACATATTCTTTTTAAGGGTCAATCTGTGTCTTTCTAATGAGATGGTTGACAGACCACTAAAACGCACAATTGCCTAAGAATTAAGTATTCCCGTCGAAGAGATTTTTTATAGTTGTTTGACAGTTTTACCAGTAAAAAGAAATAATTGGATAGAAGTGAATGTGCCTGCACGTGGTGATGAGACCGGAAAAGGTCTGCCTGTCGTGCAATAAACACAGTGATTATATTATTAATAGAAGAATTGTGATGAACCTTAAGTCTTATCGACGTGAAAAAATAATCGAACAGCACATGCGAAATGAAATACCAAGATAACTGCGGTGATCGTAACTACAAACGCGCGATTTTTGTCGTAGCTGATATTTTCGGTCTTTCAGCAGCAGCAACATTTGCTTTTGGTATGACTAGAGTCCAGAAAACGTCATTGTAGTTGTACCAATTGGAATCATTGTCTGAGCTATAGTAACTGGTGCTTCTTGTCGTGCTAGCAAATTAATTTCGATGCTGCTGTATTCACGAGTACGCATCTATTCCGATTTGTTAGACGTTGCACAGAGCAATCTCAATATAATCAGTAAATTATAATCGGTGCAACCGAAGATAAAATAATCAGTGCGTCTGCGTTTGAGTGTGTGCTGGCAGAAACATATCAGGCAGTTACGAGCTCAATTAAGGAACATCTCTGATTTCAAAAACGTGAAAGCTGAATAACATCAATTCTAAACGCGGAGAACAGATTATAGATCGAAACAGCAGATGCCATTGTGATTTTCCTGGGCAGTATCGATAGGCACCGCAAGCTACTAAATCCAAGTAGTATCAAATGGTGGTTCTACCCTTTTTAAAAATCCATTGCGACATCCGTCGTAGATTCTTCTCCACCTAAATGACTGGGTATGTGCAAAATTAATATTGCGAAACATCCTGGGTCATATATGAGATAACTATGTTATGGAGGTAGAGGTTAGGACGTGTGGCAGAGATCTAAAGGGGACAAAAAAACAACACGCACTCTTTCATAAAATTTTCGACTCTTTCAGTAGCATTCACAAAAGCACAGGCCATACGCTCATTGCTAATAATCTTATCACTTTCGCCATATTCTCCTTTCTCTAAACTTTCTTAAAATGTTGCATCAAAAGCTATACATTCCAAGGAGATTGGAGGCAAGGGACACGTATTTAACAGCATAAAGCTCCCCAATTATACAGTCCATAAATAATATATCCCTCCCGCGGTCTGGTACTTATGATGGTATAGATAAACTTCATCCGATATTCAAATAACTTTGAGCTTGCCTAAAGAATAGAGAGAGGTCAGGGCTCCATGGAAAAGAAACGGCAAAGCATCTTGATTTTATAGCAGATACAAGAGACATGATTCTACAGCCTACATCAAAACCACCAGGTTTGGGTTTGTATAGACCTTGACTCCCCCCCCAAAAAAAAAAGTGATGTCTATATTTTTCTAAAGCAGGCGAGATATAAAAAGTGAATAATTCTAAACAGACATCATAAAGTTCAATTAATGTTGTCCAATGTTTGCGATTCATGGTGCAGTGGGTGGTGGCTGGTCCAGAAACATTGAGGGTGGACGTAAACAGATAAATGTTTCCAGTACATAACTGTGACCATATAATTAAAGCTAATTTTCTCTAGAAAAAGTTGCACTTGTTTTGCATTAATTTTTTTTAAGAGGGAGAGAAAGAAGTACGCAATGCAGAAATTTATATACATTCAGGTCATGTGTATAACTTTGCCTATAGTTTTAACTTAACAATTACTACGGAGATTTCCCACGATCTCAATAGAAAAGTCAAGACGTGGTGTGTATCTAGTAAAGATTTTAATCGCAGCATGTGTGCTACAATAAATCTTGCCAGGATATAAATCTGTTTATGCATTCAATCTGCATGAAATTCAAACATGATAATAAGAATTTGATGATTTGTTAAAATTATGTAACTTTCATGGTACATCTACTACTAGACATGTGTTTTTATTCTTATCTAAATTTATCGGATTCTTGGATAGAACGGAGCAAAAAGCAATATATATATATATATATATATATATATATATATATATATATATATATATATATATATATATATATATATATATATATATATATATATATATATATATATATATATATATATATATATATATATATATATATATATATATATATATATATATATATATATTCAATAAGTCTTAATGTGTACATTTAAAATTGATCCGACTTGTTAATTTTGATGCGCTTATCTTCATAACAATTTGTTATTTATTTAGGATGTCATAAACGGACGGAACATACATACATACATACATACATACATACATACATACATACATACATACATACATGCATGCATGCATGCATGCATGCATGCATGCATGCATGCATGCATGCATGCATGCATGCATGCATACATACATACATACATACATACATACATACATACATACATACATACATACATACATACATACATACATACATACATACATACATACATACATACATATATATATATATATCTATATATATATATATATCTATATATATATATATATATATATATATATATACAGACATATATATATATATATATATATATATATATATATATATATATATATATATATATATATCCCCCTATATCTATAATTCAAAAAACAGACGTTTAAGAGATAAAACTATTAAATGTATTATAACACTGTTTTGTTGTAATTATGTGTCAAGTTAAATGTTATATTACTTTCAATTTTATCCAGTCAGATGGAGCACATTTAATAGTTCCTAAGTTTACACGTACATGCCTGCAGCTTTTCGGTCAATAATATTTTCTCATAATAATAATAATTCCATTATACACACCAGGGACGAGATATATAATTAGTATAATCTGAAATCATCCCTTGATGATATAAGGTACACCATTGTGAACTCGAGAAAGAGACAGATGAATCTTATTTCAGGGTATACTTGAAGTTTGTTGTGAATTTATGATAGGACTGCCTTTGTGTTGTAGATACTGGCATAGAACTAGAGTTAGCTATAACCAAACGGCCGTCATTGCCCAACAGATTATATATCAGGTTTATTAATGTTTATTTGTGCAATGCACTGTTTACTTTTGTAAGGTAATAAAAAACTGAGATCTTATATACATCTACTTAATGTGTTTATTCGAAAATTAATTGTATACATTTTACTTTAAGTGTGATTATTCAAACATGAGATTATGAATTGTATTTTCTATTTGGCAATTCAAAAATGAGACACTACAAATTTCACGAACAGCTTCTGATATTATTAATAATGAAAATATATTGAACTTTCGATTTACGGATTTCAAAACATCTAGTCTGAAATGAAGTGATCCGCTTTACGTCATACTTCTTCAAATGACTCTTAAAAGTTTTTTAAAAAATGATAATAATAAACATAACTTACGTCACTCCTTGAGTTTCAAGACGATTACTAATTGATACATCCTATTCGTCATTTGATGTTGACTCCTAGCTGGTTTTTATTCAGCCAAACTGAAAGATGTGATGTACTCCATCAACATGTTTCGTTTTGGATATTTTCACTCCCATACTTAAGACAGGCGAGACTGTCACACGTTTGATACATAATAAACATTTGGTTTTTCATACAGATTTGGGATCCTAATAGCCCTTATCAAACTAAGCACGTGCTTGTGACATTGAATAAGCAAAAAAAAATTATTAATCATAGACACATGCTATTATGGGCAATAAACGTAACACAAATATGACACAATAACGTACAAAGTTGAGTAGGACATGTCAGCACATATTTAAAAAATAATTTTCATAGATTATTGAAAATTTTTTTGATTGTCATGAACTTATCAAAATTCCTTTACATAGTCTGAGGCACAATTATAAAGCATAATTCTATAAACATTTTATTTTGACTAATTTATCAGCAAACATAAGATTTGTGCGTTTTAAAAAAAATTTTGTAGAGCAAAACTATGCAAATCAAAATAAAATTATAAGATGCCCACCCACCCTACCATAGAACATCAGATTTAATTTTTAAAAAAGGGTGCAATCGTCCCGCCATGGTTTGTCAAACTTATGCATTGAAACATAATAAAGAATAACTAAAGTATATAGATTAAAGTAACCCGTGTAATATTTTCTCTCTGCTAGAAAAAGTATGAAACAAACTTCTGAGAATACCGGATAGGCATTGTGAAAACAACGTTTTGAACTTTATCAAGTATTAAGAAATCGATGAGTACGGTGGATAACTCAGAAGTACATAAATAAAACAGACAAATTTTAAATCATTCATCAGCATATAATTGTCTTTTTGAAAAAATTACAAGCTGCCTACAAAAAGGAATCAAAGCATGTGCAATCCAGTTTCGGTTTGATTTTTTTTTTTTTGTGTTTCAGCAATATTGAAGTGAAAAGCTTCCATAAGTTAAAAATAACAAATTATCTTTCATATGCGCGTGATTGTATTACAACAGCATGATGTATCTATCATGACGACTTTAAATATCTCTTTTACAGCAGTGACTCGTATCTTCACTGTAACTGCTATAACATTGTCAACTATGATGAAATTTGCTTTTCTACTCCGTAAATATTCAATTTGTATAGTTACATGTGCAAATTGGAAAAATCGTGATTGGTTTGTGTACTAAATATAAACAGAACATTCGTATAGGGTTTGTGTACTAAATATAACTATAAACTTCGTGTTTGATATTTTGTGCCAAAAATAAATAGTGTGATAACAGATAATTTTGACAAGGAAAGTGTCTGCATAGTTTATAACCATACCATATTATAATTTATCTCCTGATGTACGCTGTTAATGGCACATTTTGCAAGCAAAGTCGATGTTTTGAGATAATTAAGAGAACGAGTTTGGATAAATCTTACTCAGAAAAATCCTGTACAGATTTATAGCAACACTTAAAATAGTTTCATGCAAATTGTAGAGAAACACGGGAACGCAATAAT
The DNA here is from genome assembly GCA_016746295.1 of Potamilus streckersoni. Lineage (NCBI taxonomy): Eukaryota > Metazoa > Mollusca > Bivalvia > Unionida > Unionidae > Potamilus > Potamilus streckersoni. Next base: position 619,883 of record JAEAOA010000511.1, read on the forward strand.
AGAGCTTTAATCTCTGCAGCAGGATCCGTGCAGCAAATTGCATCTCAGAGATGCAAATAAACTTGTAGTGGACTGGATAGGCTTTAGGCCAAGACAAGGAACCAGAAAGAATAAATACATAAATGATTTCTTTCTCCTAACTCTTTATCCCGTGTGCCATGTTACACGTCATGTTTTAGTACTGAAGTTCCGAGCACTGTAATGTCAACATCATTGATTGTATCAGTAGAATGCATATATGATGTTCCTCTCTCATGAAAACGTGTCTTGCTCAGAAACCCCAATCACAAGAATAAATATATTCTGAAATTTTTTATCACCTCACATTCCCCTTTTCCTCAAAAAAACACCTTTTTATTTCAGAAAATGAAATAGTTTTGAAACGAAAATAGCATCCTAGCTCAACAGATTTTTTTTTCATATTAAACAATAAAATATTGTATATATGAGATATCAAACAACGTCAGTACGACATGTTGGATTTGATTTAACAAACAGATTTTTGAAAATATTTAATTCAATCAAATCACCCTTAAGATACACTAGGATAACATCTAATATAATAAGCGATTGTATTTTTAAAAATAGTTTGCTATCATTTATCGATATGGATCAGTATGGTTGTTTGCTAGTGAAAACGATGAGCAAATAGCGGATTGTACAACAGATGAAATGTTATTCATCGACAACATGGTTGATGTTTTTTGGACAATAACGTTTATAAACTAAAATAAACGATTGTATTGAAACGTTAGTTACCATATATCACCAAAATATGGATCAGTATAGTTATTCGTGACTGAAAATGACAGAGCAGATGATTTATTTATTGATAATATGGTTGATATTTTATTTAATAATGATCTTCTAGAGCTGTGCATATTTGTTTAAAATAAAAATAATAGTCGTCAGATAGGACTATTTGAAGATCATTATATGCATATGATTGTGATTATAAACATATGATTACGATTATATACATATGATTATATCTTAATTAAGGACAGCATACAGCACAGTTTTATACAACCCCATGTGAAACCCCATACTCGTAGGCTCAGAGGATATATATAAACTTATATGCTAAACAAATAATTTCAATAAAATTTGAAACTGGAGAAGAAATCAAATTTAGAGCAATAACATCTGCTGCAAAATATCATAAAATTCATTCTCAGAGAGTTAAAGATGTCGCCAACGGTAGAACAAGAACAGCAACGTCATTTGATAGATATATCTTTAGATACGATAATTAATTATGTTTTCTAGATCATTTGGAGTAAGACAATTATGATTAAATTCCATAACGTCGTCGCGGTTAAATCATAATATCATCATTTTATATGTGTCAAGTTTCATTTTTTCTGGTGCTGTTAATAAACAGTTGACAGAATCACCTAAATTTAACATGATATCAACAATCAAAAAAACAGTCCCAACATACAATTTCGACTTGCCTCAGCTAATTCTTTGTGATTAAGTATATTAACAATATTAAATTTTTCATTTCCTGTAACATATTTTTATATCATTTTGTTCTAAAAACTGCTCGAACTTTTTGTTAAAATCTCTGTTTCATGATCAGTCCAGATTCTGTTTGGGTTTTCTTTCTGTAGTTGTTATTATTTGCTTTAATACATCAGTCATATATGTCCCTGTTTCATCCAAAACGGGTATACTAAACGCGTATTTGCTTTTTCGTTGCGTAAGATACTGCTCCAGACGTTGCTGCTAATCCTAATGTACCTAACACTGGCCACATTTAAGGTATTAATGTTCATTCCATTACAAATAATGCTGGACCAAAGAAACCACCTTGTTTTGCCATCACAGTTATAATTAATCTTGTACACATTCGTTTATGATCATATGAACTACCTTGAGTAAACTTACCGATTATTTTCCTACCAAGATCTTTTGCAACTTTATTTTCATGATCAATCACATTAGGATTTTCATCTACCTCTGTCAAGGGATCTGGTAACCAAATTTGTTTATGTGAACTATACGATATAATTGCTTCATTTACTTCAAATTATATCAATATTTTTTATCAAGCATACATTGTAATAACACTATTTGAACCCAGTATATTTTGAGAAATGTCTTCCAAACCAATTATTAATAATCTGAGGCAGATTTTTCGCAAACTCAAATGATTCTATACAAAAAATCCGGTTAACTCAAAATCTGGTAAGGGTCCGTTTATAGCAACAATGGTCATCTCGTGTGTGGGATGTCCGAATCATTTAAAGTATTCAGAACACTCTCCGTATCCTAGAAAACTATGTGGTATTCCATAATCTACCGTGTCGAATTCGATTCTACTCTGTTGGATGTTTTCAAAAAGTTCTAATCGTGTCGGTTTCCATGAATTTTTCTTGAGCAAAGAAAACAGGAACCGATGGAACAGTTGTTTAATAATCGTTGAACTTCGACACTATCAGAAGTATATTTCAATACAAGACTCTTCATTTATTCATTAAGAAATTCTGCACGATAAATTTCTGCGTTAGGTCTTACAAACTGGTTGTAATACAAATCTAAACTCTGAAATAACCACAGGCAGATATGGGTCACTCTTACTAATATCATTGATAGCGTCGAATATATAAACGCTATAAAATTTAACTGTCCCATCCCATTCAAATATTGTTACAGCATTTATCTATGCATGTGCATTATGATCAGTGCTTGTCATAGGGCTTCCATTTTTGTATATTTCGATTCGTACAAAATCTTTCTGGTGTTTTTACTGCTAATTTGTTTCGTACTCCTGAGACAATTCGGATCTAATCTTTTCGATTGAATGTGCAAGAGGTATATATAGTTTCACAAGTTTCTACCATTGCCAGTGATTCTAACATAGATTTACAAATTAATTTTATGAATCTATAATTGGATGGAAATATATTTATTTTCAAAGTTTGTTGTTGTAATGATTAAAAAATCACAATTTTTGAGTATTATGATCATCATATATCTGTATTCCGTCATGTTTTAATTTTCAATAGCCGACATAATAATATTAATGTTTTATAGTTCATTATATAATGAATAATTATTTAAAATACAAATAAGAATGATAATAAAAATCTCTGCAAAACATATAATCACAACACAACCACATGTGAACTCTTAGATTGCCAAAAAACATTCTAGCAAGCTCAAAGCAATCGTAATACTGTCATTTGAACTCTTAGGGTGCCAAACAGCATCCTAGAAAGCTCAGAGTATATTCGAAATTAGACCAAACACAACCTCCATGTGAATCCCTAGATTGTCACACGACATTCTAGAAAGTTCAGAGGGTAATTTAAACAGAGTCAACCTCCATGTGAATCCCTAGATTGCATAACGACTTCTAGGAAGTTCAGAGGGTGATCCGTAATTTTTATTGACAACACAAACACAACATGAAACTTATCTCTAAGACGGCACAACGCATAGTAGGTTTATATGATTATATACATATGATTCTGATTATATGATTATATACATATGATTATGATTATATGATTATACATTATACACATACGATTATGACATCACAATATATAAACTTAATTAAGGACGGAACATAACGGGGGGCTTATATATGTCCAACAGATTTTGTATACTCTCCCCATAATCAACCCCTCAATACAAATAGTATTACAGGAATTGATTATTTATTCAGATTTTAATGATTTTGAGTATTGTTCAACCCGTCTAATTGAGCAATTTATGACTATTTTGTCAATCAGAGTACCATTCATCCCAACATATTGCGAAAATCAATAAAAAATATAAAATAATATATTATCTTTTCAGAATCAAATTATTTGCTTTATAATAAATATTTTACTCAGACAATCTACGATCTCACGTACAGATTAATACTCAGCTCTTCATCTTTTAAATCCATAACGTGTCCAGTCTGGTCAGAAAGGTTTGACATATATCCGTGATAAGAGTGAAATATGTAAACGTAGATAAACCTAGTTAATTGGTTCAGTTACAATTAAAACCCGGGTGGAGATTGGGGACTAAGTGAATATAATTTATATCCTTGCTGGGCCTGGCTAGACTTTGAAAGATCGACTTGATAGCTGCCATCAATTACGTCACATGCTAGATTGACTGCGATTATTGATGTTACATTAACAATACCAGGTGACATATAAAGGCCTCCACCATGTGGATCATTATTATATTTAAGAATGGTTGGTGGTGTTGCTTTTCTTCTCCATGATTCGAGGATTCTAGGAATGTAATTGTGAGTCTCCGATTTAATCTATCTGAATCTAGTTTTTTGTATTGTAAATGTTGAAATTTTTTCTTTAGTTGTTCCATAATAATTAAGAAATGTTTTCATTACACTCATTTGTGGACGTAATTTATCTTGTTCAAGAATTCCTAAGATAAAAGATAGATTAATGATTGATGTACATATCTGATCTTAGGTCACTCAGATGTATTGTTCCAATGATATTTTTTCGTGACCTCGTCGTAGACTTGTGATAACGATAGAAATAAATTTTTCTATTATTGATTTTATTATTATGCTCAAATTCGATTAAAACAATCCATCCATCGATTGAGTCTTCATAGCGATCGTCAACGGTTTTATTATTGACGTATATAGGCTGTTTTGTTACTGGATTACGTTTAGTGTCGGTTATTGAATAACTATAACGAGGAATCAATGTTCCATCAATGCCAGTATAATCTTTTCTGTCCAACCAACCAAGATTAGAATAGACAACGACACAAGGAATTTCGTCGAGATAAATGTCAGGTTGTTTTATATATTTTTCCGTTGTAAAATTTCATCTTGTCGTGGTTCTGTTAAACCGGCGGAACATCTGGTCATCCTAATACTGATCCTAATGAACTCTAACATATGTCCACAGAATAATCCTAAGAATTTATTTCGATGGCGATGCCAGCGTTGGCTCATGAACAGTATTGGCAATCTTTGATTCAATCTTGATGGATTTAATGGATGGATCTTTGATTCAATCTTGATGGATTTAATTCTGCGCAGAAATTTTTCATTGATTTTATCTATTTGATAACTCCCGTTGGAATACTAGCTACTTGCCAATCAGGACTTCCATAGTCTTTATTTTTATTTCCAAATACTAATGAATTATTTGGTTGTAGTCCACCGAATGATTTAGACCTAATATTTGGCCAAGTATTATAAACTCTTAATTAGGCTAATGCTATTTCTTTTGCTGGAATTGCGGTTGAAAAATTAATACTGAATTCAGGATTGGTCGAACTTAATGACGGTGCTCTTTTAGTTTCGATCTGGTGTAATAATTCTCTTGACTCAGTAAAAGACGTTGACATTATTATTGTTAATATTTTAAATCGGAAATTTAATCCTCCAATCCTCCTTTGTCCGCCTTGTTTATTGTCAAGGAATAATTCATTATCGTTGTGAACTCATCATCGGATAGTCTACCATCGCTGGGTTACGACGAGAGATACGAGGATAGTTTAGAATAAGCTGTTGTTGCTGTATATAATTTTATTATATACTCGTGTAATTTTGTAACTTGTACATGCAGATATCTTCTTGTCGATAATTCTGAGAATGCATGCGATAGTCGTTGAGGTTGAAACGTCAATTATTTCAACTGCAAGCGCTGTCATTGTTGATGTTCATGATAATAATCAGATTCCAGCAACAATAGCAGAAGATGAATATACAACTATATCAATTATTATATAATCATCAACGACATTTTTAATTCAATCTAACATTTACATATTTGATTGTAGCTGTGACTTTGAACGTCGAATGAAGTTTGATTCATTATACTATGACGTTGTCATTTAGTTAAGTAATTGAGTAGTTTCGGCTACAAATTCCAGAAACCTCCTGTAGGACGCTTTAGTTTAATTTTTTCGAATGGATCATAAATATTTCTTTGTTATCATTATTTAATATAGTAGATACAACTCCAGAAAAAATATCGATTGAATGACGCCATGGAAATTTAATAAATAACCTGACTGCAGAGCTGAACACGGACAGACTATACACGACAGTTATCTCTGTGTTATGTTTGATAGCGCACTATTTTGCAGTGTCCATGTTTTGGATTCTGATAACGCTGTGTACACGATAATGTTAATATGTTTATTTGAAATTTTAATCAGATTAGATTTTTGTACTATATTAGAATTTAGACTACCAATATCATTGAGAATCATGTCAACATCTGTGAGTTTAATATCGACAACTGCTGGTTTTCCAAAAACAATATTCAATGAAGTTTTTTTTAAAGTTTCTACGAAAATTCAGAAACGTTAGCATGTGATTATAATGCAGTCATTGCATCATTGATAGTTGACAACGACGTTGTCGTTGGAATATTGCTATTGTCTAGATATTTCTTCTTTGCAGCGTCAAGATTATCTGTTGGTTCTCCAAAATTAATAATTTTATTGTTATTCATGTTAATGGTGCCGTTCATTATATTGCCGTTTTTTAACACCGGTTCACCTATGCTATCTCGGATCGACGACAGAATAACAACCCTAGTTACAAGTTTACCCTCTTTATCATATATAGCAACGAGACCTTCTCGCGATGATCGATTACGATAATAATAGCGTTGATTGAAATATTACTTGTCTTCAAGGTTTTGAAGTACAAAGATTGAGTATGTCAGATAACTTATCATTGATCCGCCTTGTTACTCGCTTGAGTAAATTCTCACCTGGTGCTTGTTGAGGTTTGATTTTAATTGATCTTCTGTAGATATCTACAACTATATGATTAGCGATTATTTAAAACAGAACTCGTATATTCGTGCATGCTTTATGAGGTGGTTTTAATGATCTTTGATACATCATCAAGTACTCCTAGTGCTTCACGGCCATATATCGCCGGGTCTTTTTTTGGGAGACGTTGAATGTTAGATTGGATTACTCTGAAATCTGTCGACGTAGTTTAAAAATTCTCTTAGTGGTGCTAGTATATATAAATCGAAATAAATAATTCGACGTGGATCAATTGCATAAACAATCCAGTGAGTGCTCGGAGGAAATTAAATTTTCCAATTAAATTTAAGTGTTTTAATGAAATATAAAAGATCGGATATAAATTTGTAAAATCCTGCTGAGATATTTGTAAGCCAGTATCAACACTTTGATCACGCCCCATGAATGATATTAAATAATGATAAGTACGTGCAACGTGATTATTATCAAAATTAATTAATATATCCTCAGATGGTTCTTGATGTCCATTTTTTCTTAAAGAGACTTCAGAAACCATCAGCGTATTAAATATCACTGAACTTCGTGTTTGTGAGTTTTTTTCTCTCGAATTTTCTTAAAATACTACAAATATATGTCTAGGCGCAGAAATACTTTTCTGTGATGCTACTTGTCATATACATATACCAACTTCACTTGTAATATTGTACGTTGTCATTGTTAACAATGATATTGTTGATTTACCAACTTGACTCATAAAAGACACACACCTCTTCAATTAACGATGGTACCATTGCAGGTATCCATAAAGAAAGATTTGTTAATCTTACCATACACGCGTCATTAGCAGCAGGACGCCATATTGCATCATTGTCATTATCCTTTCTAATGAGAATAACAGTTTGTTTTGCTCCAAACATAACTTTTCTAACATGTCTACAAAATCCAAATATATGAGATAATGGAATTACACTCGAAAACTTATCATCATCATTTTAAGATATTTCAATGTGATGCAAATCCTAAATTACAATTTTCATTCATCGATACAACTGTATCCCCAGCTGCATTTGGTTTTACATATCTGTTTTCTGGATGATCAGTTGTATCCTTAGCAAGCATCAATGACGGACCAACTGATCTTGAATAATCGTCACTATATCTTGCAAGACCTAATATTGTCGTTGCAAAATCAACATTATCAAAACACGTTTCAATATTTTTCCATCAATCATTTGCGTGGCACTTTTAAATGAAGCAATAATACCGTTGTTAACAAAACCGGGTCAATTGCCAATTGGAACCCAAGTACCGTCCGCTTGTAAATTCTACCTTCTACTTCAATAAATGCTTCGGCTTGTAACAAATAGCTATCTGTATCTTGCCTTATAAATCAAATCGTCCACGCTGATTTGGTTGTCGTGCGTCATAAGAGTAATAATCACCTACCGACTCATCTTTGAGAACCGGAGCGTCCATGTTAAATGCGGGATCAGATATACAATTAAATATCTTTTTAAATTTATTATCGTTTAACACGAAGACCATTTCCAGCTATTAGATTAGCCGTTATATTTTTTCTTTTTTCTTTAGTGGTACATTAAAAAACTCTGCTATTTTTTTTTATTTCACAGCTTGATTTATCATTTACTAACATTTGCAGGCATTACATCAGTGCTGGATAATTTCACTGGCTGAGATTTTCGTCGTGTTAATCGTGTTACTATATCCTTGATTGCTAAGAATGCTTTACTAGCAACATCACCAACAGCTCCAATACATTTATCACGAAAAACATCAATAGCTTTCATTCCCAGTTGCTTTACAATCGGTATTGCTTTTGGGGCTGTCCATATAAATAAGCCCTGAATATCATCACCAATTACATCTCCGTAGGCCGTTTTGTATACTGGTAATCATGAATTTATTACCCTGACCATAGCCGGTCCACGTAGAGCATTATGTATGATCATCTTATTATAGTTATTGTATCTAATTGGATACAATCAATCAATGTGGTAATCATCGCCGATTTCATCAATGAGAGACTGATACACATTAATATCCATGATGCCACCTGTAAATAACCTTTTACAAATATCAGCTGCTTCATTAATTATTTCTGGGGAATTATTACCAGGTCGTTTTCATCCAATCAGAATTTCTAATCTGTCCACGTCGGCAAGAACGTTGTTATGACAAATGATAAGGCCACTTCCTTGAGTAGTAAAACCGCTTCCAATAAAATGTTCTCATAGTCCTAACTTTTTTTAAAAAAATCATATTCATCTTCTTATTTTACTTGTTTCCTGTTGATGTCTTTTTACTTTTTTGGTGATTTTGGAGATTGTGGTTTTTGTTTTTATTGTCGTGTTTGTTGTAGTATTTGTTGTATTGAAGTTGGTGATAATTGTTGTTGTGGTGGTGATGATAATTGTTGTTCTTATGCAATATATTCATCTATTTTACTTTTATAATCAATATTTTTGGATCGCTGTTTCCAGCTTGATTACCGTTATAGTGTATGCGATATATCCATTTGTGCCAAATATCCTCGGTTAGTGATCATCAGCCAATTCAGATTTTGAAAATTATTTTCGATCATAATAACTTCTCGCAGCTATCTCACCTAATTTTAGATCTTTGGCTTTTTAAATAAGATTAATAGCTTCTTCAGTAAACTTACCAACCAAATTAACCCTGACTCTTGCTTCTGATTCTTTTTATGGTTCCGGTATACGATCTGTTATATCATCTACTTTAGCTTGGTCAATACCTTCATGTATTTGTTGCATTGGTTGAGCAGGAGCTATTTCAGCCGGAAGTTCTCGTAAAATCTTTTTTGTTTTCTCAGTTCCTTCGGCTACTTTTCCAGTTGATTAAACGGTCTTCTCTAACGTTGGAAGAAGACCTTTAGTAGTTTCTGTAACAGGTTTAAATAATTGTTCTGCACCTTCTGAAAATTCAACCCGAAACGTCTGACGCGCTTGTAGTTATTGCTTGACAGAATCACGGACGGGTAAATATTTTTAATTGTCTCTACTCGTTCTTGGGCTAATTTAGCTGAGTGTGGTTATCCAATCATTATTGATATAACAATGATATAATTACACCAGTAGAGAGGGTGAACTGACAACTAATTAGCGTGGGACGCAAACAAAACACGCCTCAAATCAGGGAAAAATATATCAACGAACGAGTAACAAGAACGAACGTCAATTTCGTTATTATGGCATGTTTACCGCAACAACGAAATATGTTCGGTTAGCGGATTCGGTTTAGCGTTATTGACCTTATTTTTCAGCCCATCGTAGAAACATTTTTCTGCTAACAGACCCTCGGAACAAATTGTAGGATTTACCCTCTCCACTGCTCTATCCGACCTATATACGGACAGATCAACTGTTGCAAAAGGTACGGTACGTTTATAGTCAAATGAGTCCAGGACAAGGAAATCGTGAATTCAGTAAGCTAAAAAGCAACAAAAACAACACGTTTAAACGATATGGTCAATCGAAAAACAACGTCTTTTATATACTTAAGCATCCGACGACTGCTCGGAAATAAAAATGTTTGGATGCAATCAAGAAGTACCACCACCCACTCACTCCCAACGCGTTTCCTGCTTAAACAAACATGAAAAGAATCTCCAGGGAAAAGGAGTTAAGAGCTCAATACAATATTGTAAAACATTCAAATCGTCGCCATGAATTAATGTATGCGTATGTGTCATACATACATACATGAATACGTACATACACGCACATATACATACATCAGAGTGAGAAGCAGACGAAGTAAGAAGTGGTTATTAAGTGTAGACTATAACAACTAATCAAAGATTTATCAGATTATCGTAACCCTGGCATTAAACAAGATAATAAAGAATCATCTCAATTCCTTTCCTTCAGATCTGACGTTTAAAGTTGTGTTGACTTTGGAGACCCATATGGTGTAAATTATAATAAACGATCTCGAATTAAAGTTTGAAAGATGCAGTTTAGAATAGGAAAATCCATACATAGGGAATTCCACGCATATAGCATGACAGCTACATTATCCAGCATTTAATATCCTTGGCCTTGGTGCCAAATAGCAGATGTACAAGACTTCCATATTTGCGATCAATGTAATTAATGTGAAATCCGATTTCCTGATTTATATAAACTATAGTGTATTGTAACGGGATAAGATGCATCAAGTACGTATATTGCAACCGGGAATCAAATGCGATTCGTCAGTTTCACAAACGAAACACATCATTTGACTAAAAGGTACGGACACGAAGTGACTGATTTGACTAAAACTTAACGAGTCTGCAATGCTGAATAGAAAGCAGTGACTTAGAGAGGGTACTTAGCGCCCGGGGACAAAACATAAACTTGACCCCAGGTATTTAGCACCCGGGGAAAAAAGGTACACTTGGCCCCAGGTACTTAGCGTCCTGGAACAAAATATAAACTCCGGGTACAAAACATGAACCTGGTGCCCCTTTGAGTGCATCTGAGATAACGAATAGTTGTATTTTCCTCGTTTTGTCGCCCCTGGCACATGGCGCCTGTTGACAACTGTCCCCCACCCGACCTCCCCAAGCTACGTCACTGATATTAATTGACCTCATATACCGTCCCTCGCTATAATATTCATACTTAGAGTCATGCTATTGATCGCATGGTGCAAGGCAGAAATGAAAATACCTACATAGGAACGAACGATTCATTGATAGATATATATAAATAATTATGATTAACCTGTAGAAGATTTAGACAAAAAGTGTTAATGCCAGAGATTGAAATTTCTATAAGGATATTACTCATTAGGCGAGATAAAGAAGAGACATAGAAATTAACTGTATGTTGTATTTATCATAGATACGGTGACGTGTAAGGAGTTAGCCAAAGCCCAATGTCCATTTAATGATTTGTTCTTAATACTGTCTTGTGTGTTGGCCATCAGTAGAATGAAAAGTAAAATTTGGAATCTGGTCCCGCCACAATGCAGCATAACCATCGTACAACATCTGGTTCCGTGGAGCAACTAGTTCAGATCCTCTGTTATACAGGGCTGATGAAATTAAATCAACATCAAACAATTATATCTGTTCTCGTACAATTTCATTATATATCTTTTTAAACTGATAGCATGTTGTTTATTTGTTCTTTTATGTAATGTACGTTTTAGTTTAACTGAACAAAATACATTGTGAGATTTATTAAAACCATTCATGCAGATAGAATGAACTTCAGGACTATTGAATAAAAACATCTATTGTAACCCTTTTTCATTTGTGGTGAAAAGGAACCGGTCATGTAAAAGAGCATTGACCATATTTTAGCGACTGTTTCAAGGCGAAACAAAAAGCAACAATATACATAACAGGTGTCACGTAACTCCAAGAACATTACGAAGCAAAAACCTGTTGTTTCATTTACTGTTGATTCCTTGTACATATTTGTGTAGTCGAGTTGAAGCAAGTTGTGTATTCAGTTCATACGCTTTATATTACGTCAAAATGCTCTCCAGAAAAAGCCGTCTGCATTACTGCAATAGCATTGTGTCAATATTGTTATGCGAATGATAAAACAACTCGATAATGAAATGGTTTGTCTGCACCTACTGCCTTTTTCATAATTCTTCTCAGATGTGTGGTCTACTTATCAAGTGACAACATAAGAAATATGTAGGATTATTTTGCCGCCATACACAAGATAGTATATTTTAATGAAAGTTCAAGAATGTATACTAAACGATGATACTAAAATTCGTTCTATGAACTGTAAATTGCACAGTTTTTATACTGGTTGCGGCAAAGTCATCGAACTGTTATCAACACGTTGGCTTACAAGGTACCATGCAAATAGCATTAATTTTCTTTTCTCGGTGTATGTAGAGTCCTGAAAATTCTGTTTTATTTATGAAGCAGATGTTATGTTTCCAAAGAACGGCATTTTGTTTCCTAAGAGCGGTATATCAATTCAGCAGACACTGCATTCCAAAGATCAGATTCAGAAACTAGACACAAATCTAGCATTTTAAACAAACTGTTCACGTGTCAATTGCTCAGAGATCTTATTAGACATGGATTTTATGGAGAAACTTAATCGTTCTTTGCTGAAATGAAATGAATTCTTCTGTGTTATTTCAAAAATAGCTTTGAATGTTTCGGACCTTATGCTTTAGCTAATGACGCCTCTTCTGACATTAAGAGTTATGTTTCAGGTTTTCCACTAGCAGGCAACGACCCACTCAATCCAGATCGATAGTAACGGTTCTAACAGAAATACAATGAAAAACACTCGTTGCAAATGGCGCTTGGACAAGGTTTTAAGGTTTAGTCCACATTTTGGTCATTACACAATTTTTTTCCCCTATGATTCAATTGAACACAGCAGAAGCTATAAATAGATTAATTAATTATCGCTTCTAGCAGAGCCAGAATTACATTATGGTAATTACAAATGGGTATCACTATACAATCAAGTGCCAGGAGAACAGCTCTGTGTGTGTGTGTGTGTGTGTGTGTGTGTGTGTGTGTGTGTGTGTGTGTGACTAAGTGCAAAACAACGTTGACTACGTTTAGCACTAGCACGTTCATTTTTAATTGATACATGCAACTGTAAATATGAGAATATTCACCGGAAATATAAGTACAGAATAGGATGGAATTCCTGACTACCATCTTACGAATACATCAGTGGATGTGTTCTTCTGTGTTATTTCAAAAATAGCTTCGAATGTTTCGGACCTTATGCTTTAGCTAAGTTTTAGGAACCAACACAAAACAAATTGTTATAGTTGTAGTTTATGGGACTCGTGGATAGCATTCTCGTATTTGAGGATCAGAGAACGTTAGTCAAGCTCCGACTGTCACACATTGAATTGAAATGGATAATTGTAACAACAAAACCATCGTCAAGATGCCGTAAATGTTGACGTTCGACTAGTCTAAAATCTCCTTACACTCACTGGTGTGCCAGAATATGTATTGTATGTCACGTGCTAATAATGTAATATGTAACTGAACGTTCCAGTAATAACCTACCAGTCACATGATATATATTAAGTAAAAGTACGGGCAAGATCCCTTACCCATATGTTCATCCCTAGAAATTATATAATGCCAAGAATGAACATGGATTCTGAGTATGGTCAACCTTGGACAGAGTCCTGATATTGTTTGTTCCCTTGTATGTATGTATGTATGTATGTATGTATGTATGTATGTATGTATGTATGTATGTATGTATGTATGTATGTATGTATGTATGTATGTATGTATGTATGTATGTATGTATGTATGTATGTATGTATGTATGTATGTATGTATGCATGCATGCATGCATGCATGTAGGTAGGTAGGTAGGTAGGTAGGTAGGTAGGTATGTATGTATGTATGTGTGTGTAGGTAGGTAGGTAGGTAGGTAAGTAGGTAGGTAGGTTTGGTATGCGTGATTTAATGTACTAGAGATAGAGAAAGAAAATCACCAAAAGGTATGTAGTCCGGAAGAGAACAGTAAAGTAAAGGAATCCGAAATATGTCTAATGAAGCAATTTGCTCGTTCTTTTTGTTCTACATATAAAGCAGTGTTGCATATCACGTGATTCCACAATGTTTACATACATCCAGGACAAAAGATGAACAAATAATTGTATACTCTAAAGTTCAGTAACAGTTTGCAATAAAGAGAATGGTTAGGTGTATTTGTTCCAAATTAATCCATAAATCTGAAACCAGACAGCTGACCTACCACATTAAAACAGCTTCTTTATATGTAAATTATTTTATATAAGATTGTACATCATTCAGTTCAGATTCAACAAGTAACACAATCTCTAGGGGATTAGTTTTATTGTTAGTTGCTCCGTCAGAAACAACAAGTAATAGAATACCAATGTAATCAGCAGAGAACTAACAATAGAATTTCGCAGTAATTGGTAGAGAAACAACAATTCAGTTTGATAGTAATTGGTAGAGAACCAATAAGTAATAGAAGATCAAGGTAAGTGATACATAGTCAACAAGTAATAGAATTTCAAGGTAACTGGTAGAGAACCAACAATATAATTTCGAACACATAATAGAATCTCAAGGTAATTGCTATACAACCAATAAGTTATTAACTCTCAAGATAATTAACGGAGAACCAACAATAAAATTACCTAGTAATTTGTAGAGAACCAACATAATTGATACAGAACCAAAAAGTGCTAGAATCTTAAGACAATTAGTACAGAACAAATGCATAATAGAATCTTAAGGTAACTGGTGGAGAACCAACAATTAATAGAATCTTGACGTCATTGATAGAAAACCAGCAAGTAATAAAATCTCAAAGAAACTGACAAACAAAAAACTTATAATAAACCTAAATTTGTGCTGTGTATAATTTAAATTCTCCTAGTCCACAAACTCTTAAAATGAACAGTATTTACTTTACAATACTGAGTGATATCTCATTCCTCTTGACATATTCAGACATCACACTAATATAGAATGGCAAAGTGATCCATACTCTTTTGACACTATCACTCTCATCAAGGATCATACCATCGCTTGTGTTATCTGAAAGCAACTTTTAGTTTAGTTTGCAATTTGGGTAGATACTATGATTTTTCGTTCTATTTGCAATAGAAACAAAAGATCAAATATTAGCTACCTCTGTGGTCAGCATCCAGAGGATCCTATGACTCTTGGTTAATTGCAGACTTTCTTGTTTGGTTTGAAATATTTGATACATCCCACTAAAAATGAATTATACACTATTGATAGACAATTATTTTGGGTTTAAAGGTTGCTTTTTTGTAAACAAGCCAATCAATTTTTTTCTATTACATTTTTCATTGCAAAATATAATCTATTCCTGATATAAAATGTGCGGAACGTTTGACATTAATAACTCGTATGAATACAAGCACCCGTCTGAATAAAACTAAAGACGGATAAACGCTTAGGTTTACGTATATGAAATAATCTTTCCAACATAACTTGAACAAGATATGGTGATATATTCCACGATTAAATATATCTAAACATAACTATTTATCATGTCGAATTGTAATATACCGTACTTTATGACTTTTTAAATGTTATCATCTGAATGGTGCTATGTGATGCGCATTAGAGAATACAAGTCCATCAATAGGTAAAACTAAATCTACCTCTGTGATCAGCAGAGCAAGAACTGTTATGTAAACTAGAGCGCAATCGTCTTTAATATGTTCTGATAATAAATGAATTTTCACTTGGGTGTAAAGAAAGACAGGCTTGAAAGTTGCTTGCTTAAATTGCTGTGTAGCTACGGTGTTTTAGCTGATTGTGTAGACTCTTCTCCATAGAAACACTATTATTTATTTATATTACACTTCCTTTATTATTGAAATGTTCATTTTCCACTTCCTTAGACGCTTCGCTGTGTGCATATTCAATCAAAAACTCACTACCTCTTGGGCGTGGTACATTAATTGCAAAATCAACGTTATCATACATTATTAATTTATTGATCTTTTCACTGAACACTATACAGTATAAGTGCACGTTATTTATAAGATCCATTTACTTATTCAATTTCAATAGTAAATCTATGAAAACACAATCAAATTTCAAAAACTTTTCTTAATGCTCATGATGACACCTGTATCGTACAGTATAGACCCATCCTTGATGCAAGTTTCCGTATGAAGACAACCATATGAACCGCGGTATTTATTTATCTGCATGTGTACGAAATGTGTTTCCAATTCTGCACCTAACGAATCAGGTTTTACTTTCATTATCGGGTGTTCCAAAGACACGTCTGTAAAAGGAATGATATTGCATCAGAACAATATTATCTCTTATCTTCAGTCACAGGAGATTGTCTGTTATCGTCAATTACAATGAATTGTCTGTTATCTTCAGTTACAATGGAATGTTTCTGTTATCTCCAGTTACAGATGATTATATATGTTATATTTTCAGTGACAAGGATTATTTCAGTTATCATTTTTCAGTTACAAGGGATTATGTTTTATCCTAAGTTAAAAGGATTATCTCGGGTATTTTTTTCAATTACCAGAAAATATGTTTTCTTCAGTTACAATGGAATTTTTTTTCACTAACATTTTAAAGTCATTATCAAGCCTATTTCACCTATTTCTAGACTGGTTCAAATTTTGCCATAAAACCAGAGTCAAAAGATGGATTTACTACACGGCACTTTCAATAGTTATTAGTTATTGGCCTTATGAGGAATGTGAGCTTTGTGTATTTTACAATAACCCGTCTGGGTTCTGATCAAGGCTGACTAGAGCTGGTATTGAACTCTCAACCCTTGGAGTACGAGTATGACACTCGACAAACTGAACTAACGCGGTTTCACAGAAAAAGAGACACAGACAGAAAGAAGAAAGACAGAGTTTTTATAAGCTTTTATGTCAAGATGCGAAGCCCTATGAATGCTGCATCGTTCCAGTTTCTTCTTCCTCGTGATATTGTAATATAAAAATGTGGTGTGCTATCCAATCGTTAAAATGCGTAAACCCGTCATCCCTATCTGAAACGTTTCTACTGACTTTACTGCACAAAATATTTTGACGAATGCATCTTCTTAATGATCAAGGAAAATGGAAAGAAGATTATTATTTTAAAATAAAATAAATTATATAAATATGACACATTTCAAAAAGAGTCGATCATAAGTATGTCCAAAGCTAGGATACAAAATGATATCCTAAATTTCATGGATACATGTAACAAAAAATATGTTTGTAAATCACATACAGTTAGGTCATGAAACAAGGAAACAAAACTAAACTTTACTTAAAATTTTCATAGTCAAACACAGGGCATTATCAAGCAAATCTTATATTATCGGTCATCATAAGACATCTGCTTGAAGTTAAGATTATTAAGATATTCTATACTTCAAATTCAGCAAAATGTTCAAGGTCCTATTAAGAAAATTAAAATATAGATAAAATCTTTAAAAGGACACAAATTAAGAGAGAGATATAGAGAGAGAGAGAAAGAGAGAGAGAGAGAAAGAGAGAAGCAGAGATGTAGCAAATAATATTCGTAGAGAGAGAGAGAAGCAGAGATGTAGCAAATAATATTCGTGAGATGATTGTTTTCCTTTTCACTGGATCCTGTCCTAACATTTACTAGTAATACGGTTTCTGAAGATATATCGGAGAGCAACGAAAAGTTAACATGAAGAGCTATCAATTATCATATATTCAAAGAGGATTGCTTTCAATACATGTCGTATGTTTAAAGGCTGCTCTGGTTCAGCACTCGCTTTGTAAATATACATTAAGCATAATTGCGCCTAATGTGTTCCATAATAATGGTCTGCAGCACTACGTCCATGGTACAGATGCTGTATCCTGTCCCTGTTTAATGGCCCATCTGCACCTCTTCACTGTTATAGTAATACCTGTACTCTATATGGATTACATTTTTCAAGCTGCTTGGTCATCGAGATCACGTTGGATAAAACGGGATTTTTCCTTCCATAATCAAATTATGCTGATGTTTATAGGGAAACTATTTGTTAAAGTGTTCAGAGCTACAAGCATTGTTTTGAACTCTACCTTAAACGAGTTTATCAACTCTTTTGCAAAATATTTTACTCACTTATACAGTGTTATCAACAATTTCCTGTAAGTTTTCATCGTTGTTCTCATAGTGGTTGTCTCCAATAACGTGTAATCAATTGGGTATTTTATTTTGCTGTTTTATGAATATTGATGTCCAATCTTAGGTGAGCCCATGTTATCCCCTCTTGACCCATGACATTCTCTTTATTAGTCACTTACAGTACATCTAATCTTCGACCACAAGGGACTAAATACTGCACCATACTGTGCATTATGCATTTAGGAACATTTTCCACGATGTACATGCAAAGCATACACTTACTGGCCACGCTTGCAGCTAAAACACGCCATGAACAGACATCGTGTCTTCATTTAGTAGTAGTTCAACAACAACATTCAAATATGTCAAGTGTATTTTTGTGTAATTAAAATGGGTGCTGTGGCGTGTATTCAGCTTCGAAAATTCTTCTCGTTCTGATACGAGTTCTGGTAAATTGTTGTATGTAGTTTTGTTGAATGATTATTAACACCATTTACAAATTTATTACAATTTTAAGAAGTTAGAGTTTTTACTATTGTTCTGAAATACAGTATTTCTGGACACAACTCTATGTGATGTGCTGCACGATATAGCTATAGATTATCTGGACAAAACTCTTATTGACGTGCCACAAAATGGAGATTTTTTGCACACAAATCTTTTTATGTGCTGCATAATATATTTTTGGCTGGAGACGAATATATTGATGTGCTACAGAATATATATTATCTGGACAAACATGTACTATGTACTACACAACAATGATTTTCTAGACACGAATACATCGATGTGGTACACAATGTATATTTTTTGGAGAGGAATACATTGATATGTTACAGAATACATATTTTCTGGACATAAGTCTGCTGGCGTGCTTTACAGTAGAGACTTTCAGGATGACATTTTGAAATCGGGCTTGAAGAGGAAAACATTTTATTACATTCAATAAATTTCAAGGATAATATGACCCCTATTAAATATCTAAAATTTATTTTATTTGTCCTCTTCCTCACTGGGGCCCCCGGTGGCCGAGTGGTTTAAAGCGATCCACTGATCACTGCCCTCTCATCCCTGTTCTCGTGGGTTCGAGTCTCAGCCAATGTAGGTAGGTGAAAACGTTTGCTTGTAGCTTCCTGGTCCTAGTCGATGGTTCTTACTGGGAGTTTACTCGGTTCTTCCTCCTCCAACTATTATGGCCGTTATGTGTAGCCTGTCTTGCGCAGAAAAATGACGTAAAATCCAAAACAGCAACAAACAGCTCTTTTCTATTAACAAATGCGAAGAAGTAATTAGGAAGTATACCAAGGGTTAAGTGTGTGGCACGACAGTCATAGATTTATGCTACAATAAACCCTAATCTGCAGACATCGAAGGTCAAAAACGCTAGTTTAAGCAACAGTAATAACTTACAGCATAATTTGCACGTACAGAAAAGATAATCTTTATTTCTCTACAAGCAGTACACTCATCAGGCTCGTAATATTGCTACTACAACAGCGTACATTTATTTTATAATATTGCATATTTATTTTTTGACCAGATCGTGCATTTTTTTTCATGTGCCAGCGGGCTTTTTCTACATCTTTTTTATTCACTAGTAAATTCATTTACTACTGGAAAAATGTCGAGAATGATGTTAGTTGATAAATATTTCAGAAACAGTTGACAACATGTGTTTATCTTTAAAAGTATAATTCAGCCCTGTTTTATCTATTAATGTATAAGAAAAACGAAATGTGTTCACAAGAGCCCTTTATTTCTTATTCTTTAAAGCCCGTACGTCTTATTATAATACTATGCGTACTTCCTTATCAAGGCAAATGCAACACAACTTCACCTTCATTCCCTGAGGTTATCATGGTGATCAATTTTGCAGTGAAACCCAGAAGTATGAGAGGGTCACTAGTTAGTTTAAACAGGTCTAATTCTATCTATCTATCTATCTATCTATCTATCTATCTATCTATCTATCTATCTATCTATCTATCTATCTATCTATCTATCTATCTATCTATCTATCTATCTATCTATCTATCTATATATATATATATATATATATATATATATATATATATATATATATATATACATACATACATACATACATACATACATACATACATACATACATACATACATACATACATACATACATACATACATACATACATACATACATACATACATACATACATACATACATACATACATACATACATACATACATACATACATACATACATACATACATACATACATACATACATACATACATACATACATACATACATACATACATACATACATACATACATACATACATACATACATAGAGAAAGAGAGGGGGAGAGAGAGAATTGCAAATCTACACCAAAAGAACGGAAAGTGCTTTCCCTGTATAGAGGAGACAGAATTTCTAATAATTTGTATGTCTTTAATGTGTAAAGGAGACAGTATTTCTGATTACTTCTCTATGACTTAATGTCTTTAATGCGTAGACGAGACAGTATTCTTGATAATTTGTCTATGACATAATGTCTTTAATATGTAGACGAGACAAAATTCCTGATAATTTGTATATGTCTTTAATGTGTAGACGAGACAGTTATATGATAATATGTGTATGACTTAATGTCTTTAATATGTAGACGAGACACAATTCCTGATAATTTGTCTTTCTTTAATGTGTAAACGAGACAGTATTTCTTATGATTTGTCTCTCTTTAATGTGTAGACGAGATATTATTCCTGATAACTATTTTCTGAACATATTTACTTTGTTAAACTTATGTATTTCAAGAACATGGAACATACGTTTCATACAATACCGTCATGATGATAGTGACAGCGCTGGACGAATATTTGATTTTTATTTTTTTAAATAACGAGTACTGCAAAAATTATTGCATTATGTCTGTTCATAGTTCTGTATATTATAAAACTATCTCTGTGTGGTTATTGAAAAGTTGATTTGTTGCATAACTTAATAATATGGCGCCAGATATAAACTTTGCAAATTTGAAAACATCTCAGGTAAACCGTTCAGTTTCAGTTGAAATGATCCGAGTTCTATGAAACCCAAACGAACCTTTCTTTTTCCTCATATGTTATATCGCTTGAGCATGCTAAAATTAAATACGTCAAGCAATCGAGTTAAAAGCGATCGGCTTGCAAACATTTTTCATCAAAACAGCTTTCAAGCCAAATCTTTCCTTAATGGAGTAGGAGTAGGCGTAAAATGAAAGCCGTGATCATCAAAAGCATGGATTATTACTGAAAATAAAGAAACGAATAATGATAACATCACCCACATAACAGTCTGGTGGCACTGCCTTTTTGGTTTACAAAGGAATTTCCAAACATGTCTAAGTAGTGTGAAGAGATATCTGATACCAATTTGGAAACCAGGCTGATATATATACATATATATATATATATATATATATATATATATATATATATATATATATATCAGCCGGGTTTCCAAATTTTATATATATATATATATATATATATATATATATATATATATATATATATATATATATATATATATATATATATATATATATATATATATATATATATATATATATATATATCAGCCGGGTTTCCAAATTGGTATCAGACATCTCTTTATATATATATATATATATATATATATATATATATATATATATATATATATATATATATTGAGAGAGACAGAGAGTCAGAGAGACAGAGACAGAGTACAGATCATATGCCAATACCAGTCCTTTCAAGAGCACTGGACAAACATTGGATAATGGGATATATCATGTGCACTGGAGATAACATGGGATATATAAGCTATTTGAGAAGGACGAAAGTTCAAAACAAAGTAATATATTGAAACACTCCTGTGTAATGGGGGAGGTGTATGCATGTAAGCAATGTGAGCATTGCCAGTAATGATAAACAGAAGTAAATACACTACTTTTGACGGTAGGTAATTACGAATACGTGATCGAAATTAGTTGACCACCGTTTTATTATTGTCTCCTCCAGATTAAATTTCCTCTCGTAGT
The DNA here is from genome assembly GCA_016746295.1 of Potamilus streckersoni. Taxonomy (NCBI): domain Eukaryota; kingdom Metazoa; phylum Mollusca; class Bivalvia; order Unionida; family Unionidae; genus Potamilus; species Potamilus streckersoni. The sequence goes on from JAEAOA010000511.1 coordinate 642,269, forward strand.
ATTCACCGAGTTTCAACAATCGGAGAGTGCGTAACGCGTCTGAAAAGGAACAAGAGTCCCGCAACGAGACTGACTCTCTACTGACAAAAATTTACAGCAAGCCAAGTTAAATCGGTTTCTTCTGTTCTTTTACTATTTTTAAGTGCTGAATATATTAAACATCTCTGAAATTCTCGAGAAAAGCAAACCTACTAAATTTGTAAGCCAATTATTTTCTTACATATCTGAGTTAACATGTATACAATATACCCATAGAAGCAAATTCTTTGTCATGGTCTTTGACCTTGAATATTATATCACAAACAGAATAGATCTGAACATGTTTCAGATACTTGAAAGATATACCTACCTGAAATTTTTAATGACAACAATTCATTTTCTCTGAAGAGAAATAGGTTGTTTTAGTGACATCGTTCAAAGTATTTCTTATATATAACTATCCGCTGATTTTGATTGAATTCATGCATTTGTGCTTATGTTAAGTCATGACCTTTGACCTAAATGTAGTGTCAGAGTAATGACCATCATCGTATTCATTTGAACGCCATTATGTGAAAGGTTTAGTCCATTCTCTCATTTATATACCTATTACTATCTTCATAAGGTCAGTGAAGTTGGAAGTCAGATAAGTATATTTTCTTTCCAAACCATGTTGCTATAACAGCATTTCAAGAAAACCCCGTATGTTCAGGAAAGAATTCATATAAAGATCGTCGCTTAAGAGACACTACAATTTCCTATTTTGCATAATGTATATTTTAAAAGAAAAATATAGTCCTAATATTCGACCTAAGGGATAATGTGCTATTTAAGGAAGAATACGGGTAGTTTTATGTTTGTGTCAGTCAGTTTTCATTTTAACATTTAATTTGTATAAGATTATTCAGGTAATTAGCTCAGCGTGATCCCCAGAGCGTTTGAATGCGAAATGGTGAGCTTAGAGTAAACGCCCAGGTTTAAAAGGTAGACATTTTTACAAACTGTTTAAGATAAAATTAAAACGGTTAGTAAATCAGATTCTCTTCAAACTAGAGAAAGATGGTTTAAAGTATTCGGTCTCTGAGTGTAGGTGTGGTAGAGTCAGCACTTTCCTGCACACTCCCTTCAGTAGAATACCGGAAATTAACATCAGCTCTTAGTCTGCTTTACAGTTAAAATATCTTGCACATCTTTTCAGATAGTTTAAGGACTATTTTCCATAGTTTAGTCCCTTATCAAGGTTAACGAAGGAATGAAAATTCAACGAGAAAGAGACGTAGAAAGGATCTCAGCAGATGATTTGTTCAGATATAGTTACAAAAAAGAAACGGAAGAAATTGATTCCAGTAATACCGTAAAATATTAATATATGTTTCATGCATATTTTCCTTAAATTTTCTGCAAAATGAGATGATATTAGTTTACCTCATATGCTGCGTATTGTAACCTGCATGTAATATAGAATGTGTCATTGTCGCTAACTTTACCTGTGCTTCTTTTCCATGTGGGTTACTTCCTATCGAAATCTTTATATTTTCCTTCTAAAAAGTACGTCAATACAAGATATCGTGTTCATATGGAAGGGTACCGTTATAGTTTCATTTTCTTATTGCAATTCACCTTGGAATATGTTTATTTAGTTGAAACGTAAAATTAGTATGCCCCACCACAGGAATAATTTGACAGACCGTGCTTAAGATTTTGAGAAAACCGTGAAAATGTAAGGAAGTACATGAAATAGTACTAGAAAAAAATTATTCATTTGCAGATTTAATACCTTCCTTATATGCAATTAAATATTACTGTTTTTCTTGATTTTATAAAAACTCCTAAACTGCATTTTCCGCCAGACGCATCACACACTTCTCCGACTATACAAAATAGTACCCTTGTGGAGTATACATGTAGTTTTTTCCAACAATATAAAACTTTACGATGCACAAAAAGAGAAGGTGAAAAAGGAGCATGAGTAATGATACATCACACATAAATTTTAATTGTTTTAGAACCTATATCCTTTTACATCCTGTAATCCCCTTGAATTGTTTACAAACCTTCGTCTGTATATACCAAAGCGCATATTTTTACAATGATGGATCATAAGGTGCAGTACCAGAGGGAAAAATGTGGGATTCCCTAAAACATTAGGGAACTGTGAAAAGGAGTGACGAGATTTTCGGCTGCTAAATAACTTGAAGGAAAAAAATACTTGTTTGTATACATTTGTATACTACTACTACTACTACTACTACTACTACCAATAATAATAATAATAATAATAATAATAATAATAATAATAATAATAATAATAATAATAATAATAATAATAATAATAATAATAATAATAATAATAATAATAATAATAATAATAATAATAATAATAATTGGCAACCATATGCAAAAGGGATATAATTTGAATGCATTTCGCTTGGGGTTCCTGTGAGAGACATAAAGGTCCAATAAACAAAAGTTGCAATCACAGTAACATAATTTAAATATCTTAAAAATCAACTCTCAACAGGTATCGAAAGGAATAATTTAACGGATTTTGGGTTACAGCGCCTGTGTAAAGGTCAGGAAGGGTTTTTGGGTGTTGAAGGAAGGTATGTACATGTAATAAGAATATGGAAACTTGCTTTAATTATAAGGTGCTGACAAATAGCTGTAAAATTTTTAATGTTTAATACTTTTTACGTACATCTAGATTTTAAAATCAACATAAATCAAACTGGAAAATAAATATTTGTTGGTGTCATAAGGTATTGCGGGTCTTTTATCCAAATATTCAAAAGTAATCAGTTTTAATAACTTTAGGTATGCGTTTCAAACACCTTTATATTAATTTCATTTATTTTTAAATCCTACGAACGGATATCATTTATCTGAGTTCAGTGTTACATACGACACTCACTAAATGTTCATCGACAATATTAATATTTTTGCTGCAAACGTGGGTGAATTGATCAAAAATGGTGTCAAGATCCTATTTTATTCCTACAGGGTAATATGTACGTATAGCTGTTTGTTTTAGTTATCTCCAATTCAAATTGTATACAATCATGACGCATATATTCCAAGAATTAAAATTACGTGAAAGATGGGATATTCAAACGATTCATGTGAAGTTTATGCACGATTATGTTGCATTTTCTAAATTATGATTCTTGTCTAATATATACTGCAGGAAGTAATACAACGCGTGTTGAATATATAGCGCAGGATGCAATACGACTCTCGTTGAATATATACTGAAGGATGTAATACGACACTCCTGTCGAATATATTCTGAGCGGCAATACTTGTTCTTGTTTTTTATCTTTTTTTATTTATTTTTTTGGGGGAAGGGAGGGAGAGGGCGGAGGATTTCTTGTCAGGGAGAAGGGTTCGATCTTATTTTGAACGATGCGGATTATTTATTCGAAGAACGCCGTAAATTCTATAAGAACATCAGCAAGTAACTGACCAGGTTTTTTTGTTCGGTATTGACAGACATAATAACACATGAAAGTTTAGATCTCAACGAGGAAACTGGAAGAAAGTAACTAGCCCAGAGACCCTCCATGGTGATCGACCCAGTTTGGTTTTAGCAGGATTTGAACCCACTCTCTTCTTGTCCCTAATCTCTTACGCTAACCACTGCGCCACCTGAGCTCATGAGTATTGCCTGAATGTGTTTTTCCGGGCCACACCTCCTTGATATCATGAACATTTGTTGTCTCCATCCACATCAATACACGGTATCGGTCTCTGGGCACACAGATTTTTATATTTCCAATAGATCTACATCAAACCACAGTATCGGTCTCTTGGCACACAATTTTTTATATTTCAAATAGATCTGCATCAAACCACAGTATCGGTCTCTTGGCATACAGATTTTTATATTTCCAATAGATCTACATCAAACCACAGTATCGGTCTCTGGGCACACAGAATTTTATATTTCCCATAGATCTGCATCAAACTACGGTATCGGTCTCTGGGCATACAGATTTTTATATTTCCAATAGATCTGCATCAAACCACGGCATCGGTCTCTGGGCACACAGATTTTTATATTTCCCATAGATCTGCATCAAACTACGGTATCGGTCTCTGGGCATACAGATTTTTATATTTCCAATAGATCTACATCAAACCACGGTATCGGTCTCTGGGCACACAGATTTTTATATTTCCAATAGATCTCCATCAAACCACAATATTGGTCTCTGGGCACACAGATTTTTATATTTCCAATAGATCTGCACGACTTTCATCCAGTAATAATGACAATCTAGTTGAAAAGAAAGAACAAAAGTCGTATAATTATAACAGAAACAGGACAAAATCAGTCTTAAATATAACCGGTTGGAGCAAAGATTGTCAGGGGAAAATGAAATTACCCAGGAGAACCGGACCTATGTTTTGCATATATGAGCTAGCAAATGATAATTTTAAACATCGTGACGTTAAGTACTCTTTATCTAATATTCTGCATTATAAGTATGAGACCTAATGTGTAGCCGATGACCAAATTTACTAATTTCAGAAATACTATTATCATTCTTTATAGGCAAAAATCAGTTACGTTATCTGTTTGATTTACATCCATTGTCAAAAAATGAGTAATACAGCACCTGTCAAGCAGATACATGGAGACAGAAGGAGTCACGGTACTAATTCAATTCCCATAATAAACATATGGAAACACAATCATATTTAAAATTCAATAACTTAAAATTTCTGGGTACTGATGATCAGACCTATATTTCTCCATGCACAACTATCCTTGGTGCAAGCTTCTTTGTGGAGAACACCATATGAGCCGCGGCATTTTCTTGACCTACATGTGCATGAAGTCCATGTTATTGATTCAGCACCAAGCGAATCAAGTGCTACTTTCATTATTGAGTAATCCTAAGTAAAGTCTTTAAAAATACTAAAATTGCATCAATAGAAATTTGTCTATATTTTTTTTAAATTACACATAGGATAAGCTTTCAAAAGATATTTTAATAAAATTTTACTTTTCATTATTAACCAATTATGGACCACCAAACCCGTATATACTCTATTATTTCTTCACCCATTTCTAGACTGGTTCACAGTTCTTCCATTGAATTAGTACCGTGTGTCTAGAAGCCTGAATGTACACGAAGAACAATCCGACTAGAAACTGTAATGTTTGCTTGCAAAGTAGAGAAACAGTGATAAATTCCGATGCTTGTTGGATCTTACTGAAAAACAACATTTTTTTTTATTAATAAAAAAAACTGGATTTCCAAAAATGTCCTAACAAGTTTCCCATTCTATTAATGAAGCGATACGCCGCTATGACTTGCAATATTGCCAAGTCATTTAAACCTTTCGACAGGGGAAAAGCTAAATTTGTGATCTATGATGCAGGTGATAATGTCAAAACAACATGGATGTTTAAAACTGATTAGGTATCCTTACTACAAACATTGATGTTATCCATCATAACTGCAACAATTATGTCAAGTATGATGGGATTTATCTCCACCTTCCAGATTTTGTGCCACTTATTCATTTGGCATGAGTGCCCGTATGTATGTATATATTCATCTATGTCAAGACGTCATAATTGTAAATGTTGACCGTATTTGGTTGATTTCGAGTAGCCACAGAAAGAAGCGGTTATAAACGGTTTCAAATAGGGACAATACGTTCAAATTAGACAAGTTCTTCTCATGGTGATAAACAGTTTCAAGCACAGGTCTATAACACAGATTTCACTAAGAATAAGGTTAACATTCTTCATTCCAAAGATGCTTTCATTTTTTTTACCTTGATGTATCGATTGTGACTGGATTTCGATATTAAGCATTTTTCACGAAATGTATGATGAAAATGACAAATCTGTTAGTATGGTGGTAAGAGAGAAGTAAGACTGACTTTATGTACAGTCCGAGTCCGCAAATTGGAGTCGACATATAGACGATGAAAATAGAGGAGGATACAAGTAGTCCTCGAGGAGGGAAAAAGAAGTAGTACGGGAATGAATCTGGAGGGGATTAGGGGAGACAAAGATGAATCAGGAGATGAGCAAAACATAAGGACAAGTGGAGATCTCTCACACTATAAATTACATGATGAGATAGGCTCAAAAAGGGTCGAGCGAAAAAGCGTATCTGGGAAATTCGAATGATTGATGACTATTTATTCGTTTATTAAATTGTAATTATTGAATTTCACCCTTTTGTATCGTTTATCATTTAACCATCGCTGACTGGGGGGCTCATAGCCGTACACCAAACGTTCACTAAATCAATTTCCAAACCAAAATTGAACCTGGGTGGGGTATTCTGCCATGATCTAAATAAATATTGGAAGCCCCCCACCCCAATTCTCTACAACCAAATCCTTACAGAGGGGGAGAACCCTCCACATTCACGTAGGACAGTGGAGACCTGATTTTAATTAATTTGGTGAATCTTTGACAGGATATATGGACTGGTCTCCTATCTGGTTCATGCAAAATCTGTGCCAGTACCAAAATCACGCTTAATCCCATTGTCAGTTATATAAAGAAAAACCAGTAAATATCGCTAAGAAGCCGTGCCAAATCACCATGGTCAACTGAAAAAGATCAACAAGACTGAGTGCAAAATCTTCGAAAGAAGTAGATTCAATAAGTATCTTTTTTTCAAAAATGGGATTTATTACAATAACCTCAGTTATTCTTGTTTCTCAATTTGGAAAAAGGGGGTGGCTTTACAGAAATGAAGACTATTGAAATAGTCTTTAAGACGGTTTGAGGTTTGCTCAAATATTTTACATTCTCGTGTCAACTTGCTTTGCATTTTGATTCGTTCGTGTGAACTACTTGCGACCTTTCTTTACATTCTGGACGTTTATCTCAAAAAGCATCTTATCGGAAATAAAGTTATGTTGGTGTTTTTAGTAGATCAGACCTTGTTTTGAGTACATCATGACGAACATTTTGTTGGTCTTGTTTCTTCTAGTTAATTTTAAGAGACAGTTACTTGTGTAATGTTGGAATGTGTGTTGCCAAAGCTTAAAAAGCTAAAAGAACGTGTCTACGTCTCTCTAATTTCTTTGCATTGTTGAAGAGAAGGAAAGAAAGAGCATTAACGGTGTAGAAAATATGCACATAAATAAATATTACTATTGCCACATGCATTATATCCTTCCAAGATTCATTTCGTTAGAGACATCAAATGATTTACGTCCAGAAAATATGCATGATTAATAAAGGAAATAAAGAAACTATTATTATTATTATTATTAGTAGTAGTAGTAGTAGTAGTAGTAGTAGTAGTAATAGTAGTAGTAGTAGTAGTAGTAGTGGTATATGTTCGAATATACACGTGTTGACCAAATATTTCTCTTGCTCACTAGCTGTTTATTTAATAAATTAATAAAGTATATATTTGTTTATTCTGTATATATGAAAATTTCCAGCCAACTAAGGTACATTAAATGCTGGAAATCAACCTGCTGCAGCCTGCTCACAAATATGTCTATTACTTGGTTTATCTCTTTAACAAGATGCACACGGCAACCTTTCTTTCCAATTATGTATACAACTTTTCAGTTGGTTCTGTCTAATGTGTAGACCAGAAAGATCCCGAAATATTTCCGTTGCCGTCTTCCTGCACACTCTGCGAATTTTTCAGAGGATGTCGGTGCTGTCACTCAGCTTTGACTTCTAGCTTAGCTAATTATTTGCCATTCGTATAAGCGGACTAGTTTATGACAACATTGACCAAATAGCATTACTATTCCTTAATGACGTTGACCAAATAACATTACTATTCCTTAATGACGTAGACCAAATAACATTACTATTCCTTAATGCCTTTAAGATTAGGCCTAATAACCTAGGAACAAGAATCAAATTGGCAGTGCACGCGCCACATTATTGTCATTTTAATTGTGATGTTTGATCAGGTTTTCCCGTATAACGTCATCAGCAGGAAAGCATGAGCGCCTGCATATATGGCGGGAGGACACTTCTGCTGCTTTTAGCTCTATCTAGATCTCACTAAATAAAAACCAACGATATTGCTAACAAATGAACAATGTTTGAGGGCTTTACACTATCCTTCCGCTTGTCAATGTCAATCCGTTTTCACTCAGTGTTTGGCTAAAGCGCCATTACAGACCAATCCTATACGCCATTTTTGATCATGATTAATTTCACCTAAAGGTTTCCGAATTGATTTTGTTTTAGGAGGAGAGAATGCTACAGGAAAGACCTAAATTTCTACAAGATCATTTAGGTATGCATTAGAAGGTATCCAAACACCTTGAAAAAGGCTCTCCTGAATTTAGTCTGGTCCCCTGCTTAGACTATCCTGAAGTCACCAACTGATTCACTGGTCTAAAAATAGATGTGTGTTAGGGATATCTATCACCAACGAATGTCATAGAAACCAGGGTTTGGTGGCGCAGGATTAATATTGCAAAAGCCTCATTTAGTATGGTAACTGATACGAAAGTTGTTTTTATGACACAAGGAAATTTATTTTGAAAACTTAAATAATTATGACGGTTGAATAAGTTATATCCAGTTTTAGGAATATTGTGATTTTACTTAGCCATATCTCTACAGAGGTACAATGCCATGAAGGGTGCAGTAAAAAAAGATACAGTATGGCGTTTGCTATCTAAACTGACTAACTTTTGAAACAAGTATACCTTGAAAGGAGTCGTTGGAAACAACTAAATGACACAACATTAATAAGTATAATAATTCCTATGAACCGCTGAGGCATCAAACTTTATCAAGAATGCCGTCAAATTAATGGTCTATCAGATGGGGGGAAAAAACACATGTCCTATATGACCTAAGTGATAAGTATGCTGCTATTCTTCATTATAAAACAAAATGAAAAGGAAATGAAGTCTTTGGAAATTGTATACGAACTTTTGTAATGAGTGTGGCTGATAAACTATTTGATAATGATTATTTAAATTGCACAACTGCAGAGAAGATTAACTCTAAACACTAGTTGATTGCACATAATCTCAACAACACGGTTAGCACACCATCGGTGTTTGATGTGACAAATTGCATATAATTATTATAGCACAATGTATGAGCCAAATACAACATTCCGTCTCTCTGGATCCATGTTCAGATGATATAAGCATGCCAATCAGAATTCAGGCACTGCTGTGTCGCACTGGAAAGAAACGCTCAAAGGCATTTTTGCGCTAAACGCCATCGTTGAAAGGACTTGATGCAAAGAAATTTACATACAGTTAAAAAAAAACTCTTAATATTCTCAAATTATGTTCAGTAGATTTATGGTCCGACATTAGCAAACTCTTTATTTCCATTAAGGGGATTTCCAAATAGTCTCTAAAAATGACAGATTAACCCCAGTCTTCAGACATACAATCTGATCCCATTGATAAGTCAGCTACCGACCAGTCAGGGTCAGTGTTTGGCCGAGTTGTCTAAGATCACTGACATCTCACCTCTGTCTTCGTGGGCTCGAGTCTCGGACTCCGCCAACATGGGTTTTTGAGAAAGCTTGCCAGTAGCTTCCCGAGGATCAGTGGTTTTTTCGGAATTTTCCCGGGTTCTCCCTGCTCCAAATATACTGGTCGTGTACCAACAACCAGCTAAAATACCACTTTGTATTTGACAATTCACTACCAAATGTTTGACAGGCTTCAGTGTGATCATCTTGATAATAAATAATTCCTATGTCACAACACTAAAAGTGGTAAAGGACTGCAGGGGCACCACGAACTATGGCTCCGTTGTGGGTCAAATACTTCGGTCCTGCCCAAGGCTTTCAACAGTCTCGTCACTGAAAATATAACAGCATATACCACTGATCAGAATTCAATTGAACTAATTGAAAACTACTTGCCTAACAGTGTTAGATTATGATCCTCACCTAGCGAATGGAATTAAAAAAATGAGTCCAAGGAGTACCGCTATGCTTAATTGAGACCTCTTTTCTAATATCTTTGACAACATTGTATGCTTGTTTTGATGGCCACACCATCTCTTACACCAATAAATATCCAAATAATCTAAAACTATTTTACAAACTAAGAGCAAGGTATCAATTCACTGATTTGCAGACAGTGGTATCTAAGCCAATTCCCAGAAACTGAAGGAGACTGTATGTTGCTCATTGGAGTAAACTGTATGAAGTTCATTGGAGTAAACTATATGAAGCTCATTGGAATAGACTGAATGGGGCTCATTGAAGAAGACCGTATGAAGCTCATTGAAGTAGGCTGTATGAAACTCATTTGGAATAGACTGCATGAACCCCATTGGAGTAAATTGTACGAAGCTCTTTGGAGTATACTGCTTTAAGTTCATTTGTATAATTTTTTTTCTGAGTATTGAAAAATATTGGTTTCGAGTGCATGTGGCAAAAGATAGCCGAGCTAGCGAGGGCTTCCAGCGCCACATGAAGGAGGGACCAATATTTTTCAGTACACAGCCAATGACCTTTAAATTATATAATTAATAACAAGCATGTTGCTGTGTTTTATTAAATGAATAATACATACGAAACAATTATTTGTTGTGTCATATTTGACATGATGTTTGATCTATGAAAGACACCTGAGCACCGCACATTAATATACACTAATACTATGAATGCGCTCGTCAGAGGTGAACCAAACTTAGCATGCAAAAGAGAATGGAATGTTATGTAGCCGAAGAAAAACAACGAAATATTGATACCAGAAAGAAATATTTATGTGAGGAAAAATGACTCAGTATATCAATGGAAAATGAAAGTACAATTATGAAAAGATGCGCCGAAATTTTTTTTTATCGAAAATGATCTTTGAGGGCGATTTGGTCGTCTTTAGATATTGCTCTCATAACCAAAGAAGTATAGTTGGGTTAAGACTGGGGTGAGGTAGATTAAAAACAGTAGTGTGCATCAAGATTAAAAAATATTTCTTCTGCTTATTTACACTTAGTTTAGGGTCGTATGCCGTGATTTTACTAGATAGTTTTATGATATGTGAGCTACGTGATTTTATTTGTTGACACTCCGGCTTTTGTAAATATAGAAACTCTTTCTTTTTTCTGACGATATAATTCGCGAATCTTTTCTAAAGACTGGCGTTTTCAGCAGCAACCTTTATCAACGTTCCCAGGGTATTGTGTCCCATCGTCCTTGGGTAATACTTTAAAATAAAGGATGATATTCATTTTGCATTCGCAGCGTTTCACAAGATTCCAAATACAGGACAATGTTACTGATAATGACCTAAAGTGGCACCCCTTACTTGAAACAAAATACGCCCATGAACCTGCTTGATTGATACATGGTAACTCTCTCTCTCTCTCTCTCTCTCTCTCTCTCTCTCTCTCTCTCTCTCTCTCTCTCTCTCTCTCTCTCTCTCTCTCTCTCTCTCTCTCTCTCTCTCTCTCTCCACTTTTTTAATGCAATTTTAAGTCTTTGAATTTTGGTAGTTGCTACCGAAGGTATTTTTTGAATTTCATTTTGGACGAGGGATATATCTAGCTGTCACACTTGCATGTAGTTACAAAAAAAAAACTCATTAAGATATTCCTTAGGTGTGGATGTGTTTTATATTTTTATTGGCTCTCAATTAACATTCCAAAACCAACGCTGAATATTTTTACACCTCGTTGCTTCGCCGCTTTAGTATTGTGCTTTTTCTGATTTTCAATAAAATTGTCCACGTCACCTGGATTTATGTGTAGATCTTTTGCCTCCACCTTTATTTCTTCCTCGAACGATTGAAGAAGCAATACGTTGGAAACGTCGTTCGTTGCCATTTTTATTCGGCGTAGACAAAAATAGTTCTCGGAACGCGGGCATATAATTACCATATAAGGAAGCGGTGAATATTTTTACTTAACTCTTGTCAATATCACTGGGTATTGAACCGTATTAACAATGTTAAATTAATGGGACTTTTTATGAAGTATATAATAAATGTAGATGTTGACTTGGAACAAAAATTTCAGAACTGCGTATACGATTATCAGGCTAATGCTCTTTATTATATACAATTTTAATTATTGTCCCTTTATTTAGCATTTTGTACAAAATGAGCATTATGCCACAATGAAAAAATTACATTATAGGGAACTGAAATCTTGTTTTATGATCTCAGTAGTATATATGATTTGTTATTAACAAATGCACCGTTCCAGTAATCAAAGTGGTTAGAGAGTCCACCGCAAATGTTTGAGGCCACAGGCTCAAATCGCTCAGGATTAAGAGGTTAGCGTTAGAACAGCCTGATATCAGAATAATATGACTGGGTGGGACATGATGCTACATGTCTGCGGTATAATGCCCCAGTGCTAGACATCATTATAAACTGCTACACTGCAGAGGTTGTAGCGATATGACCGAAAAACTGTTAAAGCTACTCTGAAAATTCAAATAGCACACACACACACACACACACACACTTTAAGAAAAGAAAATATTTCTATTTTGCATGTTAATAGATTGAGATATATGGCAGCGGAAGTATATACATTATGCTTCAGAAGTTAACAGCTAAATATTTTAATAGTCTGGCCATATTCGAATAACGCATCTGTAATTAGAGACCCCAAAAAATCCCCCACCCAGCCTGGAACAGCCTGCCCACGAAACTACGAATAATATCTCACTGCAAGGAATTCAACATACTGATTCAACATGGTCAGGGCCTCTGCGTAATTGTTTTATGTGTCGTTTTAAAAACAATCACTGGCAATCATCTTTATGTTTTATCACTTCTGTTGGGTTTCTTTGGATTTAACCCTGTTCCTTACTGTTTATGTTATTTATTTTACTTATTTTTTTACTTTAAATTTACGTTTTAGTACCTTCGTTTCCTAATATAATTATTAATATGTTCTTTATGCAAGTATGTTAGCAAACACAATTTTATATTTCTTTTCTAAATTTTCAAAGTATGCTTTTTACCATGTGTCATGTATGCACATGCATTATATTTCAAATATCTTTTTAAACATGTATAATTTTGCATGCTTTAGATATTGTTGTTTGCTATTAAGCTGTTGTTACTGATGGCATTTTAATGTTTCTGGTCTGTATTATTTTGTTGCCAGTATGTATTATCTGTGTACAAATCCGGTTTAATAAATCGTATATTTTATACCGCGTCCTAAATATAGATCGTCTACAAAGATTCTTTCTTATGTTATCGAGACTACAGACATTAAAAAGACTTTCTTGTGCCTCGAGTCTAAGGGAAGTACAGGGTAGTGAAACAACAAATGCCATTATTCATTATGTGCTTCAAATTGTGCGTTTTGACAACTTTAGTTACATAAAACATTCATAGTTGAATTGATTCAAGAAAGCGGAGATGTATTTTTTATCCAGTGAATGACTGGGTGCTACGACAAAGTACGGAGGTGTAGCATCGTTATTAAAGGAATCCGATTATCAGCTAAAGATCAAAAAGAGAAAAATATCAACACAATATCATGTTCAGCTATTTAAGACAAGGCAGATGATTTGCCTATGCATTCTGCAACAGGATTTCAGTGACTACAACATGATTGCAGGCGGATCTTCTTCATTTTTTATCATTGGACTTTCCCTAAACAATATAATTCCATGACTTTTAACAACTGCCATGTGTTTCTATCCTCCTATATTTATCCAATGATTAGGTTTATTATCAATGACCGAGGGAGAAATGTTTCCAGGGGGAAAAAAAGACTTAAATGAGCGTGCATGTTGAAATGTTGAACGATAAAATCAAAATAAAAAATAGGAATACAAAGAGATATTGCAAAATGCATCGTCTCCTTTTTCTAATTCCCAACTTCCAATTTTAAATTATTACCATTGACAAAAATTGTAAATTCGCGTCGCTCGTAACTTTAGTACTTTTCTTTTAGGGTGGGGCCTTAGCATATAAATAATTGAATATGCATGTCAAAGTCAGTTATCCTCTCTCTCTCTCTCTCTCTCTCTCTCTCTCTCTCTCTCTCTCTCTCTCTCTCTCTCTCTCTCTCTCTCTCTCTCTCTCTCTCTCTCTCTCTCTCTGATTTCTTAAATATATTATACCGTTTGGTTGGGGAAAATATGAAAATAGTATAATTAAATCTAAATCGATATAACAACACTTCTCTAACACAACAGATTCTTAAGTTCTTCAGTATCAAGCTGTACATTTGTACACTACTACTACTACTACTACTACTACTACTACTACTACTACTACTACTACTACTACTACTACTACTAATAATAATAATAATAATAATAATAATAATAATAATAATAATAATAATAATAATAATAATAATAATAATAATAATAAATATACATTCAAAATTGTAACATGCTGTTTGATTGGTCGATCGTGAGATTGTGCTGGAATAATTCCACAATATAACGTTAGTATATACATATCTCGTTCTCCCGCAGTTTCTTACGTCCATTCTGACACATATTATATATATGTCAAAAGGGGCGTAATAGTCTGCGAGAGAACGAGAGATGTATATACTAAAAACAAAAATTGACACCAACCAGTTTCCTCCTTTCTCTTAAAAGAGTATCCAACAGCAGTAACCATACTGGAATATAGTTACAAGGAAGTCATTATATATATATATATATATATATATATATATATATATATATATATATATATATATATATATATATATATATATATATATATATATATATATAAGTTAAGTTCATGTATAACATATATATAATGACTTCCTTGTAACTTTATTCCAGTATGGTTTACTGCTGTTGGTGACTCTTTTAAGAGAAAGGAGGAAACTGGTTGGTGTGAATTTTCGTTTTTAGTATATACATCTCTCGTTCTCTCGCAGACTATTACGCCCCTTTTGACACACATACACACACGTACTACATACATACATACATACATACATACATACATACATACATACATACATACATACATACATACATACATACATACATACATACATACATACATACATACATACATACATACATACATACATACATACATACATACATACATCCATCCATCCATCCATCCATCCATCCATCCATCCATCCATCCATCCATCCATCCATCCATCCATCCATCCATCCACTGGTTGGTGTCAATTTTCGTTTTATTGCTGTGAAAGGATTTTTCTTCTCTTTATTTTACTTTAAAAATAGTGATTTATTTCATTTCAAATTAAATTTAATTTCGATCATTGTTGTTATGTTATTGTCTGTTGTTATGATGCTCTATGTTTATTTACAGCTCGATGTGTAACGCAAGGGTCAACATTACGTCAATGAGCATCCGATCCGGGTTGAAAATCTACCTCATGAAATAGTGGGTATATAGCACATTTATTGTTAGGCCATGCTTTCCATCTGAAGCATGAGGTGTAGCATTTGATACCAAAAGAAATTTGTAACTAAAAAATGATGAAAATATAAACAATCAATGGACTAAAGAAAAAACATGAATTTAAAGCACATTGTCCCATTTTAGTGAAAAACCAACCAAAACGCGATGAGCTACAAGCCGTCATATAGCATGAAAACTGGTCTGTAACGTACTCATACCAATTGGCATATTACCGATAAAACAGTCATCAAATGTTTAAGTCGATCTTTCTTTTCTTTGTTCTAGTTATCTTTTAATATTGCGAGTATAGCCATGGAAGAACAGGTGTGTATTCTGCTAGCTGAAATGTAGAGAAAGAATGAAGTTTGTAGAAAATGGATGTAGTTCTGTTGATAACGATTTCAATCAGAGAGATTCCGAATTCATCTTGATTGGTTATAAAAGAGTTAGAAATCGAATAATAACAATGTAATGTTGTCAAGCATATTTACATTTGTAATGCTTGGTATTACTTTATTTTGGTAATGGAAAAATACCTTACCGATGTAAGTAAGTCTACACGGAATGGATAACACTGAAATTCCTAGGACTAGCTGAACAACAAAAAAATTGCATTATCTGTTATTAATATAACATTACACAAGCTGCAGAAAGTCATTTTACAAGTTAAAAAAGAACAGCAAATAAGGTCATTGCGACTAAATTGCTCAATGCACCGAAATACTTGAATTAATTAGAAACGAATTATACCAAAGTCCTAATTCAAACTGTAATGTTTGTTTAGGAAGTAATAAAACATAGTATTGCGATAATACAATACTACATCCAAACTTTTTTTTAATATCAATAAAACCCGCAGTCCAGCGGCAAGAATCTAATATCCATGTTCATCATTCTAATTCATAATAAGTTCACATATATGAGAAAATGAAAGACCTGACATAGGAATTATTTCAACTGATTTTTCTTGCACTGAAACTAACCTGTCCATTGTCAAACTCAATGAAATCTGCAGCGAGCTTTAAGCCTGACGATTCATAGTCCACCTGGGAACAACTAAACAAGCTTATTACCTGTTTTTAACAAGAAATGTTGATAGATTATTTAGGCTATCACAAATGTGATGTGGGTATATGTACAGGTCCTTGGAAGAAAATCGTCATACGCACATGCGTTGTTATGAGTATCTGAAACATCATCATCATCGTCGTCGTCATCATCATCATCGTCGTCGTCATCATCGTCGTCGTCATCATCATCATCATCATCATCATCATCATCATCATCATCATCATCATCATCATCATCATCATCATCATCATCATCATCAATCTGAAGTTTGAAAGACTTTTTTGAAGCTGTTTATCACCACAAGTTGAAGACGCAGAAGAAAATATTTTTTTAGGCTTGTCTACAGAATATCTAATAGAGCACCGAGCATCTGTGAAAGACATTGTGACAGTAAAAGTTCTAACATGAAGACATAAAATACGCTACATTGAAAATATCAATAGTCATTCCTTCGGCGAAGTATGAAACATTCTATTTTTTAATCCCATCGTTTATTTTCCTGTTTCTGATGATTGTCTGTCGTCCGAAATTCCAGAATTTAGACTGTCTGAGCTGTTCAAAGTCAAATTGCTGTCCATCATATTAGACAAACTGCCCGATAAATCTTCATCTCCGGCTGTCTTGTATTCAAAATTGAATGGTGCAGAAATAAACTCTGGAGCGCTGCTAGAAATATTAATCTGGGGTTTTTCTAACTTTGTTACGTGAACAAAACAACAAGGTTGTGAGATTTCATTCTTTTGAGGAGGTTTGTATTTCTTTTTCTTCACTTTGTCTTTTTTGTTTTTCTTACCACCTCCGATCTTGAGCAAAATGTCATCCGGGTCGGACGTCAGTTTGCATAGGTGACTATAAAACTCTGCTGCGGAGCCAGCATCGTCCAAACTAAGTCCCGCTAGTTTCGTATGATCAGTTGATAAGTGCAATGTATGAAAACTATCGTGTGGTGCTCTGTACCCAGTCAAACTATCGATCACCTCCTTCCACAGCGTGAATCCTGTACCCTTTTCCGCTATTCCGATTTGTAGTTTCCTTTCACGGTGATGATCTCCGCTGTCCAATAATAAATATGGTATTCCGGTCAGCGCGAACGTCCACTGGTCCCTGGAAAACGAGGATTTAACAGAACCAAAATAGAGATTAGCTAGACACCCACATACAATTACCTCGGATTTATGGCTTTTATAGAACATTTCCACCTGGAGTAAATCTTGCTCTGTGACCCCCTCACGAAATTTACTTCCAGTTGGATCCGGAAAGAGGAATACACTGTCCCTCGTAGGACTTGAAATAGAGGAGGAGCTCTTAGAGAGAGACGAAGAAGACAAGTTCCCATAAGAATCATATTTCTCTGATATTATTTTAAGTCCTTCCTTGGCCTCCCCGTTTTGCTTTTCGCTCTCTCGTTGTGAATCCGCAGTTTCGTACACGAGTGCTTGCTCTGCGACCTTGACATTACAAGCTGGGGCCATAACTGCCGACGTCCCTGCCGTCGTTGATGAATGATTTACCCTGTACTTCAACATTTTTAATCCACAATAAAACTGACAATTGTGAGCTTCTTAACACTTCAAAGACTCACCTTAAGTCAAAATCCGTACAATAAATGTCATACTACGATATCATAGAGTCAAGCTTCAATCACTCAATTTGTGATGCGTTTACTTGATAATTAACCTTTCATCAATCTGAGTCAAAAACCTGTTATCCAATGTCATTACTGGGTTTCTAGTATTTCATAAATATATGAAATACATATATAAATTATATATCTGCTTTCTTCTGTACAAAACTTTTACCACTTTTCAAAATCGATTAAGCTGACTTGAATACTTCTAATGTTAGAACTTAAACATCCTTATACAAAACACAAATCACATTCATAATTGTACATGACTCACTTATCTATTACTACACCGGTCTTTACTTCCCGAAAGCTGAAGTTCACTTCAGTCGTCCCATTATCTATCAATGAAATTTCGTTTCCGTTAAGTCTGAAGTAAGAAGCAATTTACTTCTCAAATAAATAAAATCCACACTATGGCAACTTTGTTAATGCGATGATCTTCTTTAACGGAAATCTTCTTGGTTATAAGTAAAACTATTGCCCCTTCATTTTCCCCACGTCACCTTTAACTCCACTCTTTCACCCTCTGTGTGACGGGAATGGTAGAAGTGTTATATCTGTATAATAATGTAAGTGATTCATGAATCAAGCAAATGGAATCCAGGACGACGGAAGTCTCTGCTTAGGGGCTGATCATTTTGAAGCTAACTCCCGCTGATATGAAAATTTCGTCTACCAGATTTTGACAGCCCTTTCAAGATGCGTGATGGATGTGCAGTCCTTTGCCTCTATAGGCTGAAATAATAATAATAATAATAATAATAATAATAATAATAATAATAATAATAATAATAATAATAATAATAATAATAATAATAATAATAATAACAATAATAATAATAATAATAAATAATTAAATAAATAATTAAATAACTAATGAATAAATAGGGTGCGATAGTGGCAGTAGTTATACGAAGCAGCAGTAGTGGTAGCAATATTAGTAGTAGTAGCGGTAGTAGTGGTAGTAGTAGTAGTAGTAGTAGTAGTAGTAGTAGTAGTAGTAGTAGTAGTAGTAGTAGTAGTAATACTGACAGGTTCTGCTAGTGGTAATAGTAATAGTAGTAATAGTGTTGGAAGTTGCAGTAGTTGTGAAGATGGCACAAGTAGTAGTAATGGTGGTGGTGCTAGTGATAGTTGCAGTGGTGATAGTGGTGACATTGGTAGGATCAGATATGGCAGTATTATTTGTATAAGCTATGGTGCGGTGGTTTTAGTTGTCGTTTTAATTTTCGTCGTTGCTGTCATCGTCGTCGGAGAGTAGTAGCTGTTGCAGTGCGAGTTAACAGCAATCGTTATAATTATTACTGATGTTAACGACGACGAAGACGACGATGTTTATGATAATGACGCCGACGATGAGTACGATGGCAACGGTGACGACGAACAATATACAACTAATAATTAACAGTTTAAAACGGCATCATACTACACGTAGTAGAATTATGTACTGATGTGTATTATTATACAAATGTGTAGCTACAAATAAATACAGTCTACATTGTATCGAATGAAATAAACAACATAGGTTGAAACTTCCTTCTTAACACAAGGAAATACTGACCTGTTTAATACACAACCACTGTATAACACATGTATGAGACAACAAATGCTACACAAGGTGAAGACTACTAATCCAACAAATCTATCACGAATAATGCGTTGATCAGAAATAAAAGAACACTTTACGTTTCTAAAGTCGGAGAAAATTTGAAGGTCTATGGCCTCGGGTTTATTTTATTCATCCGTATCCGGTTGTACAGTAAATTTCCGTCTCACTCTTGCGTCAGAATTCGGCTACTAAGCGCAACTCCGCTTAAATTTAAATCTAAGAGATGTCTTCACTTCTCCGTGCAGCAATGCAGGCATATGCAAGTAACAGTCGTTGCAGGTGAAAGAACAAAGAAAATATAACGCTTTGTAATCGACTTAATGTTTTCTGTAACTTGAGTGAGAAACGTAAAAGAAGAAGTGGATTAATGATAATATATACATCAGTTAACATAGTGAGAGTGAAATCAGATCCACATAATTATAAAGTTGCAGTGCTCCCTCCTTTCCCCGCTGTTAAATAATTCACTTAAAACTATTAAATTTCATACATGAGGTAGCAAAGAACAGAAGGTATTGTGTTCAAAATGTAATTGCGTTTCAATTCTTAAATAGTGGTGGTAGTCGTGTGGGATTACTAACAAACATATATTATATAATGATCGAAGCTAAAAGCATTCGAAAATTTTCATGACGATGAAAAACAAAATGAAAATCGAAAATCCTGTGGGAGTTTGTTTTTTTTTTTTTCGAGGCCGAAACATTTCGTGAATATTAGGTGTTGGTTTTGCAGTTGCGGGTTTAACGTCATTGATAAGCACATGATAGGTTTATACATGGTGGCCAATACAACTGTTGACGGAAGAACCTGGGGAAAACCCCGTTAAGAACCACTGACACACAGATAAGTGAATATTAAAATATGATGGTTGCAAATAAAAGAATGCTTTCAGCACGAAATTCCAACTGTACACACGTAAGAAAGCTAATAACCGTAAATGTTATGGTAATATTAAAATCCTAATCTGTTGTGTTTTTAACATTTCAATCTAAAGTCCGTTTTAACTCTGTACAGTAATGATACCCTTCACGTTTTCTGAGAAAACAACATATATCATCAAATAAAAAAATGATAATAACAAACTTTGACATGACAAGAGCTTAGTTATGGTGAGCTGGTAAAGGAACGTCAATCTCAGAAGTACCGGTATACCATAGAGCAGACGAGAGAAAATGTGGTCATTAATGTGTAAGTTGGCCTTTTTGCAAGTCATTATGGGTAATTTTCTGCAGAGCGTTGTGAGTAAAATTAGTACAGTGTTATACTTTTACTAATTCACTTCCTGTACCAATAAATAATGTTTGCAAATGGTAATCGATGACCAGTCATTCCCATAATGTGGACGTATGGACCGCACAGTTACTACTTACCTCATCCGATTTCGTCGAGAGTTGTCACTGATTAAACAGAAATTTGCCTTTATGGGGTGTGTACTATAAATGTGTCAAGTCAGCAAATTAATGAGTCTATTCAAATTTTAAAAAAAACTACTACCGAAACCGAAATATTGACAAAAGTAATATAAGAATATTTTCCTGGTTGAAAAAATATTTACCACAGGAAGTATGATACCTTTCACAATGATAATAAAGCATTAATTGTTATTGGTTCATGATCTTTTCAAATTTTGGTTTTGCTTCTGATATTATCAAGAAAAACGGATTCCCGTACAAAAATATCAACGAATGTCATATCCCACGGACTAAGAGTGAACATTTCTAATTATGCAAAGTTAAAACGACCAGAACATTTCCAATTATGCAAATTTAAAACGACCAGTCTCTCTCTCTCTCTCTCTCTCTCTCTCTCTCTCTCTCTCTCTCTCTCTCTCTCTCTCTCTCTCTCTCTCTCTCTCTCTCTCTCTCTCTCTCTCTCTCTCTCTCTCTCTCTCTCTCTCTCTCTCTCTCTCTCTCTCTCTCTCTCTCTCTCTCTCTCTCTCTCTCTCTCTCTCTCTCTCTCTCTCTCTCTCTCTCTCTCTCTCTCTCTCTCTCTCTCTCTCTCTCTCTCTCTCTCTCTCTCTCTCTCTCTCTCTCTCTCTCTCTCTCTCAACATTCAGTTTCATCATTTTCATTCTTGTCACTGGATCTACCATGAGGTACACCGTAACCATTAAAAGGTTAAAATCTACTCTGGTCTTTCATAAAGCACCAAAACGAGGTCACCGTACTGGCAATGATAAAACTGCGTAACCAGGAGCAATTGAGAGAGTTCGTTATTGATCTTTTTTCTGTTTTGGTCATAAATACAATAATGTTGTTGCTGCTGATAGTGGCACGGAATGTATACGATATTTAACATTTGGCCTTAACTTTCCATAATAAGGAATTGCTTAACGCATAGTGGTAAACTGATCACCATTGTAAAACCCATTAGTTTAATTTGCATTTTAACAAAGATGTTCGATTTGAGGAAATCATATCAAGACCTTGGTCAATTTATATACTTACCGTGGGAGCACATGATTCAACAAATAATCTTGTAGGTTTTCGAAGACAGATAATATATATTGTTTTGTTGCTGTGATATTATTATGACAAGCGGTCCAGCAACTCATATTCAATATATCTGGCATTATATATAAAATATCGTCAGTGACTGTATCGTTTACTTGTCACTGCGTATACATATTATTGCAGACGCGTTAGAATCGTTACCGGTTTGTTACAACTGACCAGTTTTTTTTATAACTGCCCGAAAGTCTTCAGTGCGCACTCTTAAACTAAAGTATTTTTTGTCAATCGCTAATAAGTTATAACATCATGTGTATGAACACCCCCTTCCCTTGATTATATATTTATTTATCAATTTATTTATTAGCAACGTGAAAAAGGAAAAAGAGAAACTGGGTGACATGAATATAACAAACTTAGTGGATGCAGTTAATATATATATATATATATATATATATATATATATATATATATATATATATATATATATATATATATATATATATATATATATATACAGAGAGAGAGAGAGAGAGAGAGAGAGAGAGAGAGAACTATATTCTGATGGTCATCTTGTCTCCTTTTGCAGCCATAAGAACAGATTACAAATATAATTCTCAGTGGATACAGTTTATATTCAAAATTTCTTCCACGACTTGACGGAATAGACCGAGAAATTTGCGATTGAATACAAATATATCAGCAGTATACAGGTTTCGGCAAGTGATGAATTTGACCGATAGCGCAAAGTAATTCTCATTGGACGAAACTATCTAATAATTAAACAAGATAGAAACTTTTACGTAGAAGATTTTGCAAGGAAACAATATAAACGCCATTTCAATAAATTCGGTCTAGACAGGTATAAAGCCCTGATTGAGTCTCAGAAGTGTCATTGATGCTGATTGATTTTGTATCTAATCTGATCATTCCATGATTGGTTAGTCAGCTTATTTCAGTGGAAAGACTTATATTGTTTTCCTCTAATTTGCATGGAAATATGGCAATGCACTGTTTTAGTATTCTCACCGCAAAATGAAATATGTAGACAGAAATAGTATGAAAAAAGTATGTGCCAGCCTAAGTTTGGAAATGTCTGCATCATTCAGATAAGAGATATGGAGAGTCTTCGTGTATCAAGAGCAAGTTAAAAACCAGAATGACGTTACTATTGCTGATTTATCAAAGACAAATTTACACTTTAATAACTTGTCTTTCTTTTTCAATGAGTATATTTTATTGAGTTAACTCTCGTCCACAGACACAAGAAAAAGAAATGGAATCCTTTAAAATGGGGTAAATTTGCAGAAGGGTTTTATTTGCAAGTTATCCTAAACATTTCAAGATAATTTTGTACACTACATGTGCTGTTAAAATAACTCTTTGTTCTATTTTCTTGTGTGTATTACTGACGGGTGTAATTTGGATTATATTATATAGGCACTGTATGGGCTGACATCGCCTTTACATTAAAACCTGCAAAAATCTGCAGGCAAATATCGGTCTACTACGTCGGATGAAGGGTTCTTTTGACGATATTTACAAACTATTTCCGGATAAAATCCTTAATTTGGCGACTTGTAAATCCACGTGAAATAGCACAACCCCTCTGTCCTGTGGCCATTTGAATTTCGCGCAAGATATGGATGTTACCACATACCGGTCAGTGTCTAAATTGTACGCATGTGTGTTCCGGAAAGATTTGCATGCAGCAAAATTGTCCATTTTAATAAATAGGTAGCAGCATTTCCCAATATCGCCTACCATTACCAATATAGAATTGAGGATTTTATTTATCGGACTATAGCGTATGCAGCTTTGCCTTACTTCACGCATGCATCTATCTTTTTAAATTCATGGTTCTTTTGAGGTAGTTTTGAAAATCAAACTAGTCGATAATTCTTTTAAAAACTAGTCGATCACATTTTAGAGTTTTTAAAAAAAAATCTAAAAATATTTTTATTAATTTATTTTACTTTTGCCATTTACTATTGTCAATACTGGCAAAATTTATTTTCCTTATTGTAACAATGCTGAAGATAGTGTTAAGTCCATATCTCGGAAAACACGGTAGCAACCATTTTGATCAACTGTCTGCTTTAGGCAGCGCATTGTTTCTCTGATATATATATATATATATATATATATATATATATATATATATATATATATATATATATATATATATATATATATATATATATATATATATATATATATATATATATATATATATATATGAAGAAATTTCAGTTACTGCACACGAAAGTATCACAACGTAATGGCAACATTCTCTCCATTGTGCTAGTTGCAACCGCGCACAGGTTCACCTTACTCTTAATCTCCCTTTCAGAAATACGGTATACCTGTAGAGCGGAACCAATTAGTTGTTGGTACAAAAGCATTCGAATGTGTAATCGGGAAATCTTCGGCATTTTTTGTCATAACTGCTCCCCAGGCAAAACTGTTGATCGCACCACTGCTACCCTACGTTGATATCTGCGCGAATTTTTCAGACACGAAATTACTCATTATTATTTCATTTCCTGAGGAACTCGCAAACAACTAATGTGAACTACAGACGCTGTATGGCTAGAACGGGCATATCTTTAGAGCTATTTCTTTAATTTATTCTTTCATTTCCGAAAATTACTTTATTGACTGAACAAGATGCTGATGTATATCGACGGTCTGTTCAATGCATTCGCGGTCTTGAATTAGGGTGTGGATGGGGGTCACTTTGAGAACGAATACGTTAAGGAGTCAAAAGATGTCCTCGTTGTAGAAGCAGAAAGCCAAATTTGACGCATGCCTAACAACATAAAATAGGTGCACACACGTCACGAGAGGGGGGCTGGATTTTTTAATTATATAGTGTCAGGATAATGTGATTGGGTGGGACATCATGTTACATGTCTGCGGCATGGTGCTCCAGTGCTAGACATCACTATACATTTTCACACTGCATAAATCGTAGCGATGTGACTCAAAAAGTTTTATAGCTACGTTAAAAATCCAAATCACACACATGAGCGAGCACGCACACGCTCCTATCTCAGTCTTCCGTTCGTTATCCGAATAAAACTGTCGCAGATTGAGCATTACTTTTGTCTCTTTCAGAGTGTATTTAATCTGTCAGTGTACTGCAGCAAATGCCCGTCTGGAATTAATTTTAAAATCCCTCCTGCTGACGTGAACGCGTTTGTTTGTACAGTTGAAAACATGTTTACATCGCGTATCAGTCTGTTATCTGCCAAGAACATTTGTGGATTGCAGCTGAACTAGCTTCTTTATCTTGTACTCGTAAGAAAAAGTAAAATTTCCTCTGCGATAATATTTAGATTATTTTTCTTCAATAAGTCGAAGCAATCCTCAAAATGGGAATGTTTACGATGAAGATAGCTGCACAATAACAAACAGTACCTTACATAATATGTTTTCAAATCGGTATACATGCAGTGTTCTCAGTGTTATGTGTGCGAATAACCATTCGCTACACTCAACCACCCCCGCTATGATATACATGAGTGAAAACGATTCCGGAGAATTCTCAACACAATATTATACAATTCTGATACAATAGCTATTTTGTCAGTCACAATGAAATTATCATAACATATTGTCCTTAAAACAACGCCTTATAAAAATGCTCATTTTATCGTATTAAGCAATGAACTACGTGGTATGCATGTACGTTTCTTGATAGAAATATGACTGACAAGAATCTTTGATGGAGGAATCCAGCGTAACTTTACAATCTGTTCATGTTTCGTAACTGCGTCAAAGCATGGCTGTGAAAACTCTTTTAGTTTCAGAACTATGTCAAAAAACGCTGCCAGCTTTATGATAAACCCTTGCTTTAATAAATGCATTATCAATCGAACAGCCTCATTCTATCAACCCACTCAATTTTGACAATCGGCTTTGAACAGAAAAACTACGAGTTAGGCGAGAAACAATTATAAAGAAAGATACCAAGCCCCATCCTCTAATAAGCGAATAAAGTTGTTCAAAAGAAAACTGATAAAAACTTGTTTCCCATGAAAAACTCGACAATAAATCAGCACATTTTCGTGTGCGATTTACTTTTGGGAATATCAACTAGCACAAAAATTGCGGCTTTTAGCCTTAAGTTACCATGGCTAGTTTTCTATAACTGTCGTAAAAAGAAAAAGTTTTCATGATTTTTCTGGCGATTTACCTGCGCGATTTTCATTTTGTCAACAAATAAAAGAAGGTACTATCCATGCAAAATTTTAACGACATTGTGAATCGCATAGCCAGTCCTCATTAGTACAGCAGACTGCCTGTCCGGATTTTTATATTTTAGTAATTTATATCTTAAAACTTTTTAAATCACTTTCCAATATGCATGGTCTCTAATGGTTATAAAAGGCTGCACATATACGTATTACAGTCCTTTCAACGATCGTATGTGTAAGCGTTCATGAAAAAATGGCCGTTTTCGAAATCATAAAAAGCTGGTGGGAGCAGAACGCGTTCTGTTTTATCAGTAATGCCAACCGATCGTCTTTTCCCCATGCAAACACATGACCTAATTTAGAAGCCACGCGATATTTTTCGACACAAAATGACATGCATCTGCATCGCATTCATCGTACGAATTTCTTACTCGGAAGTTGACTCTTGGTTTTACAAATTGAGAGAGAAATACAGTAGCAAGAACTAATTTTGTTTGAACGATAACATATGCTGTCTCGGAGAGAATAAAATCCCAACCATACACTTCTAATTGAGATAGCTCTCTCAGTTTTGAAGCAATAAGATGCTAGGGACAGATGAGCTTACTCGGTTTAATTCAAAAGCATAAATGCGTTTCCCATTTATAAATAAAGAAATCGGGTTAACCTATTTTATCAACTGTGTTTAATGCCTGTCATATGACTGAATTAAAACAAAAATTGGGGTTAGCCAATTTAAAAAAAAAAATTATCAACGTAAAAATACCCCAAAAGTGTATTTCGAATATTTGGGATTCCACCACGAGTTCAGAACTCACGACTTCTTATTTTTCAGCCGTGGTACAGAGAAAGACAAATATGGATGTTTCTCAGTATTTTAAATCATGTAACATCGATATAAATGTTAAACACATAGCAAATTAAAATACATGAAGTGAAACAAAATTAAACAGACGATGCATTGTTCAAAAGACTATTTCATTTGTTTAATTCTAATAATGGTTGATTTGGTTCAGTGTATTGTGTCAATCAACATAATTTGATTATTTAGTGCATAGACAGTTGGATGTAAGTCCCTTGTCCAAGGAAACAATGGCTGAAAGTCGGATTCAAGCCTGACCCCTTTCGGTCACGAATCCATCACTGTAACCGCTGAATAACCCGCGCTACTTATGTAAAGAAGAATTCTTACATATATCGTATATTCATATATTAAAACTGAAGTATTTATGTTCTATTATTCACAGAATGTTTATTTAATCATATAAGATAGTATTTTTGAAGCGAATATACAAAATCTTTAACTTATTTAACCCGGGAAAGGTTGTAGGGAGAAGAGTGGTATACGACCTTTTGGCCTTAAATCAGTAAATCTTTACCAATTTTTTTATCTCCCAAAAATTATTCATAAAAAGAGAATATGGGTGTAAAAAGATAGCCATATAATTCTACCGAAAAGATTGGTATATCATTCTACTGCGATGACAACACAAGATGAATGTTAAATTATAGTCTTTTGTTTCCATTTCTCTTCCTAGAAGAGATCTCTCTAGCTTAGAAATCCAGTGGCCCACTTTTCTATAATATAAAGCAATGCATAATTAGAGAAAAAAAATATGCAACTTGAATCGTTAACTTGTCCCCAATACAGCATCTCTTATTGTTCCTGGTGAAAAAGAAATTCTATACATTAACGGAGTCATATGGGAAGGGGTGGGGTGTTGACTATTAAAAATGAATTCAATTTGTCTTTAAAAAAAAATATTTTTAACATATGAACTTCTGAGACAGTGACAGGTGTAAGGTGAAACTATTTACATTTGCAACATGCACAATGGGGAAACTTTGGCATTAAATTTGTGGAAACTGTATATGATATAAATATACACACCTAGCAAATATGGCTGATCAAACGCGCTCGAAAAACCAACCTGAAATATTCTGAAGTACACTATCATTAGCAGCAGAAAAAAGAAAAAAAAAAAAGAATCTTGCCAGACTAGATAATACCAGCTACTAAAAGTGCAATGAATTAAAGTTGCCAAATATATATAAAGTAAAAGAAAGTAAAGGCACTTTATGGAAATTTGCCTCTGAAGTCTATTAAGTGAAAATCACCAAGTGAAGCTAGCAGCTTTTTTATATGTGCACATGTGAATTAAGGCCAAACTGTATAATCTTCGAACTAATTTACACCCATCAATCTTATGCCAAAATAAATAGAATTAAAAGTAATTTTAACAAGACCGAAGATATAATAAGTCTTTTATGAAGAGGCAGTATAACCAGTGAGGGAAACGAAACTGTAGAGTGCCACCTTAACTGTACATATTATACTCTTCTTGCAAACATATGTCGGTCCATGCCAGAGAGATCACTGCATAAGATAAAGGAATTATTTTTATTGATTAATTTGCCTATACAGAGCGTCTTAATCAAAAAACAATTCCAAACAAAAACTATATATATATATATATATATATATATATATATATATATATATATATATATATATATGTGTGTGTGTATATATATATATATATATATATATATATATATATATATATATATATATATATATTACAATATTGAAACCAAAATAAAAAGATGCTAATATACCATAAACTATATATATACTATTGCAATATTGAAACCAAAATAAAAAGGTGCTAATATACCATAAACTAGAATATTGTTCAATTATTTACAATTTCACGGTTTGCTAAATCTGATATTTCAATTTAAGTCGCAAATAATGTGCACATAAACATCCAAGAAAATTCTCTCTCTCTCTCTCTCTCTCTCTCTCTCTCTCTCTCTCTCTCTCTCTCTCTCTCTCTCTCTCTCTCTCTCTCTCTCTCTCTCTCTCTCTCTCTCTCTCTCTCTCTCTCTCTCTCTCTCTCTCTCTCAGAGAATTACTAGGCTTGTTCATTAATACGTATATGTTTTATGTTGAGATCATGTACATTCGGAGTCAGCAACATCTCTGTTGCCCTCACTACAATGACTAAAATAAAAAATGCATCAATTTTCAGAACAACCTGTAAATATGTACGTCTTATGAATATTACAAACATCTGTGTAGTGTGACGGTGGTTCTAAATATATCTTCCTTTAAAAAGTTTAAAGAAACACTACTGCATAATCTGAAAATACACTGTATATGAAATTCCAAGAAACTCAAAAGGAGTGTGATACTCGTAAAAACAAATTTTGGCAAAATAAAGTAATTGTCCAACATTTGGACTTGCACAGATAATCTTAACTCAAAGTTCCAGTTTTTATAAAAAGTCAACCTCAGTTTTGAACTCTATAAATAACGCACAGGAATGATGTATACATGTTCGAACTTAGACCTAATATGCAATGATAGTAATGGAGTACAATGCAAATAAAAGTAAAGAGGAAACTTCAAAATCTACAATAACAAGCCTCCATGTTATACACTATCAAAAGTTTTGGAGTTTGTTTTGTTTCTGGGGGTGGGGGTGGTTGTTTTTCGAATGGTTGTTTTAGTTGTTTTCTTTTTTAATAGTGGAGATTTAAACAATCTCAATTGTCTCTGAAATTTAAACATCGCTTCTTCACAATAATCATTAATTTGTAAGTTATATGAAGAAAAAAATTCACTAGACTGGAATATCGCTATTTGACTATTCTGTCAAGCAGACCCCAGGATTCATGCTGCAGTCTGAGTTTGACTTTTTATGTCAAATATTAATTTGTAATTAATTTGTAGATTAATTTGTAGATTCTATCTTCTTCACGTCCTTCCATAAATTAAATATAAAAAATAACGTATTACGAAGTTGTATGACAGAGTAGTGATTTGTTGTCTCATTTCTGTATTCGGATTTTAGTGAGGAATGTTTTTGGCGAATAACAACCAGATGATTTTGAAGTAGCCACATCTGTCTCCGTATCGGCATGCTCAGACTGAATCGATAAAGAGATTTTGAAACCATCAGTCTGAGGTAAAAAAAAAAAAAGAAACGAACAACGGCATCAGTTGTGCAGCGTTATTCCGTAATGAAATGCATTTTTATTTTCTTAACCTTGAAAAAGTATATTGACATTTTTTTCATTGTCATTGTCAATTTTAATTTTCGTTTGTCTTTGTATATTTCCTCTCAGGCCTGGACTAGACATTCCATTACTGGCGATAAAAGCCGAAAACGGGCCTGGTGACACAAATTACTTACGTTTCTCTGAAATTTCCATATGTTCTTTTAGTTACATTGGTCGTAGATTGCGTCCACCCCTCGGAATTTTGAACATTAAGAATGATTTAGGTCGGCTTCGCACAGAACACCTAGGGCATTACTGCTGTGGCCGAGATCCGCCTCTTAAAACTTGATTGCAAGGATATGCCTAAATTTCAAACAAACGAGGCTACCTAAACAATCTTTGCGACGTTACACGTCCGAAGCATTTATCACGGAGATCTGACCCGTGTACCAAAAATCTATAAGCAACCTAAGTGCTTTTAATGAAACTTTATACATGTCTTTGTTGTTTAACTTACACAAAGTTATATCAAATTAACTTCAATCGTCATAATAGATTAATATTTAAAAAAACAAATACTTTCTGAGATCCCCTGGTGCGGCGAGGATCTCAGGGAGCCACGCTCGAATCGGATTGAACAAGACTACTTCGATATTGCAAGTAGATCTGACAATCACATTCGAAAGGCTATTTTGTAAGCATAAAAGCAGAAGTGTTCCCAATGATCCTTATGCTGGCATTCGGAACATCCTCGTCTCTCTGCAATTCGAGTCAAATGACTTCGATTTGCTGAGAGAGAATGGAGGTAATCATAGTTATATTTACCTAATTGGCAAGTTTTTGCCAATCTGATAAAATTAGATCTCCACTGTTCTACATAAAGATCTCACAGCGATCGCTTCGGAATCATCTTCTGGTGACGTTTACATAAGCGAACGAAATACAACTTTCAGAAATCAGAAAGTAAATCAACCCGTTAGGCACACATTTACTGCTCTACAGCCATACTACTCAGTCTCCCAAATGTAAATATGTAATACTTCATTTTATTGGCTGATAAAACGAGACTACGTTACATTTTTAATGTTATTCATGCAAATTTGTAATGAAAAAAATTTCTACAGTTGTTGCAATTAGTGATGACAGGCTGTGACATTTTGAGTTATTATTGCGTAAAAATATCGTGGGTTTGAGTTAAGATCCAAATCACCTATATTTACATCTGTTTGTTTTTTGTTGTTTTTTTTTCTGGCATGTGATAGAAAAGGTAGAGGACGTTCTGATTGTTAGCCTAAGTCACTTCGCCTTTACGAAACGAAATGAAAGCAAGGTTCCAAATGTTTGGAGCAGTAGACAGCGTTATAAGCTATAAGCACGATCTAAGGCAAATTAGGTTAGAAAAAAGAGCGTACCAATGAAAATATTTAAGGTAAACAACTTTTAATTCTTTTTAATTCAAACAGAGTTTTGAAAGAGCAAAATAAAAAGTTCATTACCCTAGCAATATTTTTGGATTTATGTACAGTACATGCCATCACAATCTCTCTGATGCGAATACTTAACTGATGAAATAAGATCAAAGTCCCAACAAGTGCGCAATATTTAACGTTTTTCCAGTGTGATATCTGCAAAATATGTATGCAAATAGTCCGGGCAGGCTGAGACTAGGTCGCCCTAAATAAATGTTCCCTCGATGTAGATAGAGTACTGATCACGGACCAAGATGACTGCAAACTATATACGGTGTGTGTGTCTGTCTGTGTGTGTGTGTTATGTCAATATAAATAAAATACGAAACTCTAACTGCAGAACTCATTAATGGGAAATAACTGCCATATGTACTCGCTTATGTGTCGAGTCAAACTGCAAACAACAATGATCCTAATCTGCGCTTCCTGACTAGGGTAGGTGCTGTTAGTTTTGATTACTCCTAATAAACTGCATAGAACTCATGCCTGCCTGAGTCTGTGTAGTGTGCTGCAGTTGGCATAGACTTATATGCGGGTACGATGGTATATCAACGCACTGTATCAACAATAAAGTTCCTGATACACATCAGAACATGACGCACTTTCCATTCTCACAAAGTACTTCGATTTTACACGTACTACAAGAATGAAAATGAGATGGAATAGAAAATAGCTATGCCCAAAGTCGTCTTTAATCTGTTTAAAGGTATTATATTCGTCAATTCTGCCTAATCTGTCTAGACAGGGAGAAAATCCACCTTCCTGAGTTGCACGAAAAAGTTACAGAAAGAATTTACATCTCTTGTCACCAGTCTACTGATATGTTAAGCGTCTATCTCCTAACGGAAAAAAGACACGTATCATTGCTGATCTGCCTGCCACTCGTCCAGTCAACCAATAAATCCGATAAATGAAACGCAAATAAGCACAAATACATAGCTAATTTGAAATGTCGGCATTATAAAGACCGTACCAGACCGGGGTAACAGCTTTCTCGTTTGATTTTACTTCTTGAAGGTCAGTTAAATTGTCGAAATTATAGGGCTATCAATAATTGAATCCAGCTCAAATATAAAAGTGTTTTGTTCAATTCTGTGAAGAAATTTAAAACAAAACAAAAAAATAAACATGGGCAGATGGGGATGACAGAGGGGATGACACTAATATGACAGTCTTTTAAATTTATGTATTTTGTGCAGGAAGGTGGTCCAAGGGGGTGACAGCATGAAATTACCGCACATGACTATAAAAATTTATTTTTTTTGTGCTGAAAGGGGTCCATGGGGTGACAACATCAGTTACCGCACAGGGTGAAATCAACCCTAGTGACGCCACTGCTCAGATTAACGAAGACAGGGGCGCTGACGATAACTTTTTATCTGCACAAGAAATCTGAAATGTTAGTATTAATTGTATTGAAAATATCCACTTAAGCAACGTACATTACCTCCACAATTTGAATGCTCTCTCAGACAGAATAACCGCTATTGCTCCCAGTATGCATGCAATTGTCTGCCTCTACATCTAGCAGTTGTCTGGAATTAATTTTATTCGTTTTCTTCACGAAAGCATAATATTTCAGAGTTCACAAATTCTTACATCTTTTATTTATATTATATCTGAAGACTGTACATCTGTTGCTTGGAGATGAAATGGCAGTTATTGCAGAAACATATTCAACATATCCATTTTGAACCCAGGAGCACCGTGCTCTTTCACCGAATCAGTCAAGTACCAGATAATCTAAATCCATGCGCCAGAGCACCCCTTTATCTATTGCACAATTTAAATAATGCTTTGGTAAACAGGTGGAGTCCAACAATACGTCTGTTTAGAATACAAGTATTCAGCTGGCATAAATTTAAAATGCTAGTATTCAGCCTGCATATTCCTGCACGTGGTCTGTATATTGTATTACCTAGTGACGTTGGTACCACGGTATGAATTAATGCATCTAAATAATCGTGTGATTAAAATATTTATGAAATACGGACGAGCCATCATACATTATCATACTATTGCGGCTACGTCCCTGTTGAATGTAACTCATCCTAGAATGCAGCAATCATTGTAACGCTCTATAAAATATATTAAATGTGTCGGCGAATGATAGGGTAACTCCGTTTAGTGTCATACGATGTAGGAGTAAGGTTTTGATGCTTGCATTAGCAAGGGCAAGATGTACTTATAAATGGCGTGGATTGAGTTTTTCCGTTTGTTCATATGGCAGAGAAGTAAACTTAAATGCAAAGAAGTACTAATTACACAGGAATCGCTTTTTGTGGCAACTTTGCATAACAAGGTTTAATATTTTAACGATCTATGCAGAATGGAAATAAATATTAAGCGAATACTTGTAAAAGACTGTTTAAAAAAAACGCAGTCATATATTAGTACTCATAATTAGTCTGAAAATAACTCTCCATAAGGAAACCATACATTGTACACCAGTTAAGTTTGTGACCTATAAGAATGAATTTAAATCTTAAAATATGAGATTGTAACCAAAATTATTTGGGGAGGGGGACAAACATGTTGTGATCAGCTGTTAAGTTTTACGGATATAGGTAAACACATGTTTAGAGGTGAAATGGAGGGCTTGCCCCTGTATCCGGGTGGCCATGCTTGTAACTTTTCACCAAAAATAAAGCTATGTTTCGGTTTTTAAAGGTTTCTAAATGAGATGATGATGCTTAAATGTGCTAGTACATTACAATGAGCTCATCTAAGAAGAAGAAAAGGAAATAAAAGGAGCAAATGTTCATTGGCCAAATATCCAAGATTCCATCTTGTCAAAACTCAGACTGGGTGGTTTCAAACCAACAATATATAATCTCCATTAAAAGTCTTAATATTGTCTCAATAATACTCTGTGTGTGTGTGTGTGTGTGTGTGTGTGTGTGTGTGTGTGAATCTCATAACAAAATTAGATATATATATATATATATATATATATATATATATATATATATATATATATATATATATATATATATATATATATATATATATATATATATATTCAAGTAAGTTTAACCTCCAGCAGACTGGACTGTTATTTTGATTTCATGTATTCAACTGATTGTTTGATATTAAAGTACTGCTTTTAAGTAAGATGGCAGAAAATGTTTTGAAAAAATTACCGGGAATTACAAGAATTTGTGCATGCATACAAATTCTTGTTTCTTTACAATACTTCTGTGGAATTTTGAAATTTATTTTTAAATATGGTTGTAGCACGACAGAACACGTTGCAGAACAATTTCAAATAATTATTTGCAACGTTCAAGCTATAGCCCGACCTTAACACTTTTTG
The DNA here is from genome assembly GCA_016746295.1 of Potamilus streckersoni. NCBI lineage: Eukaryota > Metazoa > Mollusca > Bivalvia > Unionida > Unionidae > Potamilus > Potamilus streckersoni. The sequence continues at coordinate 677,321 of JAEAOA010000511.1, forward strand.
TACAAAATATAGAACGTATGTGTGTAGAAAACGGGCTTTTGCCAACTTGTTACGTTAAGTATATTCTGTTAAATATTGAAATACACTGACCATGTAAGCGTGCTACCTATTTTGCCGTAATGATTTTATAATGTAGACATAATTAATTTAAACCAAGTATTTCCAAAAGACGGACAGTACTGTGCCAGTGTAAACATATCGAACTTCCCATTGTCTCCAAATCTATACGAAATTCCTCAGTCATTTAACTATCGTATTTGTTTCACTGGTTACCATCGTTCAGACATAGGGATTCATTACATAATCATTTAGATCTAGATCAGAAAATATAACAGAAGAATTACAAATTTTCCACATTTTAAAAATATGTAAAATATTTCTTTAACATATACAGGAATAATAATGACAGAATCTGTATTCATAGTGTATCTGAAAAATATAACAGAAGAATTACAAATTTTCCACATTTTAAAAATATGTAAAATATTTCTTTAACATATACAGGAATAATAATGACAGAATCTGTATTCATAGTGTATCTGAACACGAAGGATTTTCTGAAAATCAGTTCGCAATTGTTTTCTTATAAAAAGGAAAAGACAAAAGACGTTATCAGTCATATTATTCGATAACGTTATCATGACCAAGTGCTTGTCAATGTCGGCATGTATTTCAAACGTGGTATTTAGTCAAAATTATATACTGTACATATATACCTTGTGATGCATTAATTATTCATTATTTACTGGAAGGTCTTGGTCGAGTTATTTTGTACATTGCAATTGTACATGTTTGAAATTTATAAAAAGTGTAGCAACTAAATAAAATCTGTACGTAAAGAATTGTACATAACTACAAATTCATACATTTATAAAAAGTGTAGCAACTAAACAGATTTGTACGTACATCACTATTTACAAAATGCATGCGTGTCGACCCTAACATCGCACTCACTATCGGTCATAGATGTCGCTCATTACCAGTACATGCTTGGAATTCGTCCCTGTGAGAGTGTGTCTGCTGTACTCCAATGCTTTTTTGAAAAGAAGTTGAAATACTGTAAAAGGTATATGATTTTGTTGTTGTTTTTAGGCTTAACGCCATTTTTCAGCACACGATGGTCTATTCATGGCGGCTAGTATTATTGGTGGAGGAAGAAACCGGGAAATCCGCGGAAAGAACCACCGACCCACGAGAAGCTACTGGCAAGCTTTCTCACATATCCACATTCACCGAATCTTAGACTCGAACACAAGCAGACAGAGGTGAGATGGCAGTGATCCGTAACGGACAGCGCTTTAGACCACTCGGCCACTCGGGGCCCCTAAAGGTATATAAAAGATATGGGGGGTAGAAACATAACCTCCCGAAATATAGGGTCAAAATAGTTTATATAATGCTTATTCTCTCAAAACGTACAAGGTTTATCTTTGCTGGTACATCATAAGCTTTCTTGACTGAGTTCGCATCAAAGGATTTGTGTCTCGCAGACTGGAAGACAATATACTCAACAAATATATGTTCCGCTCTCAAGGGACACTGGTACGGTATGCAATTGGTTTATTTCCCTAGCTGGCATTATGACAGTGGGATTGGCGATTCGTTGGCGATAAGCAGTGGTTCGGTATAGCTTGCGTTGGCTGGATAGATAGATATTGGCCCGTTCGCTCCAAATGATAGAAGACTTAACAAAATTTCTATTCAAAACATTGTAAATGATAAAACCTATGACAATTATTTCCGATAGGTTTGTAAACTAAAACATAAATCTAATAATGTACTTCCTCTCTGCCATCTTAGTATAGTACTAATATTAGTACGTTAGTCCTACCTTGTGGACACGGTACTAACATGAGTCTATGTGTATGTGTGATACTGGAGCAGCCGGGTGCGATTCACACCTGGCTCTTTTTAGCCTAATATAAAAACATTTGAGCATGTTCTTCGATATATTATGAAATAAATTGAGTAGTCCTCTTATTTAATACTGGAATTATCGCAAATCATTGTAGAAATAGCGGTAAAATCTCGTTTACCTTTCTTATCCGATATTTTTGTTTTGATAGTCCGCCATATTAGTTTAAATAATGCCTACTTCCGTTCTCAGCCTCGTTTGTTTGTGTGCCATATAAGGACGTTAATGCCTTTTTTGGAAACGTAAACAGATCGTAGTAAAAGAATATGACACAGTTTGAGTAAAAAATCTTGCACATTAAAGTAAATACGGTTTACCTGTGACTTTGAAATTCCACCAAGAAGCAATTATTTTCTAAAAAAAAACCCGTATTCCGCAATTTATGTAAGTATCCATTCTCCATCTTCTTGCGTTATGTCATTCAACAACTAATACTATAGCGTAGAATATCCATATATAGTCTGGCAAGCCATATATAGAAAAGAGGTCACGGGAAGAGTTTCGCGTTATCGGTCATGTTGGACACGGTGAGGTTAGCATAAATATGCCAATTTATTTTACCGTGTAAGGGCTAAATAAATTCAAAATAAGCCAAACTTCTTTGACAAAATGATTATTCTTATTTAGTAGATTTTTAAACTATTTGTGTTTCTGACTTTAGTGAGGATTTATTTTTTTGCTCCATTACATGATATGAGATCAGTGCGTAGCCTCACCACAACAAAATAAGTTGAGGCTACGACATCGTAGCTAATCTTAATATTGATTGACTGAAAACTATCTCCATGGACACGCAGTATAATGTTCTTGTTTGCAATGATATTCAGACAACAGCACACGTACGGGGAAGGGGCTGGGCGTTTGTTTTTATAAAATGAACAGCCTCTGTTCATTGGTTGGCGAAGTGCAAGTTCAAATCCTATCATAGGATCAATCCAGGTTGGCTACCGTTGCAAGACAGTCCAATTGCCTTTGCACTAAAGAACCCGTATGTGTTTCTCTGCTGTAAAGCACCAAACCAAACCAAAGATTTTATTTAAAAAGAGTGAAAAATCACGTAACAGCTAAATTAATTAACTCTTATTCAAATTAAGGGGGGGGGCCTTTGCAAATATTCGTTTTCCACCCAACTTTAAGGCATAGATTTATATGTATCCACGTGGCAAAAAAAACAAGCACTTATTAAATTAATATTCAAATACCTAACTACCGGTATTAGAATTTCAGCTGAACAACAATTCCCAAAAGGACAGAGCAAGAGGCACGTAGGAACTAGAGGAGACTGCGAAAATATCATGCAAATATTCTTGTAGTATAATAACTTTAAATACTGAGTATCGATGCTTATCGTGAAAATATTGTTGTTGTTGCTTTCTTTCAGTCTATAGACCAACTTATATTCCGTTAATTCCATTCTCATCGCATTTTCCATTCTATTCCGTGAATGATATTAATTATTTCTCTCTAAAGCTGTATCCCTACCTTTTTTAATCTGAATTATGCCTGCTCATGCAGTCTGTCTAATGTACTTGGATGACTTTTTCCCCCGGGGAACAATCCTCCAAAGAGCAAAACTGCTTATATATATATATATACCATCAACCTTTAAAACACAAAGCCGGCAGCACGTGTGGGTTTTAGCTGAAACAGCTTGTTAAGCATTTCCTGTAAGAACGATATTATTAAATTTTTATATCCAGACAGAGCTGTGGTTTCTCACGAAATAAGTGCCAAGCCTTGCGATATCAAGTAAGCTAACATACAGCATTTTCTAGCGATGTAGTTACTATAGCATTTTAGCAAAATGATTTCAGACGATTAAGTGAGATACATTCTACAACCATGACATATTTTTATCAAGAATTTTTAATCTAAAGCGGTTTATTCAAATGTATAAGAAGTTCGTGTTATAAAAGAAGTCACTTTTCTAAATACGTTTTATTCCAATTCCATTTCTTGTGAAATACTTTTGACCCTGTGACACATTTATGACTCCACAATCACAGCATAAACAATGGTGATATAAGGTTATGACACTACTGAACTTGTTCTGCAATTGCATATATGCAGCGTTGATAGCGTAAATAGATCTTTCGAATGATTTAAAAGTTGTTTTTTTTTCACCAGAGTTGAATAATATATCATTTATATACTCTTCACAATACAAATATACCTTTAAGAAAAATGATACGGATTTTACAACAAAAAAAATTAAAAAAGAATTTCTCATAAAAAGCAGTTGCTGCTATCGTCAGCCACCTTCTGCAAAAGATCCAGGGCACTTTTTCATGATAAGACTCCTTCTTGCATAATTAAAACAAGTTTCTAAGCAAATATACATCCTATACTTTTTAGCTGTCCATTCCTGTAACTTTTTTCTCTCTTTGGTCACTACATTTGCACCATTGGGGTTAGTCTTACATATCATACCCATAATGCATGCCGATAGCTGATGTTAGCTGCCGCTCAGTCCACATCAGTTATTTCTGAACTTAGAAATTCCGAATGCAAGGAACTAATTTTATTCATTTGTAACTTCTTTGTAAATCTTGCAATCAATCCAATCGTAAATATACATAATGTAGTCCGAATATACTGCGGATTCTTTATTGTGAAGAAATATCCGTTGAACAAAATATATTATTCTTTCGTAAATTACTGCATCATTATACGTCCAGGGCATAATTTTTTCTCGGGGAATTAGCCGATGCCATTCCGATTGTGAGCACTTTTTACTCCTGTCGATTCCGATATTAGATACGAGATTGAAGGAGGATGATTGCTATTCCGTCAAAGAACTGGAAGAAATATACGGTCGGGAGGAAGGCTGATCAATAAAATAAAATACGACAGGGAATAGCACATGGGTTTTAGTCGTCAAGGATGATGATTCATCATGAATCCCTTGACGTAACTTGACTTCAGACTCGTCTTAATACAGCACACAAAACTATTTGAGTGAGCTCGTGTAATTAGCATGTATCCTTTACATCAGAATTAATCGATGGAGTATGTGGATCAATATTACGACCTTGGAGCTTGACAACACTTTTGTCTGTGATTTAAACATACACAGTATATGGGAAGCACTGAAGTATGCAGATTATTAATTAACGAAGTTTTTTTTGTTTTTTGCCCAACACAATTAGAAAAAAAAAAAATGTCACCTCTATTTCAGTTCCTGTACTATCAAATAAATAGTCGTCTACCATTGTAGAAAGATCAAAGTGGTTTGATCAGCCTGGTATCTAATTTAAACAACTTGAATTTACATTGACTTCGGGAATATTGGGGGGGATGTGTTTCTCATAAGGTTTTGTTCTGTCCTCATGTTCAGTTTTGGCAGAAGAATCTAACTCACCAAGACGCTTCAGAATATTATTTATAATCGCTGGGTCCAACTACACGCAACTAGATGCAACATATAGGTACTTATATGACGTTGCTTAATATACCAGCGGATCAGGGTCCATTTTGCTTGTTTGACTGATTACAGTTTTGAGTTGGACGCGACTAGCAGGTGAACTTTTACAAAGAGTACAAAAGTATAGAGTCTACACCTGACGGACAAAAGAGCAAGAGTCATGCTTAGGTGTCAATGACCGAAATTATTGCATTTCACATATATTTAACACTAGGTTCCCCAGCCGACTTATATTTTTATCGAATGATTCAGTTATCATTTATGGCTGGTATACTTGTATTTCATGCAAAAAAATAATGATCCGCTATTGGATGTATCTATTTACCTACCATATATGTATGTATGTATGTATGTATGTATGTATGTATGTATGTATGTATGTATGTATGTATGTATGTATGTATGTATGTATGTATGTATGTATGTATGTATGTGTGTGTGTGTGTGTGTGTGTATGTATGTATGTATGTATGTATGTATGTATGTATGTATGTATGTATGTATGTATGTATGTATGTATGTATGTATGTATGTATGTATGTGTGTGTGTGTGTGTGTGTGTGTGTGTGTGTGTGTGTGTGTGTGTGATTTAATCAGTATTCGTTGCAATGAAGGCACATATAATAGCGTTCGTGTGGTAATGTTTGAACTACGAGAGTCTAGTGGGGCCCCGGGGTACGAATAGTCGAAGGCGCTGTCTTTACAGATCACTGACATCTCACCTGTCCGCGTATATTAGAGTCTCAGGCTCGGCCATCGTGGGAATGTGAGAAAGCTTTCCAGTAGCTTTCTGTGGGCCGGCGATTCTTCCCGGGGATTTTCCGGGTTCTTCCTCCACATCACAATAGAAAGAGCAACGAAAGCCAGTTTGAGGAGGATGTAAACAATAGTTATATCTGCTGAAAGGATCCCACATTAAATCAATTACACTTAATTTGTGACAAATGGTTTATATATGTTGAAAATGATAAGGGCATTGAACTTTGGAGCAGGCAACAATTTAATATTCTCTCTTATTATGACTAATACTATGGGCACTGGCCCAAGAGTGATTATTGACCGAATTGTTCCTCCTCGTATAATAACGTCCGCACCCTATCCCACACATATATGATAAAACAAGAGCAAAATTTAGAACACAATAGGGCAAATATCTCAATGAATCATAAGTTGTTCATACTTCCGTAAGATGCTAGCAAATCGAATCAGCGAAAACAATATCATTCCTTTCTATACAGTGGATCAAATTAGTAAAGAAAATATCAACTGAGAACCTTCATCTAGTTTCAAGAAAACACCATATTGTTATCTATATGGAACCATATGGACGCTGTTCATCTGTATACCTTTGGGTGGTTTTTACCATATTTTTTAACACAATTAAGATTATATCATGCCTAGGGCATGAAAGCTGTCTTATGTATGTATGTATGTATGTATGTATGTATGTATGTATGTATGTATGTATGTATGTATGTATGTATGTATGTATGTATGTATGTATGTATGTATGTGTGTGTGTGTGTGTGTGTGTGTGCGTGCGTGCGTGCGTGCGTGCGTGCGTGCGTGCGTGCGTGCGTGCATGCATGCATGCATGCATGCATGCATGCATGCATGCATGCATGCATGTATGTATGTATGTATGTATGTATGTATGTATGTATGTATGTATGTATGTATGTATGTGTCTTTCACAAAGACATCCTAGAGCAGGAAGGTATACTAGTCCCTGTTGTTACTAGTGAGTCGCTTTACAAACTAAAGTATGGAGGCTCCCACTTATCTGAACAAAGCATATTTCAGTCAAATCGAGTTTCGTCCGGACCTCAAGAGAGCAAATTCAACGCACTAAAAAAGAGATGGGTAGCAACTGTATCTACAACAAAACTCTGAGGTTTGATTGGACCTCGAGTAGTATTCGTGAGTTCTTGCTTGCAAAGTGGGGATTGGACGAAAAGCAGACAGTTCTTAAATCTCATCTGCCACTTTCATGTCTTGAATAATTAGTTCAAATATTCAAACAATTGTCATTTTACTTTACGTCTCAGATGAAAAAGTCAATTCCTATGCGGAAAAGCTTCACGAAATATCGTCTGTTTTTACTTTTTCTTTTCTTCATGTATGTAGGTTCTTTTGACTAAACATTCAAACCACCACGTACATCTTTAGATATGATAATATTTCGGTGCGGAGAAACAAATAATCCGCATTTTTAAACTATAAGTCATTTGCTTTAGGAGCAAAACAAATGTCCACAAAAAACCATACAGATAAAACAATGTCATTCTGTGACGCTGTTTCTCGACAGAAAGAAAGCGACAATTATAGCACATTGAACGAATTAATATTTTTTAGGAGCGCGTATATAATACATCTGTATAAAGTGTCTGGTTGTTAAGGTTAAATGGCAACATATTTTACCTGGAGTGGTATATCATTATGAAACAATATATTTTAGTGTGTCAGGATAATGTGGCTGGACGGGACATGATGCTAACTGTCTGCAGCATTGATGTCCCAGTGTAAGACATCACTATAAACTGACACAATGCAGGGATATGACTGGAAAAAAAATGTTAACGCTTCGTTAAAAATATAAATCACACACACATACACACACAAACACACACGCACACACACACACCTCTACCTTTGTTTTAATGGTTCTTATATACATATACGGATATTTATTTTTTAATTATTCATTCTTTTCATGTTATTGTATGAGAATAGTTTTTTATTCGCACGTGGTCAAACGGAATATGAAAGATAGTTTTTCTTGTTGATATTACTAATGTGATGACATGTTCTTTGATCAACGAGTCTTCTACGGTTTGCTGCAACAGCGATATGTGCTTTGATCAACGAGTTTTCTACGGGTTGCTGCAACAGCGACATGTGCTTTGATCAATGATTTTTCTAATGTTTGCTGCAACAGCGACATATTTCTGGTCGTTGTTCTCATAACAAGTATGTTCTGAATTATGCGTCATTTGTTTGTTTTAGTTTTTTTTTTACAAAGAGTTAGTTTTACTTTAGTTTCATATTTTTTAGTGTTTGGGACCAAAAAAGGGAAAGTTAATTTTTGACTTTTGGACTTCTGATGTAATGGACATTTAAGCTGCAAGATTTATGTCGGTGCGTGTTTAGCAATGAAAATGGCGAGTACCAAATATAATTTTATCAACGCTGTAGTTTCGTCTCGACTGTCAGCCGATAAAAACATAGTGTGGTCGCAATAACTTATTAGATAAATAATCGATTCATACATGTAGTGTTCGATGTAAAGTCATTCAAGTCTGCAAGGCCGGTTAGTAGTCGGTTACTCCAAGCCGACACCACGCGGTGTAGACGAATTTTAACCTTTCGCTAGACAATGCGTTCTCATCTCATATCACACGCTAAAATATCTAAGAGCTCTTATGAAAACTGATACATAATAATAACTTAAAACGGTTTGTAGGAATAGATTAGTGTATGGTAAATTGCTATTAAATCAAAATATTTAGTAAACTACCTCATGAACAATCAACAATTTTCTTGTTTTCTAAAAATGTCATGGAAGTTTTATGATGAATCGTAATGTTCACTTTTGTCACTGCACCACGTATTTTGGCCAAATGACTTCAAACGAGTAACTAGTTTAATTCTTACTGCATGTAGTACCTGTATTTCTATATAGTAAATAATAATAATAATAATAATAATAATAATAATAATAATAATAATAATAATAATAATAATAATAATAATAATAATAATAATAGGTACAAATATTCAATATGCAGTTACAAGAACAAAAAATTATGCTTCATTGTTTCTAAACCACTCCAAACTGACACCCAACGTCCAAAAGTTTTCAAAGCTGTTTTTAGATAGCGCCCTTATGTTGTACAGTAGACCACATGGATAGCTATCTTCAGAAAAGAGCAGTCATGTATTCACAATATAGCAGTCATGTCTACAAAACATATCAGTCATGTCTACAAAACATAGCAGTCATGTCTACACAACATAATGATCATATCTACTCAAGATAGCATCCATGTATTCACAACATAGCAGTCATGTCTACAAAACATATCAGTCATGTCTACAAAACATAGCAATCATGTCTACACAACATAATGGTCATGTCCACTCGAGATAGCAGTCATGTATTCACAACATAGCAGTCATGTCTACAAAACATAGCAGTCAGGTATACAACACAGCAGTCATGTCTTTGAGTCCTTCAAGAAACAACTTGTTACATGTTGGACGTGGAAGGCAAACATATTGACCTGCACACACATACAGTCTTTTGAATGATCAGAATGATTTCAAAGCATAATCTGGAGTCGAGTGAAATATTATGGCGGGTGTCTAATCATTATGTGGTCGAACGCTGAATAAATGTCAGCATTTTGTGTGATTTCAGTCTAAATTTGAACTATTGAATATCTTGATAACTTTCGGAGCGTAATAAAATGACCATACGTATGTATGTATGTATGTATGTATGTATGTATGTATGTATGTATGTATGTATGTATGTATGTATGTATGTATGTATGTATGTATGTATGTATGTATGTATGTATGTATGTATGTATGTATGTATGTATGTATGTATGTATGTATGTATGTATGTATGTATGTAATATAGTGCAATGCCTTGTTATCAACGCCTTCAATTTCTACTACACAATCGTGAACATATTTTACTAAATATATATTTAAAATGTAAGCTAAACTTCAAGGAAAAACACGATCTCTCCGATGTCCTAAATGGTTATAGCATCTACCTCGAATGCAAGAGTTCGCGGAGGGTTTGAAACCCCGGCTGAGTCATACCACACTAGCAGCTGCCTCGCTTGGCACTCAGCATTAAATAGTTAGTGTTAGGTAGTCCTGTTTTCAGGATAATTCAAATGGGTGTCTGCAGCATGATACCCCACAGGCAAACATCGTTATAAACTCTCACATTGCAAACATCGTAGCGATACGTTAAAAATCTGAATCGCGCACGCGCGCGCGCACGGACACACACACACAGAAAAACACGACCTTGAAGAAAATATGTTTTACTATGTTACATTTTGCTGATATCCTTTAAAACATTTGTTTATGTGTGGTTCGAGTGCGATATGTGTGTATTTTAAGAGGCTGGTTTACGGAAGAGCAGTATGTGTGTGTGTCTGTGTGTACGAGTAAGACAATGAAAAAATAATCAAACCGTATCTCACACTGTCATGTCGTGTCGTGGAATATTTTATTTCAGCAAAACTCTACTTTGGAAAAAAAAGGATTATATTTACTGTGACTATTTTCCATCTGTATTGTTCGGTATTAGTACTGTGTTTTAGTATACTAGCCAACCCAGGTATACTGCTCACCTACATACAACAACCACCTGTGCATGGAAAGTAATGTACAACATTCGTGTCTAATTTATAATACATTTCGATACTTGATCGCATGTATAAGTATACCACTTAAATGACCATCTAAAAATGGTTCTTATAGACACGCACATAAAAAAATAACTGAAATATGTATCAATATGAGCCATATGTGTATAAATAGTTCGTTTTATACGGGTTGTCGCTCAAGTGCATACCACGTCACAAGATTGCTTGCATTAAAAGATCTCCGCTGTATTGTCACTTCGTCGGTTTTCTAGCATTTCCGTTAGTATTTTTGATAATACGGTCTACTACAAGCGCAAGCGCAAGCGCGCGCGCGCGAGAGAGAGAGAGAGAGAGAGAGAGAGAGAGAGAGAGAGAGAGAGAGAGAGAGAGAGAGAGAGAGAGAGAGAGCGTGTGTGTGTGATTTGTGTGATTTGGATTTGTAACGTAGCTTTAACACTTTCTCAGTCATATCGCTGTCATGTCTGCAGTGTGGCACTTTATAGTGATGTCTAGCACCGGATCATCGTGACGCAGACATGTAGCATGATATCCCACCCAGTCACATTAACCTGACACCAACCAGTCCAAACACTAGCCTCTTAAGTGCTCTGCGTCTAGCGAGGCAGCTATTAGTACGATTGGTACGTCATTGGTACGAACCCACGACCACCCATATCCAAAACTCTAGCCACATGGCCACTGGAGAAGTCACACACACACACACACACACACACACAAAAATACATACATACATACATACATACATACATACATACATACATACATACATACATACATACATACATACATACATACATACATACATACATACATACATACATACATACATACATACATACACTTATATATCTATATATATATATATATATATATATATATATATATATATATATATATATATATATATATATATATATATATATATATATATATATATATATGGGTTCTGTGCCACTTCTTTACTGTATGCTGTGTTTAGTGGTAATATCCGTCAGTACAAGTGGCCATTCCTGTCACACACTTCTTGCTGGTTACTTTTACAATTTAGCCCTATGTAAATGCATTAATAATATATCATAAAACTAGAATAAGTAAATTATAGATTCGGAGGGGGGGGTAGTTGTTGATGACGCACAAGCACTGCAGGCTAAAGAAGATTGTGTACTGCTGATTAAATTATTTTCTCCCAATTTTTTAAAAGTTTCCTATACATTAGGCAGATAACACAGACACTTTAAGAATAGGAGTTTGAATTTTGAATCGGTAAGTTTCAGGGTTTCGAAACAGGGCTTACGACAGGGGCTTATAATTTACCTATAAAGATTTGTATGTGTTCTATATACAACAACACACGGGAGGACACTTCCTATTGCTCCTGCAACCTCTTTAAGAATCGACGCTGATATCATAGGTTAATTTTCGCGTAACATACTAACCTTTGGACTCACCATACTAATTCAGCTTCCATAGAAAACCTATGCAAACACCGCAATATTAAAAATTCAATATCATTACCGTTTTGCATGCTCATCATCGAAATTTTGTTTATCGGTACAAACTTCTCCTTGATGACATATTCTGTTAGGAGGAAACCATATGATCAGCGATATTTTTCTTGGATCTACATGTATTTGAAATATGTAGTTTTAATTTCACACCAAAGAGTCAGTTGCTAATTTTAGTAATAGTTATCCAGATTCAAGACGTACTAAAAGGACTGAAATTCTGTCAATAAAACATTGTCTAGATTTTTTTCCAGTTACAACTAGGCAGTGCCGGATTTAGACTAAGCGAGGCCCTAAGCTATGGGAAGTTATAGAGGCTATATTAGGTTTTAAATAAATTTGGGGGGCCCCTTCAGACTGAGTTCAGACTTTGAGGCCCTAAGCTGTAGCTTGTTTAGCTTATGCCTAAATTCGGTACTGCAACGAGGATAAACTCTCAAAAGATCATTTTCACTACTAAACTTTTACATATGTTATCAACCAGTCCAGCCAAACCCATATATGCTCTATTTTATCTTCACACATTTCTAGACTGGTTCCCATTCTTCCATTTCATTAGTACCGTGAGTATTGAACACTGAGTAAAGAAATTCGACTTTTTAAACCTATATCAAAATTGACCCACTCTCTCAACTTAATGAATGCCAGCAAGTTTTCCAACGTTACCGCTGGACATGGTCATGATCCATCTTCGCAAGCCAAGGTTCCGATATATGAACCTTGGCGGATCGAGCAGATATTTCGTTGCTTCGGGGTGTGAGTTAAACTGTCTACTTCGGCAAGACAACGTGTCCATTCAGAATTTAGTTCTTCAAATTTGAACACTGTTCATATATTATCGAGGCAAGTGGAGTACTTAACTTGAATGGACTCATAAACATGCAAATACACCTGTAATGGCTTCTCTGGTAAGCAAACATACTTTTAAAGTCAACTGCCTCCTCCATTTTTGGCCGATATACAATGCACCGCTGTTACATGCTATTGGATAGTTGGCATTACCTACTAAGGGAGGCGTCTCGTGAAATTCAACAGATGTTGCTAGGACAAAGCACTGAAACGTCTGCTCGATCCTCCAAGATGTAGATAGGGTTAACATACCGGAACCATGGTTAGCGGAGATGGGCCATGATTGCACTCACTTAATACGCAAGTGCAACACGTTTAAAGAAATACTGCCCTTTCATGTTCGAATGAAAATGAAGTTATGAGAAGTACCTTTGTTTTGGTCGATCAGTGAGAGGGTAATATTCTACTCATAGCTTTGCACTTTTAAGAAGAAACTTTTCGACCTAAAACAAACAATATTTTGAAATATAATTATTAATCAACCCTAGAGAAAACAAAAAAGAAACAGACCTATCAAAATATACAAACTATAGTCTAGAAATTAAAATTAAGCTCATGTTAGGGTTCGGAGTTTGCAAACGACATGTTCTCAGAAATAGTTAAAGTTCAATCATTGTACTTGTCTCTTAGATTATGCTATAGCAATTTTTTTTTGGAGTGGAGAGTCACATTGTGATAACACCTTTGAATTTGTAAATGTAAAGGGGTGCTTGTGAACATGGCATAAAAGAAGGTATCCATTCATTCAAAGCATGTAGCCCTGAAAATAATGACTATAAATAATGTAACTGCGCCACAAGTATGTAGGAAAATTATAGTTAACTTCAGAGTTAACTACTGGACTTGAAGTGTGAAAGACTAGGATAAAAAGGTCGAGTGAAAGTCATTACGTGAAAATGCAAGTTTTACATCCGGGACCTATTATAGACGGGACGTGTTCCCTGCCAATTAGAATGGTTCACTTAACCTTACGGAGCCTAGAACCTCGTTAATTGTCCGAAAAGAAAAGGAGAGTCGCACGGATATTAATCAAACATGCTTCGAGTAAATATGATACCATCGTGCAAGTAATCAATGGTACAAAGTGCAATGAGACACTTTATTTACCTTACCCGTTAGGTCAAATGTCAATTTTAGATTTCTTACATGCAGTCTAGCATTCAATCGTTGTGCTATTCGTCTGTCTTTCATAGTAGAGTCACGAAAACTCTTCACCTCCTGCTCTCAAATGTATTAATTAATTCGCCAACTGATGGGGAGAAAAAAAATAGTCATTTTAAGTACAATTAAACACCAAAGTTTAAAATCCTTAATCCTAACCCGAGAGTACTTAGAGTTTATTGTATGAAATGATATTTAGTTATACTGCTTGACTTGTGCAAACTCCTAACTCATGTGGCGTATAATGAGTGTATCTTCCACGCGTTGTCATAAGTTCTGTTAGTCAAGTCTACATAGAAACGTTGCTATTTAATAAAAGTTAAACATTTTTAAACAGAATTTCGGAAATCATACCAAGAAAATGGGACCTAAAGGTGTTGCCCAAGCTCACATGGAGGCAGCTGTCCCTGACTGGCCTGTACGGGTATCTAACCGGCCATTTTTGGATTACGATTAAGACGCTCTGTAAGTTGAGATACTTCGGTTCCTCTTTTTTTTTATTCAAAATTATAATAAAAAAGTATAATTTTCTTTTAGAGAAAAATTTCATAAAGGATATAACCAATTGGTGGATTTAAAGAATACAAGAACGCGTCATAAACTAACAGTCACACTTCCGCAAAGGAAGAAAAAAAAATAATGTTCTCTAATCAACAGTTTGCAATTATATACGGTTTTTTTTTTTTTTTTTAAGTGTTGTCAAATGCTGTAAAGCGCTTAGAGCTTCTAAAGATGAAGCACTATATAATGTCCTCGTTATTATTATTATTATTATTATTATTATTATTATTATTATTATTATTATTATTATTATTATTATTATTATTATTATTAACAAAATCTCGGTTTTTAATACTTCACTGAAATAAAAAATCTACCAAAATTTGGTCAAAAAAAAAAACTGAATCAAAATATCATCAGATCCTACCTGTTCCTCTCTCCCGCTTGTCTGAAGAAAAAAATGTTCACTGACTAAAAACTACCAACAACTAATTCTTCTGCAGTTTCCATGACAACGCCAAACACAAATAAACGGCTGAGTAAATAAACTAGATACTATATTGGCTGAGGTTTTTTTTGGCTAAGATGGAGACAAAAAAAATACTTCTGAGATTGCATAACACTTGTTTAAGCAACCACAGTATTGCTTTCTTAAATGTTATTCTTATTTATTACAACAATGTGAACACAAAATAGACCATGTAACTGATTTTTGACATATTTAGGGGACTAATCTGAAGTGCTGAAATTACTGCAACGAATGGAAAATTTGAAGATATTAATTTAGGTCCACCGTATTCCCGACTTTGACATGCATACTTTGGTTCGCAAGGCACGTGCAACGTGCGTCATATGCAACATGGTTCCGTTCACTTGACGATCTTTGAAGATCTTGTCTAGTTTTATCATAAAGGTAAACAGCCGCAAGATTAAAGATGGTTTAATGAAGTGTGTCTTAACACGTCATCTGCAACCGTACATATACCATGTACATTCCTTTACGCCTACGATGTAAATACCAATAAAATGTCAAGTGGGAATGTCAGAACAAAGCGCTTAAAATAAAACAAGCTTTCTTTAGTCACTTAAGATGGATGTAGTTCTTAAAGTTGCATTTATATTAAAACCACAAAGATAAAAATACAAAACATCTTTGTTGTCAAGTCGTCCCTGGAAGATTTCTCTTCTAGATGGTACATATTATAGTATCGTTTTACTTCAATGCTTGTTTTTAAAACTTTGTAGTCTTGACATGCCGTTAAACCTGGTGAATATATGTCTGACAAATTCAAGCAAGAACAACCCGCCAATTAGAGACAAGCGTAAAGTGGATTATGTCAGAAAGATAAATCTACGAAATAGTTAATTAGGCAGCCATTAATCATCAAATAAAATAGCATATGCATAGTCTGAATTTTGAGACGAGTCCAACTGCAAACTGCACAGATCCAGATCTAGGTCTGTGCAGTTTGTTAGGAGTAATCAGTTAAACAAAGAAGATAGACCCTGCTCTTCAGGCGCATGATGCTACGGCATATCAGGGTTGTTTTTGTTTGCAGTTTGCTTCGTCTTATAACCGAGTAACGTACGGCTCTACTCCTCTTTTATACGGGAAAACTGACACAATGAGAAAATACAACAATCGTCTCTTTGTCTCAAATATACCCGAGTATCAATGTCTTACAAAGCGCGTAATTTTAAAACTATTGACTTTATTCTCCTTCTGATAACGACGGACTCGACTCGAAAATTTTAGACATGAAGATTTATTAGTAAAATAATAACAACAAGAACTTCAAAATCACTATCCCGTTGTTTGCTATACTTTTTAAGCACGACACTAGAATCTGTGGTCAACGACAATATAATGTAAAGAATTGACCAGTCTGAAAGGTAATATGGAAAGAATGGTTTTCAAATAACAGGCCAATCGCCTCCATCATAAAACTGGAATGGGGTACAAGTCTTACAAGAAAAGACTCTTACTAGTCAAAATGCTTTATTTGTACATCTTAGGCACAAATTCTTGGTCCCTCCATCATACAGTTTTATTCCAATCCGAATCTTCATCGAAAGTATTCAGAATAATCAAAAGACGGCATTTGTCGATTTCGAGCAAGATACCTGAGTCTGCAGCAACATTTTTTTTCCCAAATCATCCTTAAAGTTTTATGACAGAGAGGCGCATGTTCGAAACTCGCGGCAGCATTCACATTTTATTTAAACAGTAATGTATTTTTACGTTCACTTTCTTTTAAACTCGCTCATCCCAATTTTTTTTAATATATATTCTGTTATTACTTTTTTAAACTCCAGTAGTTAGCAAAATAAAATTCGATCTACACATTTCCATCACATGAATAGTATGAACGGATGAATAGAAACCACGGCGCTTAAGCAACAGATTATGAAAAAGATGGTGTCCAGGTATGGAAATTAACTTTAGTGGGTGGGAAAAAAATTTATGGATAGTGCTGATAAGGTGTGTGTGTGTGTGTGTGTGTGTGTGTGTGTGTGTGTGTGAGAGAGAGAGAGAGAGAGAGAGAGAGAGAGAGAGAGAGAGAGAGAGAGAGAGAGAGAGAGAGAGATGTACATAAAGTAAACATAATATCAATATATGGAAGTGAAGACATGTATATGCTCAATCGATAATTACCTTAAATCAGCTGCTTACTAGACGAAGTTATATCCACCAAATGCTTCTAAATTGTGGATGAACAACTATAATTGGCACGATTATAAGTATATACTATACATATTCCTATATAAATCAGACTCAACATCCGCAAGACATCCGTATGGGAAGCAAATACGCCACACCCTTATAAAGTGTACAAAATTCTTTCTAGTAGATCACATACTGTTCACATTTGTGTACATCCTACATTGTGAATTTTACGTCCCGTAGTTATGAACGAATTTTAATCTATTCAATGCTCCGCTCTCCGCGAAACCAGCTAGACCGTGATCGTATACGGTGTGTTACGTATCTCCATCGAAACGTGAATAACCCAAACTATGACTCACCAGTTAGCTTGAAATGCTGCATTTAAAAAGATTCTCATTCCCGCGGGTCGATAGGAGGGAGTGTACGTAAAGGCATATGCTAATGTACAGACGTGTTGTTGTTGTTTTTTTTTTTAATCTTCTGTTGTTTCGTCGTCTGAACGATCGCAGCCCATGCTAGGGTCAATAATTAATTGTGTTGTTTTCTAAACTAGAATCCTATATTGGTTACAAATTGGTTTTATCTAACCACCCATGTAGTTTGAACATCGAGTATTATTTGAGAGAAATGCAAAAGGTGGTATCGGTAGACGTAAAATGATGCACAGAAAATTTGTATCCAATTATTTCTTCCTTTTTTTCAAATTCATCTTTAATTTCCCAGATCATTTAGAGATGCGGGAATTCATAGACGAAAACAGTAGTTACACGGACTCGTTCACACACATCACACGCAATATGGATTTTCAATCAGCCAGATATATCTAGCATGCTACCGAATAAACATCTCAGGAATTCCCACTATATCGACGATATAGTTAGCAACAGTACATCCACCACGTCACCAGGAATACACACTATTTCGACGACCCAGCACCAGCAAATCCACCACTACGTTTGGAATGTCCCTAGACTGACGATACAGTTGGCATCTGAACATCCACTTAAATCCTTGATTTTAGGATCCCAAATCTTCACAATAGTGTATGTTTTGGATAACTTTAAGAAAAGTAAATCGGATTCTGGTTAATATCGTGCATTATCTGTTTTGCCACAGCTTTCCATATACGTTTGTTCATGCACAGAGAGGTCATGTCAGAAATCTTGAGATGTAGAGAATGATAAATATTTTTTTTTTACAATTTATAATCCAAATGCAAACTCTTCAAGAAAAAGAAACACAATGTGTCTTCAGTATATAAATAGTATTCGAAATATTTTTCATATAAATAAGAACATTATGTATGAAATACGAAATGATCATGTGACGGGCCAGAACAGCATCAAATCATCAGTAATAATAGTTATCCAATTAATTTAAACGTGTAATTATTCACACATTAATCAAATCATGTAATTTTGCGTAATTTTAAGTTGCGCTTTATCGTATTATTGTACCCAGTTATTGCTCTGTGAAACTAATTTTCCAGATTCACATGCAGATTTCGTGAAAAGTTGTAATTTAATAACACTCACCATTCTCGGATCTTTCCAGTAAAGAGAATTTATGTACTTCTTTCAAGAGGCAAAAAAGACAAACAAAAGAACAACTTTGTTATTGAAATTGATTATTATCTTCCAGCACATTACAAACAATAGGGGATCTTTCTCCTTCAGTATATCGTTTGATGGAACGAGATGGATTTCTCTTTCTTTGACCTAATGGAACCTTTGGACAAATTACAAGCTATAATTATATGATATTAAGAATACTGAATCTTTCAAACAAAATGCAATTATCTCTAATTAATAGCAGCCTTTTTGACTCCAAGATCATCAATACAGATGTTTGTTATTTATGTAAATGGCCATTTTATCTTAAGGAAGCTGAATGTACACAACTTTAAACTGTCATTACCGAACTCACAGTGTGGATATGCTCAGCCAGTTCAAATTTCGTCACCATTGCAAAACAGATCTTTTACAATAGATGCTGCTTTATTTGGAAAGTCATATCTGGTTTGGGGCTTCTCACAGAATTTATTTTATGACATGATGGTATCCACCCAGAGATAAGATCGCGAGGTTTTGAAAGGTCGTTCTTGCATTACAGATTTAGTATGCAATGATGAGAGGGGCTTGATAAACCGGCTGAAAGTCAGATGTCAGTACAAGTAATATATATATATATATATATATATATATATATATATATATATATATATATATATATATATATATATATATATATATATATATATATATATATGTATGTATGTATATATATATGTATATATATATATATGTGTGTATATATATATATATATATATATATATATATATATATATATATATATATATATATTGATATATCTATATATATATATATATATATATATATATATGTATGTATATATATCTATATATATTTATATATATATATAAATCTATATATATATATATAAGTATATATATATATATATATATATATATATATATATATATATATATATATCGCTTACTGAGCAAATGCAAATATATCGCAAATTTCAAAACTCAGTGAAAAAGTTTTTAAAACATTTAACAGTGTGACAAGTCTATAAAATCGGTATGCAGTATAAGACCTCAAACACTAACATACATGATACAGAATGAATCTGTAATGTTGGTAGATTTACAATCTGTGTGTTGGTAGGTTTACATAATCTTTTGTGTAGGTATGTCTACAATAGGTTGTGTTGGTTGTTCTAGAATATGTTGTGTTGATATGTCCACAATATGTTGTGTTGGTAGGTCTACGATTTGTTGTATTTGTAAGTCTACAATCTGTTATATTGGTAGGTCTACAATCTTTTGTGTTAATAGGTCTAGATTATGTTGCGTTTGTAGGTCTAGAACGTGTTGTGGTGGTAGGTCTACGATTTGTTGTATTGGTAGGATTACAATCTGTTGTGCTGGAAAATTTAGAATCTGTTGTCTTGGTAGGGTCTAGAGTTTGTTGTGTTAGTAGGTCTACAGTCTACTGTGTTCATAGGTAGGTCTACAATATGTTGTATTGATACGTCTATAGTCTGCTGTGTTTATAGGTCTACAGTAAGTTGTGTAGGTAGGTCTACAGTCTGCTCTGTTGATAGATCTACAATATGTCGTGTTGTTAAGTCTACAATCTGCTGAGTTGGTAGATCTAGAGTCTATTGCATTGGCAGGTCTACAGTCTGTAGTGTTAGTAAGTCTAGAATTAGTAAGTCTAGAATCTGTTGTATTGATGTCTACAGTCTGTTGCATTGGTGGGTCTAAAATCTCTTGTATTGGTAAGTTTACAATCGGTTACGTTGACGGGTCCGCGGTCTGTTATAATGGTAGATCTCTAGTCTGTTGTGTCGGCAAGTCTACAATCTGTTGTACTGGTAGGTCTACAATCTGTTGTGTTGGTAGGTCTGCAGTCTGTTGCGTTAATAGTTCTGCAGTTTGTTATGTCAATTAGGTCTACAGACTTGTATTAGTAGGTTTACAATTTGTTTTACTGGTAGGTCTACAGTTTGTTATTTTGGTAGGTATACAGACTGATGTGTTGGTAGGTCTGCAGTTTGGAGTGTTGGTAGGTCTAGTCTTTTGTATTAATAGTTCTACAGACCATATGCAGATGTGTTACTTTCTTTTCTTTTATCGGTTTAATTTCCAGATCTCACATGCAGTGTTTAGTGTGCTCGTCTCACGACTGGAAGGGTTCTTGTTCGAATCCTACAACCAGACCAGCCAAGATCAAATACCGTGGTGTGTCTTTGCGAAAGGCATTTTCCCCAAATGCAATAGATGTATTGCTAGCCGTAAAACACCTAACCAAACTAGTTTCCTTCGCTATTAAAAAAGGATACGTTGAATTGCTTTGTTGTTAAACACTAAACCAAGCTAATTTCCCTGACTATCTGCGGAGGATACGGGTATACGTAACATCAGTACAGTGGAAGTACAGAACTTTTAACAGCAACGACTAATGCACACACACACAGACACACACACACACACACACACACAAAGCACTGAATTCATTACATAAACGTGCTTGAGATGATATCCTTCGGACTACCCTCTATTAGCAATACAGTTAGCATATATACAACATCCTCTTTCATCTATCATTTTGGAATTCAAACATCCTGAAAGATACATCTGTATTAGACAAAATATAAAAGGTTGTAACTCGTGCCGTGTTTAATAACGCCCAAAATTTGTTATGTTACTACTTTCTGCAGTTTTAGAGCGAATTGTTCATTCTTAGCTCTAAAATGATTCACAAATAATAATCTCTTCTACACCGTCCAGCGTTGGTTTTAGGAACGGGAATTCAACTTAATTGGATCTTATGTTAGTTGAATATATTTTTTTTATAAATTAAATGATGGCTTTTGATCTTAGGAAAGATTTTTGACACCGTACATCACTCTAGTATAAAAAAACATCCAACAACCCATCCCAACCCCCAACAAACAGCATGATGCTAAGGATACCGAATTACTGTACCTGCGAATATCTACCAAAAAAAAAAAATTCGCTTCAGTTAAGTGTGGTCATTCAATTTCAGTACAGGTGATTGTTATTAATGTAAATGATCAACCTTCTCGTAAGAATCTAAGTAAAAAAGTACATGGATGCTCTTGCTTGTTACTTTCGTGATAAATTATGTTACAAAATATGATCAGCTATGCAGTTTGTGACTAATGACTCGGCCAAGGTTTGAACCATCAAACCTCCGCATCTAAGCCACCAGAGCGGTCTATGACTGATTGAACCCCAATCATGTATCCACATTGGTAAGCCCTAGTCATTGCTCGTATATTCAAAAATAAGAATTTTATTCACAATAACCTATATCCTAAACTCAGCAGAATGGGTGGATTATAGTAGTTACCTAATTATTAAGTTTTATAGATGTAGAACAAAAATTGTTTAGAGGTCACCACCCCACCCACCCCCGTTCTTTTCCCCTATGTACGTGCGCACATGCTACCAGTGTATTAATTTTGACAATAACTTAATTTAAAAGAATAATTACTTAAAGCATTTGGCAAATTGAAACGACTTACTAGAATTGTCAAATGTAGTTTTTCTTTAATTCCAACCTATTGTAAGAATTCTTGCATAACACTCGTTTTCCCTTTAAAGTGCAATCTGTTAAATACTTATATCGACAGTCTTCCGAAGATCCTAAATCGCGTCATGCGCATAATTTTAATAGGACAATACACTGCTGATATGCTAATCTACAGTTTTCTCCTTATTGCAGAACAGATTATCTGCAGTAGATACAGCCTAATGTGGAAATTTGCTCATGGCTTCGGATATGACCTTTGAAAAATTCGGTATGTCATGATGCTTTTCAAAGAGCCGTCCGATAAGATCGAGAGGTTTGAAACGTCGCCCCTAGCATTGCAAATTTAGTCCTGGAATGATGCATTGGGAATTATAAAGTGACTATATGTTATTTGGTAGCACAAGGAAAATCTGGTGCTTTCTGAGCTACATAAAGCGTATAAAAAAACAGTATCTCAGTAAAAATGAATCAGTAATAGAAAAAGACAAAAACGTCGGTAACATACTGAAGATTCAGGAGTGTTGGTAGATATATAGACCAGGTAACGATGTTGGATAAGAAATTACTCTCCATTATCTTATCTTTTTTTATATTAATTTTATCTCTAATTTCCCAGACTATTTACAAAAAGTACGGGGCTGAATAAAAGGACAACAGTACAAACAAATTACTTTTAACAGCAACAAACCCTAAAGGTAACGAGCGCACGTGCATCACACGTTTACGTAGGAATCAGTGAATAACATGAAAATACTCCAGATTATGTTTCAGTACTAACCTACTGCTAAAGATACAATCAGCATCAGAACATCCACTTTAATCCTTCATTTTAGATTCCAAACATCCAGACAAATGCACATATACCCAATAAATTTCAGAACGGTAGTAAATCATATTCTAGTAGAAGACGGCCAATATTTCTTCTGTCACTGCCTTTCACAGTTTAAGTTGTTGTTGTAGGGTTGAACGCCATTTTTCAGCACAAGATAGGCTATACATGGCGGCCAGCATTAATGGTGGAGGAAGAACCCTGTAAAACCCAGGGAAGTACCCCCGACCGACGAGAAGCTACTGGCAGACTTTCTCACTTACCCACGTTAGCCGAGTCTGGACTCTAACTCACGCAGAGGTGAGATGTCAGTGATCCGTAACGGTCAGCCCTTTAGACCACTCGGCCACTCGGGGCCTCTATTCACAGTTTAAGAATGAATTATTAATACTTACGTCTACTTTTCTTTCATATGTTATAATATACTCATCCAGTTTCGTTCTTAGAAGGGCTACTCAACTAGATTGGCACATATCTGAGTATCTGGTTTTTGTTTTCTAAACTTTTAAGAATGGTACGATGGTAGCCATCTTTGTAAAGATAACCTTTAACAAGGATCATCATTCGATTATTTTGTAAAAACTAAAACATTCAAGTCTTTGTGGATAATTAATTACATTGGTTTTGTGAGATATCTACCAACAGAAAGCATTTCCCTGTATTTAATGGTAACAAAATATGTTGAAGCATTTCAAATTTTCACCTTTTTTTATATTATATACATTTTATTGAATTTTAAACATCATTGTATCTTATAAATTCCAACATACGCGTAGAAATTATTGTGAAACACACATTCATTTACAAATCAGTTATTGCTTTGTCACTAACGTAAGATTAAATTTTGATCAACCAGCTGAACTTTCTCAGTATTACATAAGAACAGCTTGCTTACAATAAATACTTCTTAATGCGAACTGTTCTTCATGGCCTGGGGTATGCCTGAAACAAATTACGAATGACATAAGTGTATCCAATCAGATAAGAGCGCCATGTTTGAAAGGTCGCATCAAGCATTACAAATTAAGTCTCGCATTGATGGAAGAGGCTTGATTAATCAGCAAAATGCCAGATGGCATCATACGTAACATAGTACGTACCGAGCTACAGCAAACATATCGCAAACATCGACTTAGCAACAACCTTGTGATGTAGTTTTGAAAACGGTCTGACTAGTGAACTAAAAAGAACATGCAGTGCAAAGACCAAAACATCGCTAACATGCGTGAATTGGAAGTGTTGGTACATCTACAAAAGTGACATGCTTATAGGATAAAAATATCTCTCACAATTTTATTTCCCTGTGTGTGTGTGTGTGTGTGTGTGTGTGTGTGTGTGTGTGTGTGTTTCTTTCTTTCTTCAGTTTCATACAAAAATCTGATACTGCAAGTTGCTGACAAATTTTTTGAGACAGTAAGATAAATTTTGCCAGTGTATGATTGTTCGAATGGTAAAAACTAAATCTTTTCTTTGTGCAAAATCTACACAATGATCCTATTTTCCACGTACAACTTGCAACACTTGTTCACGCAAACCTATCTCCAAAAAACTCAGCAATGGCAGTTTCATGAGTCGAGAACTGTGACTACCTAAGTATTACATTTTACAATAACTTCATTTTCAAACAACAGTTATTAAAAGCCGTTGGAAGATTAAATAGAGTTAGCTGTGTTATGATATATTTTATTCTCACCTTCCAATAAATAAAATTAACACACTCATTCTTCCCCGTATTGTTCTAGTATCTGGTGTAGCCTGCTGAATACTTATATCGATAGGTTTAGAAAATAGCAAATCTCTGTATTTACAAACCATTCTATTTTCATTACTGCACTCTGAATGACAATATGCCCTACCACTTCAGTCTACTCAGTATTATTGACTCTGAATGATAATATCCCCAACCACTTAAGTCTAATTAGTATTAACGCACTCGGAATTACAATATGCCATATCATTTTCGTCTACTCAGTATTACAGCACTCTGAATGACAATATGCCCAAACACTTCAGTCTAATTAGTATTACTGCGCTCTTAATGTTAATATGCACTACCACTTCAGTCTATTCAATATTATGGCTCTCTGAATGATAATATGCCCAACCACCTGTCTCTACTCAGTATTACTGCACTCTGAATGACAATATGCCCAAACACTTCAGTCTAATTAGTATTACTGCACTCTGAATGATAATATGCCCTACCACTTCAGTCTACTCAATATTACTCCGCTCTGAATGACAATATGCCATATCATTTCAGACTACTCAGTATTACTGCACTCTGAATGACAATATGCCCTACCACTTCAATCTACTCAATATTACTCCGCTCTGAATGACAATATGCCATATCATTTCAGTCTACTCAGTATTACTGCACTCTGACAATTAGTATTACTGCGCTCTGAATGATAATATGCCCTACCACTTCAGTCTACTCAATATTACTCCGCTCTGAATGATAATATACCATATCATTTCAGTCTACTCATTAATACTGCACTCTGAATGACAATATGCCCTACCACTCCAGTCTAATTAGTATTACTGAACTCTGAATGATAATATGCCCTACCACTTCAGTCTACTCAATATTGCTGCGCTCTAAATGACAATATGCCATATCATTTCAGTCTACTCAGTATTACTGCACTCTGAATAATAATATGGCCTACGACTTCAGTCTAATTAGTATTACTGCACTCTGAATGATAATATGGCCTAACACTTAAGTTTAATAAGTATGAATGCGCTCTGAATGATAACATGCTCTACCACTTCAGTCTACTCAATATTACGGCACTCTGAATGATAATATGCCCAACCACTTGAGTCTACTCAGCATTACTGCACTCTGAATGACCATATGCCCTACCACTTCAGTCTAATTAGTATTACTGCACTCTGAATGATATTATGCCCTACCACTTCAGTACGATCAGTATTACTGCACTCTGAATGATAATATGCCCTACCACTTCAGTCTAATTAGTTTAACTGCACTCTGAATGATAATATGTCCACCACTTCAGTCTACTCAGTATGTCACAATACATCATCTGCAGTAGCTATTGCTTCATGTAGTAAGTCGTTCATAAATTGACTCTAAAACAAAATGTACCAACTCAATTCGCATTAAAGTCACGTCACTGGATCAGTTTTAGATCTCTTGGTGCATATTAGTGGCGATCAAAGGAAGTCGTTTAAATGTATGGAGTCCAATGCTTAAAAAGACCTTGAGATTAACTATATTCTGCGGCCAACATTCAAACTTTCAATATGTAAAATGCGTTCCGTACCTAAGGTCTCTCGGATGAATTGTGTATCATGTTTGAACTGTTGTTACAACTTGTGTTGCCCCGAGTGGCCGAGTGGTCTAAAGCGCTGTCCGTTAAGGATCACTGCCATCTCACCTCTGTCTGCGTGGGTTCGAGTCTAGGATTCGGCGAATGTGGATATGCGAGAAAGCTTGCCAGTAGCTTCTCGTGGGTCGGTGGTTCTTTCCGGTGATTTCCCGGTTTCTTCCTCCACCAATAATACTGGCCGCCATGAATAGCCTATCGTGTGCTGAAAAATGGCGTTAAGCCCAACAACAACAACAACTTGTGTTGCTTTTTTATAATAGTTTTATGTGATATGTTTTTATTTAGTTATGTCTTAGTATACCCGTGTCCATCTCTTTGTTATCTTCCATCAAAACTAAGCATTCCTTGGAACTTGAGACTCAAACGACTTACAGCAAAACCAATATCATAATTAACAGGGGGGGGTTTAAAACATTATAATACTCCTTAATGAATTCGGCGTCGTTAGCTGGGGAATGACCTACCACGGTTTTATTGCCCAGTGTGGACGGATAGATGGACCGTTACAGATAGCTGAGCCAATTATCGAAAGAAAAAAAAACAACGAGCCCCCTTTCAATAAATAAAAATACAAAATCTTAATCAATTAATATATAATCAAAAGAAAATCACTTTCATCCAACAGATTTACTAAATTAAATGTGCTTAATTAATGCATAAGCAAAATTCACTTTCCAAACAATTAATGCATAACTAAATGTCACTTTCCTATCCAAATTATTTACAGTGAATGAATTTAGTCATTGTCCAATTTTACATCATCTTACGAGTGTTGAAGTTTGAGTGCAATTCTCACTCTTAAACAGCATCACCTGACGCCTGTCACCTCGTATTGTCTCCACGTCTAGTATGTGTGCTTTGGTCCTCGACGACCCATGACTATTCCGACCTCGTAGATGTGGTCTTCATGAGTTATTGGGTTCCTTGATCTCTCTCTCTCTCTCTCTCTCTCTCTCTCTCTCTCTCTCTCTCTCTCTCTCTCTCTCTCTCTCTCTCTCTCTCTCTCTCTCTCTCTCTCTCTGAGCATGATGCTGCTTCCTTAAATATATAGTATGCCTCATGCTAGACAAATTCAACTACTCATATATATATATATATATATATATATATATATATATATATATATATATATATATATATATATATATATATATATATATATATATATATATATATTATTCGTATTCCTACAATTGAATCGCAATGCACAAATTCTGACGAATAACTGTCCATAAAGGTTCTATGTTTCGGTAAGGCACCTTTACATTACGAATGAACTTAGCTCTAAGTTCATTTCACTCTGCGGTAAGGTACCGTTACATTACGAATAACCTTAGCTCGAAGTTCATTTCATTCCGAGGCCAGTTGATAATGAATTGCCCCGTGCGTTTTCAAACGAAAACGGCCGTATATACCAGCATACATTACTACACCTCTTATTTACATTTGGTTAGTAAATGCAGTTCAATAAAATGAATGTTTTTTATTTATGGCATAATATTCACTAAGTCTAACTACACCAAAGTAACTTGTGTGATCATTTAAATATTGCTAAATCATATATAAATACATGTATACACTTGTCATTAACTTGCAAGAGCAAATATCATCTTACCCAGATAATTAATTCATATATCCTAGAAATATAACAGATTTGTATATTATGGTTAATTCATAAAATTTCTATGAAATTATACATATTGAATATTTAATTACAGACAGTCCGTCAATCCTCTCAATGAATCAATAATTGAAGAATCAAAGAATTAAATGACATAAAACTAACATATTAATGGAGTCCTACGAAATGAATACACCATACATGCGTGAATCATTAGCATATCAACACATTTGCAAACAAACCAAACAAACGAAATAGAATATTAAATTGGAAACTAAAATTGCGCACCTTAATGCCGTTTTTTTTTTTTTACACACCCGTGTCCAAGCTTATAACCTGTACTTCTTTATAAGACAGCTATCTGGCCATTTTCTACGAGTTCTCGTATAACGAAAAAGCACTACTCTCAGGGTATCTCCGGAGTCGGATTTAGTCTTCTTTCAAGAAAAACTGGACTAATGAATTTTGGCAAGTGGTAGCCATAAACTGTTTCCAAAAACGTACACCGTTAATTTCCCTGACCAATCGGAAATAAATATTTATAAAATTTTCTCTCCAAAAAAATCATATCTATCATCAGACTTTACTAGCCTAAAATTAGCTTCATTTGAAAAATCAATTATTTGACGAGCGCCCATTTTGAACAGTTAAGATTGAGTTTCTATCGCGCGCGTGTCACTGGCAAAATGTCGCGCGTGTCACCGGCAAAATGTCCCAGTCAAATGCTACCGAAGCTTAACGTAATCCCTTTTATGTGTTCAGAGATGAAATAAGAAAGGATCAGTGAACTTTCTCAAGACCTTTCTGGCTTGATTATGTTAGCTTGAAAGCACAATTTATTTAAACTTAAGTTTCACTCAGCCTTCAAAATTCGACATTATAATACATAGATATATTTGATGTTAAGTGATCCATGTAATTGTGTGGAACGACACCCACCACCAAAAAGAAACAAGTGTTTCCATTGGGAAAAACAAGCGCTGGCGTAAACCTCACATGAACAATACAAAAATAACGCTATGATATGAAGACGGCCAACACAAGAGGAACATTTAGTTCCCTGTTTTGCAAGTCACATAGATGGATGATTCACAAACCAGAGAAGAGAACTGTGTTGGAAGATGAACTCATTTGTTCGTTCCTTGAATTATATATTGCACTTAGACATGCACAACTCGGTAGTTTGCACGCGTTTGCATGCTATTTAATTTCTGTCATAATCCGTTATTTCATGCCACGTGAGCAAGCCACAGAAAGCTATGACATCCATAACGTCTTCGTCCATCTTCTTCTAATCAAGGATCTGGCCTTGTACGCAAGCAGGAAATTTAGGTCGTAAAAGTTTGTTCCGAATCTATGCCCAGTTTCCTATTTGGTGCTGACCTCTCTCTAGCATAATGACAACATATTAGAATTACATATGAGTCGATTATTCCGGAGTTGTGAATTTTCCTAATTTATGAAAGTTACTATTTTTTGGTGTACTCTGCATACTTTTTTGAGAGTTTCGCCGAATGGTATTGGCCTGCAACAGCCGTTATTTTTTGCGATCTTAATCCGAGTGTTTCAGCGCCGTGAGTTTTGTAGCAACACCAATCGTTGTTCATTCAGGCCACTATACAAGTTGTATTCTAAAGAGGGTTTTCTTGGGTCAAAATGAGAGCCCTGTGTAATATTTTATTGGAGGAGGGTTTTCCGTTGGAGTTTGCATTGTGCTGTAAGTCAGTTGATATATATATATATATATATATATATATATATATATATATATATATATATATATATATATATATATATGCTACGTGTGTTATACTGTTAGTGTGCTTTAAGTATGTGTGTTACTTTTGTGATCGGGGTGGGGGTGGAAGAATGGTAGGTAAGTTTTATTTTTTCTTTTGTTTATTTGGGGATGGCAATCTCTTTTCTCTGCACAAGTTTTTAGGGAGGTTTTTTTCATTGTATGGGGTGAGCAATTGCTTATCTGTTTTAGTGACTTTCCCCTCGGTAGCCGCTGCTTCCCTTGCTCTGTACAATTAACTTGTTTTCTTTCTCTTCTTTTTATGTTACTAATATCTTCATTTCTGTTGTTATTCCTGCTCCTGATTTTTTTTTATGTCTGCTGCTGCTCTGTTCCTTGTCCAGCTGTGGTGTTCTTTTCTTGCTTTACATTAATTGTTCTTACTTCTCTTCCTGTTACAGATGTTCCTTTGGTGTGCCTTTTTCTTTCCCTGTGGTATCGTAGACTTCTATTAGTGTGTGACTTTGCTGCCCCTAGTGTTTCTTCGTTCGTGGCTCTCGGTCACCATACTACCCATTACCTGACGTATCTTTTGGCTAAAGGACTTCTGAAGTTTATTGTTTATTTTTGTCCCTAATTTGACATAAATGATTAAAATATTTTTCTCCCCTTCTTTCCTCGACTTTCCTTATCTGGGTGGGTGATATTTACAGTTATCCGTGGCTGTATTTTTTGCCTACCATGGACTAATGTTGGTGTTATTACTGTGTTATTATATATTAAGACCCCCCTCTCCTGTTTTGCTAGAGTTGTTGCTATAAAGCTGTGTCTTTGATCACTTATACTGTTTGTTTGTCGTAGCTGGGGAAGGGGAGGGTGGGAGAAAATTAAACTGGTTCGATGCTTTTGGGAAGACTATTACATTTTGTTGCTTTCTTTTTTTGTTCTCCGCCACTGTTATAGTTCAAGTCGTTGCTATAGAGCTGGGTGTCCTTCAACGACTCCGACCCTTTTCATGCCGTGGTTGTCGGTTATTATTATTATTGTTATTATTATTATTATTATTATTATTATTATTATTATTATTATTATTATTATTATTATTATTATTATTAAGATATGTATTGTTTATATTTCAGGTTTGCCCTCTTATTTCATAGGTTATTTATGTCTTCTACGGTGTTGTTGTATGGTCTCCCTAGGTTTTTGTTTCTGGCCTCTAGTTCCGGATACGCGCTAATTAGTTCCTCTGTTTTTCTGCTTGGTTTGAAGCTCTGCCCTTTGTATGTCGTAGTGAGGGCAGTTATGTATCATCACATGTTCGAGTGTCCTCTTGAGTTGGGCAGTGGGTACAGTTTGTGTTTGTGAGTCCTTTTGTGTTTTGTCCTGCACATCATGTTAATATGATTCTACCTGTCCTTATCCTTTTTTAATAACTGAATCGTATGGATTTTTGAAAGTCGAGTACTTTCTGTTTCTAATTGCTTTCTTTTCTCTATTGTGCGATTGTTTACTTATGGACGACTTGTTCCATTATTCTTGCCATATTGCGTTTATTTTATTTTGGATTATGATATTTATCTTTGTGATGCTGTAATGAGGAGTTCTTCGACCTATCTGATACAAATAATGACAGATGTTTCAATCTCATAAGACATATCGGTGTATTGACCAAAATGTACCGGATGCACTTTCTAATAAGTCGAGTCCAGCTGCAAACTGTACATACCCAGATCTGGGTCTATGAAAACTATACAGACCCGGCTCTGGGTCTTTGAAAACTGTACAGACCACCCATATCTGGATCTACGAAAACTGTACAGACCCAGATGTGGGTCTATGAAAACTGGACAGACCCGGCTCTGTGTCTTTGAAAAGTGTACAGACCACCCATATCTGGATCTACGAAAACTGTACAGACCCAAATGTGGGTCTATGAAAACTGTACAGACCCATATTTGGGTCTATGAAGTTTCTTAGGATTAATCAACACAACAAACAGCATTAACCCTAATCTCCCTGCGACTGCAGGTGTATATTTTTTCTTTTGCAGTTGGACTTCACTTGTAACCGAGTACAGGAGATAGCTTTATCAGATTTTCATTTGTAAATATAGAACGGACACGTTTTTTTACATGTGCATATCTGCTTGCGTCGTGACTATAATCAATCAGATGTTAATTTACATCACGACCAATATCGACCCTAAATCTTTACAGTTGACATTTCCGGAGATGACAAAAGAAAAATGATGAACTGATTGAATCATGTTCTTAATCTATGAAACTTGATACATATAAAGAGATGCCATTTTGAGTTGGACAACTAAACTCTGTTTCGCGCTGGCACTTGTTTTTCGTCCATAGGCCTAATTATCTGATTGTAGTCTGGTTCAATAGTTCTAGTGACAAAGTTGGTTCAGGATGACTACCACCGACTTCCTTTAAAAAAAAAGTAACTTTACGCCGCCTATCAGATAACGATTTTGAGTTATTCTGATATTTTCTCAGAAAAAGTACGTAACCACACACACCCATACATGCATATTTAAGAATAAATCAATGCAAATTTCCCGCAATTCGCCATCGCACCCATTATTATGGTTTTATTATTTGGTCATCATGCACTGCTGAAAATCTCCATTCACCTTTTCTCGTCACAGCATTTTGCAATGAGAGAGAGAGAGAGAGAGAGAGAGAGAGAGAGAGAGAGAGAGAGAGAGAGAGAGAGAGAGAGAGAGAGAGAGAGAGAGAGAGAGAGAGAGAGAGAGAGAGAGAGAGAGATTGGTGGCCATTTATATTTTTTATATTTTCCGTTCTTATTTTAGGCATTCATTTTAAGGATGGAAATCGTGAAATTTTAACATTTCGCTATAATAATTGTCTAACTACCATCTTAACACCGCCAGATCATCTTATCTGGATGGTTTATTGCTGACACGTATGAAATATAACACTTGTAAAGTTACTCATGGCATGTAATGTGTTCGACAGAAATAAACCATACATTAGAAGATTATAAATTTTATTTAATAGGGCTCTTACGCATTTTACATATTATCTCTGCACCATTTACTGTCTCCAGGTTCCGGCTTCACAAAAATCCTCCCCAAACTAACATCTTTCATTATTTTGCTTTGGATACTTCAGATAATATCAATGTTTTTGTCAGAGGTACAGACAGTGAAAAGAACGCAAAATCAAGTTAAAATTTTGAAATTTGACACATAGAGAATGTATTTTTGTTTTTGAACAAAGAGCTGATGATATGCTTCAATCTGAGGAAAACTTTAAATAATCTCATATATAAAGCACTTCTTTTAGAAAAAATTTTATGGATAAATTTGAATCTCTGATGCCTGCAGAACATTCATTAAAAAAGAACGTGTTAACAACAAATTAAGGGATGATTAGTGAAACTGTGACATACATCGTAGGACAAACAAAATTCATAGATGTAATCTGGCAAAATGTTATATTTCCTTCTTTTTGAAACTATTTATTAGTTCGTTATTAATATCAAAGGTCGAATTAGGAGATGCCTACTACCAAATTTGTGTTATGACACGAAAGATTCGACTTTGTGGATAATTTTGCAGTACATTATATTGTGGCCTGTGTGACACGTAACATTTAAGTTTGACTTATGGGCTAGACTCGCAATGCATTGCTAATTGTGAGGCATGGGATCTGCTATGTTTGCATGACTTGAATGTTAGAGCGCGTTCGATAACTAAAGACAAATGGAAGAGGCCAAAGGTAACGTAAGGTCAGTAAGTGACAGAGTTGATGCAAGCCATTTGAAACATTGGTCATAAAATGGCATTCCCAGAATGGAGATTAAAAAGTACGGTACAAAGAGAGTTATTCTGACTTGATGGGAGTGTTACAATTTTTGGTGATCAGAGGAAATAATCAGGATTGCCTAAGCTAAATGAGGGTGTGTGCATTCCCAGACGAAATTCAAGGTTTTAAGAAATTTCCGTCGCGAAAATAGTAAAAGTTCTGGTTGAAGACACAATTTAGCTCCCAGAAAAAGTAAAAAGTAACTCTAGAAAAAATTTAAGAGACTCAGAAAAGACAGAGGGAATAATTTTCTGATGATAAGCGAGCGATGGGCTCGGACAGGCACAAAAGTGTTGTCTCGATTGCACACTATATGGTCATTGATGTAAGTTTGTAATTATTTGCTGAATTATTCGTTTTAAATTCATGCTTCATGTTTCCTTATTTCAAAAGTTTATTGTTTGCATGCACATTGTCTCCAATGTTATATGACTATTGGATTAAATGAATTTGTTCGAATTAATTGGATTAAATGAATTTGTTCGAATGTAATAGAAATCATGTATTATAGGAATTCCATGCATTACTCTGATACTAGTTGTGAGAATTAATTTATGTCTTAAATGATATATCACGTATGCTAAAAATTGATTTTACTTTTTATATGTCAATGAATCGCTAATTAGCAAAGTAAACATAGTTTCGACCAGGGTGAAGTCCATAGATTAATCACCCCGGGATAAATCCCCCTTAGACACACACACACACACACACACACACACACACACAGAGTATATTAAAAGATAGGACATAATCATCATTCCCTAAGTTGTTGGGTTTTATTTTAGAAAAAAAAACTTTTATAACCTTACAAATATACATCTATACTGGTAACTTGTTTTCGGTATATCTAGTGATGTGTGATATGATTATGATTTTAACGTAGCTTTAACAATTTTTCAGTCATATCGCTACGATGTCTGCAGTGTGACAGTATATAGTGATGTCTAGCACTGGGACATCATGCCACAGACACGTAGCATAATGTCCCATCCAGTTACATTATCCTGACACCATGCTGACCAGTCCTAACACTAGCCTATTAATGTTGAGCGCCAAGCGAGGAAGCTGTTAGTACCATTTTTTGTAAGTCTTTGGTATGACTCGACTGTGGGAGCGAACCCACGACCTCTCGCATCCGAGACGGACGCTCTAACCACTAGGCTACCGTAGCGGTTTTCTCATTCTAGACTCGGAAGTCAGATTAAAGGATTTTGGTACTTGCCTTTTTAGAAACGAGTTTTGTTGACAAAATAAGAAATGTGGCGTATCGTGAATATGCCTCATATTTCATTATCCAACAAAATTATGGCTTAGCTTTTAAGTACCTCTCAAAATTTAATCATAATGGTCAAATACAGTAAACTCGGTAATTATTTCATCTTTATTCTAGTAATGCTCTATTTCCAACGGATGCAACGGAGTTAGGACGATTAAAATGGGAGTTCGTGTTCCTCCGACAAAGTCAAAAAGTCTTAGCGCCGATTTTTCTAAATACGGTATAAGATTTTTTTAAAACGGGTGTTAAAGCATAGCAGCAGAATTTACTGCGACGGATTAACAGTATGAAAATGATCCTATTGAATGCCAGGTGACAAAGCATATGCAATTAGTCTTAAGATCAAAATGATCCTTGGGCATCTTATTCTCATTGTCTGGTTAAGACCTTAATCCGCATTCTATCCGTGTTTTATGTACTAAAGGAAAGCGGATACAAAACTTCAAAAGACCCAAGCCGACATACAAAAATGTATATTGGTAATGGATTCAAACGTCATAAATGTGTTACACCTAGCCTTCTGGAGGGGATTATGTCCTATCGTTTAATTTCCGTTCGAGGAGGGGGGGGAATAGTCGGGGAGTGGGGCGGATTTGTGCCTGATTTATTAATCCCCTTCTACATTCTATTTATCCCCATTTTATGTGATAGTGTGCTTTTATGTAAAATTAAAGTGTGTAAAAAAAAACACTTCTACCCATGCCTGATGTTTGTATATATGTAAGTATAGCGTGTGTATATTGACAGTTCTGACCTTTTGGTTGGATAGTAGGGTATGTGTTGGATTTTAATCTAAAAGCGGGTGCTGGAAAGAAGTCTATCTGCTGGACTGTAATCAAGAAATAAGTGCTGGATAGTAACAGTAGTAGTAGTAGTAGTAGTAGTAGTAGTAGTAGTAGTAGTAGAGAGGGAGAGAAAGTGTGTGTGTTGAATGAAAACACGAGTGTTGGATAGTAGTTTTATGTTAGATAGTATCTAACAAATTCTAACATTACCATTCCATTAGACCTCTATTTGTATTTATGCAATTATAGCGTCTGTATAAACACTCCTACCCTTGTGTGATGGTATATTCGTATGGTTAAATTGCATCTATACACACCCCTACTCTCGTGTGATAGCTTATTTGTATTTATATCAGTATAATATGTGTATAAACACTCCTACCAATTTCGTTGGATACTAGGGGTATGTGCCAGATATTATCAAAATGCGGGTGATGGATTGTGCATCTACACATATTGACATTACATTTCTCGTATACCTATATACCCACCCACCCCATCTGTGCATGTTTAGTGTGTCTATGGACACTTTTAACCTTATGTAACAGTATGTTTGTGTGAGAATGTGTTTATCCTCCCTTCTTTTACATTTAATCCCTCTCATATGTGGCAGTATGTTTGTATGTATTTATCTAATTATGCAGTGTATATCAACACTCTACCCTTCTTTAGAGACTAAGGGTGTGTGCTGGATACTGTACCAAAAAGCGGATGCAGGATAATCGGGGTTGTGCGTTGGATTGTCCCGCACTGCGTATGTGTATGTGTAATGTGACCCTCAACAAACCTACTCTTGTGCCACTAGGACAAATCCGAGCTATTAATGTCATATGTTGGGCTCTAACACATTTCAGCATAACATCCACGATATCTTACATTTCTTTTCAGTGTATGAGACGTACGCTCTCGCAAACAATATTATACAGGGAAAACACTATTTTGTTTGCTTAATTTAATCTTCATTTTTCTTTCATATTAAATATTTTTTGCTACATACGTTGAGTAACAGACTAATTGTGGGTTGTTACTTGTATACGTAAATACACCCAAACCCTTCGTCGTATGGAATATGAATTTGATAAAATGCTAATTTTATGAAAGAATTTCCTGTTTTGCTTTCAAGCGTCATTTACTGTCAGCCGCCGTAATTTTCAGTTAACTCGAACAATGTTACCATGTAAATACAACTTAATGCGAACCACTTCTAACAACGTTACCATATAAATCCAAACGCAAAGACAACTTTAAATTATTTGTAATACTTTGTTGTCTTGAACTTAAAAGGCGTGTATGTGCGTGCGCGCGCGCGTGCGTTTGTGTGATCTAGATTTTTAACGTAACTTAAAAAAAAATTTCAGTCATATCGCTAAGATGTCTGCAGTATGACAATTTATAGTGATGTCCAGCACTGGGGCATAATCCCGCATATATGTAGCATGATATCAAACCCAGTCACATTATCCCGACACTAGACCGACCAGTCCTAAAACTAACTAGTCCGATAAATTCACCCACCTCACCCCAAAGTGTATTTATACTGATGGACTATATGTGGGTCTGATGTGACCTGTTCATTAAAATGTGCAATTTTACTGCATGATCATTTTTCTGAAACAAACCTGCGTACACTTTAGACACATACCAGTAATTGGTAACAGCCATCTCAAGCGCGAAATTGAAAATGGCCACAAGACAAATAGTTGTGCTAATTACAGGTTGTTTTACAAGTCACCAAACTTATGGTTTGCTCCGGAAATATAATGTACATATCACCGAAAGAACCCTTCAGCCGGTAGCTGCACAACCACGAGAAATACCGGTAAGTGTATAAAATGTACGCCGATGTGTGCAGCCAGGTTTGAATGCAGATAATTGCAGCTTTTTATAAATAGGTGATATCAGCCCCTCACACGAAAATTAATATCATCACGGGTGAATGACTGATTTATCGGCCTAAACACTACCCTTAATGCTGAGCACCAAGCAAGGCATCTATTAATACCATTTTTAAAAGCCTTTGGTACGTATCGGCCGAGGTTCCAATTCGCGACCTCCGGCATCCGGGGCGGACGCTCTTATCACTAGACCACAAGATATTTTGAACTTAAAAGAAAAAAGAAAGAAAAGAATTCATATTGAAACCGTGAGATATATTTGTCGCTAAAGTTTATAACAGCATATCCCGTGAAATTTCAGTGGTTCATAATTTTCTTTGTGTGGAGAACATAAATGATACAAAACATATGAGATTTGTGGGACCGGATTTTCTAGTGGCAGAATCGGGAGGAAATAACTAATTTAAGTTTCCAGTTCTGATCTAATGGTGCGTAAGAACAAACATAATCTGAGCCCAAGTCTCGATTGCTAAACAATTAACCGCATCCCTGCTTGCATGCCGTTTTCGCTCGTGGTGTATGATTCATACATGCACGCTGTACCTAGTGCACTTTGGATATCATTAATGAGGTACAAGGGAGACACGGGAGTACCGGGGTGTAATTTGTCACCTTACCACTTGCGTAAATAGAAAATGTTAAATAGAAAATGTTATCTTTTATTCCGTCCGGAAACCCGTCTATTCACTGGCCCATGTAATAATTGGTTTTAAGAAGTACTAAAGCGTACAAGGTCAATGAAACCTACCACCACATGGAGGGACCTGCTATATAGCTAAGGTAAGGCCCTTGTAAACCGTAAGCAGGTGCCAAAATCACACAATTGTGGTCTTAGTCCTAAGGGAAAGTGTGGACAAAACGCGGGAAGCTTTATCAAATGTTTTGTTAACAATATTAACACTTATAGGAAAATATAGGTAGCCATACCTAGCAAAAGACGGAAGAAAAAAAAATCAACCTTTTGCCTATGGTGTATATATCGGTTTGTAGAGGTGGTGGAGATTAGATAAAAACCAACGGAAGACCTTTGAAAAGTCTAACCATTTGATGACACATACGGAAAAAAGACGTTGAAAGCATTTGACCTGCTATCTAGAGTGGCACTTTAATTCTTGACAGATTTATTTCTCGTTGGTTACATGACTAGTTTGAATAGATTTGAAACGTATCAGACGTTTAAGTTTATCATTGTCAAATGGAAGGGTATATAAAGACGGATCATTGTATCATATCATCCATAAATGCTACTAAATGATAATTCATAAAGAGTGCGCACCTGTTATTTTGTGAACAGATTTTCCCTGCGTGTGCTAAAGAGGTTGTAACTATTGCATTTCTTGCCTTTTCATAACCTCATTTTGCTTAGATGAAATATTGTTTATTTCAAACATTTCCTGTATACAAAGTCCATAATCTAAACAATGGATTCAGAAAAAGTGATCAATGCGCTTTTATAAATCCAAACACAAAGGATCTTATCTTAACAAATTGACACACTAAATATACCTTAGAGATAAAACACTGATTTGGAGTAGATAAAACTAAATGGAATGGCAAATGGATACCTACAAGACCGATTGATCCTATGCTACCATGTTGTTTTAATCAAGAAATATTTATCAAAGTATACATTTAAGATAAAATATTGAAGGTAAAGTCATCATGTGCTTAAGATTATTGCGTATATTGTACATATACATAAGCTACAATGAGAAGTTGAACACTCAGTCTTATGTATGTATGTATGTATGTATGTATGTATGTATGTATGTATGTATGTATGTATGTATGTATGTATGTATGTATGTATGTATGTATGTATGAATGTATGTATGTATGTATGTATGTATGTATGTATGTATGTATGTATGTATGTATGTATGTATGTATGTATGTATGTATGTATGTATGTATGTATGTATGTATGTATGTATGTATGTATGTATATATATATATATATATATATATATATATATATATATATATATATATATATATATTTATTTATATATAGAGAGAGAGATAGATAGATAGATAGATAGATAGATAGATAGATAGATAGATAGATAGATAGATAGATAGATAGATAGATAGATAGATAGATAGATAGATAGATAGATAGATAGATGTTTATGTTCTGTTTTATTTTATATTTGTGCGGGTATTTGTCTATGAAAGAAAAACTGACAATTAACAGTGCAAACCTGGTGTCAATCCAATATAAATTCTTGCCTAATCACCAGATTCCATTTTCAAGGGCACAAAGGCACAAAATATAATTATAGACAATGAAACAAGAAGAAAACATAAATCACACAAGATAACTAAATCTGAGAATAAACAATAAACAACGCCAAATAAACACAATGACAAAAATATTGAAAATGAATACGCAGAATGATAAGGTGGAAGATCACACTAATACGTAAATCCTTCTCTGGATCTGAAAGCAAGAATTATAAAAAAAAAAACATATTTCCCTTCCTTAGATAAAATTGTCATATGCTGATTTCCTACTCTTTTCTCTTTTTGTGACCTTGCCAAAGATCGCACACAGTCCAGTGTTTGCTATATATGTTTTGCAATGGTTTTGGTTTTGGTGCTCCCTTGTATATTTGTTTCAACTGGCACTAATATCAGATTACATTGAGTTGCCTACATTTTATGAAAATGGGGATACGCGCTTTACAATTGAATAAATGTCATTTGCATACGAGTATTGTCTTTCTTAATGTTAATAGTTTAAACTCTTTGTTTGTTTTGAATGTTTTTGTTTGAAAAGTGTGATTTGATCTGAGAGACATTTGTGTGTCTTACATGTGCAAAAATGAACTAAAACTCATAAAAAATATCATTTTGATTGTATGGTGCTTGTATGCTGTGCATCAGTGCATGTCTTTCAAAACTCGCTGTGATCGCACGGATTTGAAACAAAACACTCGACTGGTGACTCCTTTAGGTGGCTTTCTACTGCATTCTTTTTCACCATGCTTATTTACGTCGGTGGACACCTCATCGTGGCTCGCCTGCAGCAGTGTGTTAGGGCTTCCTTATTAGCTTGCTCGTCTGGGTTAGAGATTTCTTTTTTCTTTTTTTTTCTGTGGCACTTATAACCCAGATTTGAATGTATAGCATTCGATGGGAGATTGTCCCTGATTTCGTATTCCTCCAAATAGGATAAAACGATGCTATTTCTGTCTCTACCGACGACGATAATTAACATGGGAGTTCGTGTTCCTCATAGAACAAAATAAGTCCCATATTCTTAAACACAGTATACAATAAACTGCAAATGCAAAATATCTCTGAAGGATTTATTGTCCTAGATTAAAAGTCTGTGTGGTGATACTTTTGAAAGGTGACAACGCACATGCGCGTGCAACTAGTCTCCAGATCAAAACGATCATGAGGCATCTTACTCTCCTTTTGTCCGTTTCGGTCTAACATCCAACCTGCAAACTTTACCTTTTGTATTATCTCAAATGAAGCAGACACAAAACTTCAAAGGGTCCAAGACGATACATAAAGACGTATATTTGTTACGGTTTAACAAGTTTAAAAATGGGCTAAACTTATACTGGATGAGGGATTGTGTCCTATGTTTTTTGCTGCGTGGGGACCTAGGGAATTTTGTCTGTACCCATTTACACTATATATGCATTTATACCACATTTAAATGCGCATATTTACAGTTGTAGTGGAGTTACTATTGACTACAAGAAGCGATATATTGTCGAAGAGAGTTAACTCTTCACGTCATTGAGGAATGCTTTCGCTACAAAATGTGGTCATGTATCTATGAACAATCTTGTTAGAAATTATTAATTTGGTTTTTTAATCAGCCATTTTGTTTATTTTTAATTTATTTTTAGTTAAATAAAATAAACGAGAAGTTTGATAGTCAAACTTGAAATGAGATTTATATAAAGAAAGTACGAAACTTTGATTTGTAGTGCTGGAAACAGTAAAAACTCAGTCATCTGTAGCCATCTACCCTCAGTGAGAACGACAAACCACGTGGGGAACAGGCCGACCAGCGAACTGAGGAACAAACATAATGTAATTCAGCACTTAAAGTTATTTGCAATGAATGCAAGTAATTTTTATGCTTGATTTAATATTGCTACTGAACAAAATCTCTCTCTCTCTCTCTCTCTCTCTCTCTCTCTCTCTCTCTCTCTCTCTCTCTCTCTCTCTCTCTCTCTCTCTCTCTCTCTCTCTCTCTCTCTGTGTTTGTGTGTGTTCGCCAATGCTTAACGATTAAATATGCAGAGAGAGAGAGAGAGAGAGAGAGAGAGAGAGAGAGAGAGAGAGAGAGAGAGAGAGAGAGAGAGAGAGAGAGAGAGAGAGAGAGATATGCCTTCGGTGTGTAACATTTAAAATTGAGGTTATTGATCTATTTCACATTCAGATTTTTTTATATAATAAGATGGCTAAGAAAGGACATCAAACAGTTTACAGTATGTGTGTGCCATTTAGGTCTTCACAGTAGAGTATGGACTTCGTATTGTTATGCCTGAAACTTTTGCATCATGGGTAGAAAACCCCCATGCAAACTGACGTAATTCGCTCTATGACATCACCATTAAATAATAACGTCAAGCATAGGGAAGGCAAAACTACCGAGGAAGTCAGAATATATGTCGTTTCATTACACTGTTCTGTGGTTTGGTAAAATAAAGTCGGTATTTTTCGTCATTGATACTGTGTTCTCGCTTTTTTTTATACAACTATTTTATTGATGACTAATAACGTGAAATTCATCACCGGGTTTAGAAAGATAACGGTCTACCGTTGAACAATATTTATATGTGCGTTAAGTGGCCATGGGTAGATCACAATTTGATATGCCTACAAAATCAAGATAGCATATCGATGTGTCGCA
This sequence comes from Potamilus streckersoni, assembly GCA_016746295.1. Classification (NCBI taxonomy): domain Eukaryota; kingdom Metazoa; phylum Mollusca; class Bivalvia; order Unionida; family Unionidae; genus Potamilus; species Potamilus streckersoni. The sequence continues at coordinate 720,094 of JAEAOA010000511.1, forward strand.
ATTTAGCCCCTCCTTATCCGCATTACATACTTAGGATACTAAGTGTCAGAAAAGCCGAGCTTTAAAATATCGTCTTAAATACATTGTAAGTACAAATAAGAATGTTTCTGATTATAAACAGATGGAGTGTCTACACACGAGATATTGTCAGTGTTTTTGCTAAATAGCCGAATAGCTAAGATCAATAGCCGAATAGCAATGACCAATAGCCATGATTGAATAGTAAATAGTTTTACTAGGATGACATCCCCTTTTCTCTGTTTATTAGTTTATGATTAAATCATAACAGAGTATGCACATCTGACTGAGTAGATATATATGATATAAATTATTTTGCCAAAATGTATGCAGAAGTTTTGAAAAATGGTGTTTAACTCATAACTTTTTAAGTTAAATCTTAGTTGCCAGTAGAACTATACATCACCTATAGCATTCGCCAGGGCTAATTCTACACAAGTTTATTTTTCATACCTGTACTTACTAAGACTTAGCCAATTTGGATTTATAATCGTGATAACTAGTACCGGCCTAATTTATTGCTATACATTTTTGCGTTGTTTCCAAACGTTTTTTCTTATAAAAAGTGTTATGCCTATATCCGGCGTTTCCTTATTCCTCGAGGGTTTCAAACCATGTACGTTTGAAATCACGTTGTAATTACCAACAAATCAAGTTTAAATATTAAAATTGAGAAAGAACATTATTACAAGAGACGGTTAAGTGAACAAATTATACTCTAAATAGATAAAAGTAATGTCATTTTAGGTTAGGATAAAGATCTTTATCAGATTGGTATGTCTTCTAGCAGACATTTTGGAGAGACAACCTCGCTCTGTCTATCATTAGCCAATTTATTGTGCATTTTCCCCCTTTATATTTTGCTTCCGATATTTCTTACTTCGTGACTCATTCAAATGATGGTATTCAACTGTTACTGTAAAAATGCATTTTAAAGTTTGTTTTTCAAACTTTAACGTCTGATTCATTCTGACTAGTGTCGACTTACATGAACCACTCTCAAAGTTGTGAGTAGTTTCGGAGAACACTCATTAAAGAGAAGAAACTACAAATTGTTTGGGAACCAAAACAAAAAAAAATAATTCTCACTTGTCACAAAACTTCAATTAACGGAACAGCCGAAAAAATGAAGAAATTATACATTAATCAAAAGAGTGTTACTTCCTTTAAACAACATTTAAAATGTGTAATGATAATTGGCCGAAGCTACGTGAACCAAAAAATTAGGGAAAGGGCGATGTTCCAAAGGACCAAACAATCCAGTTACAAATAAAATATTCAGAGCTACGAGATTTTAAAAGTGCGGAAAGGATGTAGTTCGAATGGGGCAAGCACTCCTTTTACAATTATAATGCAACTGCATGTAAGCGGCCACTTTAAGTTTCCATTAAAAAGGAAAGTATGAAAGAGTAAAAAAAAAATTATACAAATCCGTCCGTCGAAAAAGACTTTTTTGAAGGAGTATTGCTTATAATAAAAAAAAACTTGTATATAGAGGCTTCACATATCAGACTGTATATAATCATTAGCAATCTATTTGTCAAATCACATAAAGAGAATCTTCTTTTTTTGTCCGAGTCCTCCTTACTAGAATGAAAGTTAAAAGCTATATTTGGTATTGAATTTGATCTTAACAATTGACGTTCTAGTGATGGTGTTAACGGACGAATAAATGAACATACAGACACATACAGAGATGCCAAAGTAATCACTTATATTGAACTCCTGCCTATGCTGACGTACAAAAATAAAGAAAGAAAGGAATCTAAAAATGCATACAATTTAAAGACTTGAATTAAAACATGTTTATTTTGTGCTGTTTTCTGCACATTAAAGGCAATCACGAAACAACATTTTGACCCTTTTTCTCCGTATATCTCATAGATGACCAATATATACTTGTTGTCTTTATATATTTTCAGTTCCTAACTAAATAAATCTAGATCCTCGGAATTTCACTGAACAATATCAAATGATGACCATTGTCAAAATTGGTATTAGCTATGGAAGTCTGCATGATACTGGGACATTATTCAGCACATGAAGATGGACGAATACAGCAATGAACATCACTGATATTTATCAGAAAAGCCATTCCAAAATTTTGTATCACTATAGCCTGGTCCCCTGCTTAGTATGCTCACTGCGTTGCACTCCGCTATACTAAGCAGAGAACCAGACTATTATCACCATTCCAACCATAGCTGGCGATATTTTTGTGGATACTTATCCTGCATTATGTTGTGTTCAGTTTTGTTTTGTTTTGCTTTTTTTGTACTTTGGGTGAATTCATTTCTTTAAATTATTCAATAGAATTACAAAGTGCTTGTTAATACTTCTTGGACTCAATCATTAATTTTAAATTATTGTTAATTTAGCCAAGGACATTTTGGATTAAATTATTGTGATACATCAACAGACTTAACACATTCCAGGCCACTAGCACATTAGTACATGCAAGATTACAGGCACATCAATACATTCAATATCGGAATTTAATTTGGAATAACACTGAAATTCGATTTCCACCTTTTACATTTGGACGCATACATTTGAACTTTAATGACTATTTGAGATTTAATTCGCAATACTATTCTTTATAAATTTTCACTTTCTATTCAAGTGAAATAAATATATGTTGAATTTAAAAAAAAAACTTGTTGGTTTTTCCCTTTTCATAGAGTCGTAACATAAGAAAAAAGCCAAGAGACTGACTGGGAGACAAACAAGGCCATAATGATGAAAAATCAAGTGACAAAGTTGTAATATTAAAAACATCATGGTTTTCCCAGCACTTGATACAAGCTTATTATTATGTATTAAACTAATGAGAACACATTTTGACGTAAGCAAGATGTTAGAGATTCGGATTCGTGGCGACAGAATCAGTTGCCAAGAAGTAGTCATATGTATTTAATGTTGGCCAGACAATCGATCATTGCTCAATTTAACCGAACAAATCAGTCCCCAAATCTGTATTGATGCTAGTGGATTTTTTATACCTCAAAACCCGTCAGTCAGTGTCAGCACTTTTTGGGGTGGGGGTGGGGAGGGAGACGATTTATCGGCCCAAAATTCAGTGAATTTAATTCAATTTTAACAATATCTACAATCGTACATATACCGTTCTTCCTAGTTGTTGAATGATTCTTGAGTTGTCACCTATGTGGTCGTTGTTTTAAATCATTGTTTGATTTTATATAGATCTTTCTGCTGTACGTCATCAACCACAATATCGTATTATACTGACCGATTCAATATTGGCTTTTCATGGCGTTTGGAAGTTTTAATACATTTTGATTGCATTTCTATAAAATTACAGAAACGAAAAGAATACAAAACATTCCTTCTTTCAATATCTGTAATTTATAATTTTGCCGTAATTAACTTAGAAAATTGTGCAATTTCTATGTATGAGAAACTACCAGGATTTTCACCATTCTGGCAAAATGGATTGAAACCTGTTTGTCTTGGAACTTAGTGGGATGGATTTATTGTCTCCTCTTGCGCTTTTGTACACCACTGTACCAATGTCTTACGTCGCTCTGTGACAAATCAATTCGTACGAGCTTATACGTGTTGATTTTTCAGCAATTAATTTAAAAATGGAATCACGTTGTTAGTAATATTTTTGTATCCTTCTAATAAAAGTACATTAATTTTATATAGCAATAATTCCAGTAAAACGTCATGCAAGATTTGATCAGTTTGCTTAATGAGTTGTTGACGTACTTCACCGTTATCTGCATACTCATTTTGCTTAATGAGTTGTTGACGTACTTCACCGTTATCTGCATACTCATTTTGCTAATCATTTGTACATTTTGCCATCGACAAGCCTTACTTCATCAGCCCGTTTTTACGCTGTAGAGATTTACAGAGCGATTGATTGATTGATATTATTACCAATTCAGTCATTGATTGTTCACCTCATTTTCCATGCAACTATAATAAATCTAGTTTTGCCCCTTATTCTAGAAACAACACGACACTAATTTAACTGTATGCCTATTTTATATTGTTTTCCTGTTTAGGGGATAATAGATTATTCTCAGACACGTAACACTTGGAGCATTCAATTGATTTAATTCGTTATTGGCAGCAACAGTTGTATTTTTCGGTGCGTTTGGGTTGCTTCGGTGCGTTTGGGTTGTTTTAACCAAGTTTCAGACGCACACAACTCTGTCCATTACATAGATCAAATTTTCTTGACACAGACCTAAGGCTTCAATTGACAGAAATGGCCGCTGGTCAGCAAACTCGAATGCCCTAACAACTCCTAATGATGTTTGTATTATAAGATTGCACCTGCTACTCCTAATAATGTTTTTGTATCCTTAGGGGGTGCATTTGTTTATTATTGCGTCGAGAGTTATTAATATCATTAGACATGGACAAAGACACCGCATAATGATATAGCGATACTATTAGGCATCAGGGCCGCTCTAACCCAATAGGCGAACTATGCTGCCGCCCAGGGCGCCGATAATTTTTGGAGGTGGTGTGTGTGCGCCCAAACGAAGTCCACTATCAGTATTTATTTATTATCATTAAATATGTAAACTAAAAAATTAAATTAATAAATTATTAAGCCGACAGAGTATTAACACTAATTAATAGTTTATGATAGACCGATCCCCGAGAAAAGTTTGCCTAGGGCGTAAAATACCCGTCACGAGCCATGCTAGGCATAAATCATCACTTTAACGTTCTCCTCTGAGGGAATAACCGAGTGAATCTGTCAAACAGCGTCATGAACAACAACAACACTCAGATAAAACACATTTCGTACTTTTCTTTCAGTCGTATATAACGTTACTGAAACCATACTTTCGAAGAATAGATGTTTACTTGACCTTTGAACTTCGACTTGACGACCTCAAATACAT